>CM075192.1:2887196-3157196 GCA_037577475.1 Chaunax sp. Z400 | reverse complement strand
TCATTTTGTCCAGGCAGCACTCATTTTGAAGAGAAGGGCTCTTATACTGCAGGTCTAGAAAATGTAATAATGCATGAAAATCAATGTTGTTACTAATTATTGACATATTCCACACTGTGTTAAGTACAAAATGCGGCCATTATGTAAACAAAGGGTTAAAATTCTGAAAATAAACACTGTCGGCTATGATTACGAAAACATATTAAAGCAGTCAGTGTTGATTTGCTGACAGTTTTTCATTGAGAATAAATTTCCATGATATTCAAGGGTTCATATTTTGGCATTTCTTCATTGCTTGTCCATCCAGGAATATAATCCTTCAAAAGTAACCTCCTGTCTTTTTCACCAAATATTTGGATTACAGGATTGTTGGATTGGTTGGATGTGAATCATCACCTGTAACTCATTACCTTCCTTAGAGATGGTAACAGGAGGTTGTTCCCAAAATAGCATCTCAGAGTTCTCATCAGACCCATGGAACCAGAGCCAGACTCCAGTTTCATCATCAGTTAATGAAGCTTTATTTACACTAATGACAAACATTACAAAGACGAAATTCATTCCCACATGTTAACATTTATTATCAATCCTTTTGTGTTCACATTAAATGTGAACTGATTTGTCCCACATATGGATCGGCTGTAAAGGCATCACACACCAACCATGCTGCAGTGTGTGTGTGTGTGTGTGTGTGTGGCTCAGTCTCTATATGTAATATGTTCAGGTGTGACGTTGTAGTAATATGTTCAGGTGTGACGTTGTAGTACTATGTTCAGGTGTGACGTTGTAGTACTATGTTCAGGTGTGACGTTGTAGTACTATGTTCAGGTGTGACGTTGTAGTACTATGTTCAGGTGTGATGTTGTAGTACTATGTTCAAGTGTGATGGTGTAGTACTACATTCAGGTGTGATATTGTAGTACTATGTTCAGGTGTGATGTTGTAGTACTATGTTCAGGTGTGATGTTGTAGTACTACGTTCAGGTGTGAAGTTGTAGTACTACGTTCAGGTGTGATGTTGTAGTACTACGTTCAGGTGTGATGTTGTAGTACTATGTTCAGGTGTGACGTTGTAGTACTATGTTCAGGTGTGACGTTGTAGTACTATGTTCAGGTGTGATGTTGTAGTACTACGTTCAGGTGTGATGTAGTACTATGTTCAGGTGTGACGTTGTAGTACTATGTTCAGGTGTGACGTTGTAGTACTATGTTCAGGTGTGATGTTGTAGTACTACGTTCAGGTGTGATGTTGTAGTACTATGTTCAGGTGTGATGTTGTAGTACTATGTTCAAGTGTGATGGTGTAGTACTACATTCAGGTGTGATGTTGTAGTACTACGTTCAGGTGTGATGTTGTAGTACTACGTTCAGGTGTGATGTTGTAGTACTACGTTCAGGTGTGATGTTGTAGTACTATGTTCAGGTGTGATGTGATTTAATGATTTAATGATGCGGTAGAAACAGGAAGCCTGTTACTTTAAGAACAAACACAGAAGATGACGCTAAACTGCTGAGATAGAGAAATATATCAGCTGTTATGTTTGCTCCTTTTGCGTCACACCTCTTAACGTTGCAGAGTGCCGTCAAACATTATGAACGCACACACCGATGGTGGTGTTGTGACACCTTGGTCTGGTCCAGTCTGAACACATTGAAGGGGTCACAGAGACAGGGGTTGGTTTCGGCGATGTTGAGCCTGTCTGAAAGTGACTCATGAGAGATGAATGAATCAGGATCAACCAGCTTTTTCTTCCACAAACAAGCATAACAACTTTTTTCAACTCTTCAATTTTCATCAAGCTTTTCTAATTTGATACATGAAAATGTTCATGGCGATACTGAACGATGATGGAAACATGGCTCATATAGGAATAACACTGTCAGTCAGCCCACCACTAAAAAACCTAATCAGCTGATTTCTGGAGTCCTCAGACAGCAATGGTGACTGTGCCCCGACTTTACCTCTAATACCACCAGGATTACTTATATTCATGGTGTCCAGAGGATGTACCCTTTGATGATCCCCTGATTCAGTCATAATTCATGCAAACATGTCTCACTTAGATTAACATTGATACATAGTTGTGCCTTTTGATGTTTTCCATTGAAAGATGATTTTAAGGTTGGTCATATTCTAGCATAAATCAAAACAACATCCAGTAGCGTCACCAAAGGAATGGAGGGTATATCATATAGAGACGCATATGTTGTATGATGTTTTTGCAGGGGTCCAGGGAATGTGTCATCTTCAGATGGCATATCTGTTGGTTAGTTTATGAGCAGGATTATGCAAATGAAATGATTTCCACTAAACGTAAAGGACGGAGCATGGGCCAGGTAAGTAGGCTACTTACATACAACTATAGTATTAATTACTCAAAAACTACTGAACTGATTCCCATAAGACTTTGTGGAGGAGTGCAGCATGAACCAGACAAGCTTAACACACGTGTAGGATTGTTCAGACATACTGTATGTGTACTATGGACTCATTCCAGATAAAAATGTTTATGTTATTGAAAATGTGGCATTACAGCTGTGCAATTCTGTCAAAATACATTTGCAAATATGTGCAATACTTGCCAATAAGCAGTATATTAATTACTTTCAGAGGGGACTGGTTGCTATAAGGAGACATAAGGATGTGGTTTTCCCAAATACACTGTTTTAGTTAGTTGAGTTTCCACTAAAAACACACCTCAATACTTTCCAGTAATGACCCATCAGGACTTTGAAGGATAGTTTCATGGTTTCGGATGATTGTTACCCCCTTAGCCCAATGATAAAGACCCAAAGAAGCTATGACATCACACCAGGATTCAATTACATCGATATTAGTGAACAATGCTTTGGATAGCTCAACTGTTACGTAGGAGACATGAATTCCCTGAACACATTAATGACTGTGGCTGTCAGGTGCATTGTACCCTCAGGATGTGAGTTCATTCTTGTCCTAAATTACCTGCTCTGAATTTTAAGTTCATGGTTGTACAGGAGAGGTTATGAGCCAAGCTGTGTATCGACGGCTGCCTGCAGAGATGGACTGTTTCAGACTGTTAGTAAAATATGTGCAGACAAAGATCCATTGTGAGGATCCTTGGAAATAATCAGATTCAGTGTGAACGTGATGAAAAACATCTAGTACATTTCTACAGCTTGTGTGATGGTAAACAATGATTCAGATTGGACGGAAGGTTTCCGAACAGACTTGGAGGTTTGTTTTATGACAATGTGTAGCAGCTGCTCATCTACAACAAATGAGTCTCTCTAGTCTCCAGCTGCTCATTGTATTTATGTCTGTTTATGAAGATAATGTAATCTGCATGATTCATTCAGCAGCAGCATCTCATATGTGTAGCAAATAAATGAATATCCTGCCTTAGCTTAGACACTCATGGCATTTATTTCCACCATGTTGGAATGGGTCCTGTCAGACTAAACTATCTGGAATGAGGCCACGTTTGCTGTGACAGTGATGTATTGCAGAATGTGGAAGGATGATAAGGGTGCAACCTGAGATTTCCCCCCCCCCACATGAACACAGACACACACACACACAAACGTTGTTTAATATCAGGAGGATTGGGTAAGTCTCTATACCAGGCGTCTGTGGGCCTGTTGCTGTATATATTGGACAGCCAATGATGACAAGTTGACAGAGTCAGTGAAAAAAAGTGAAGCTGGAGGCTCAGGACCTCCTTTCATTGTCAGTCCTAGTGAATACAGCTGAGGGACAGACGCTGAGTGTTGATGACCTGTGCTGAGGTTTGTATGCAGGCTGGAGGGCCTGAGCAGAGTTTCATGCTGACAGCCATGACTTCATCCTTTACTGTGGCCCAGTCCACATCTCCAGCCAGTTGGAAACATCTTCAGGTCCTAAAGAAGCAGAAATGCTGAGATCATCAGAGATAACAAAAAGAGTGAAACTTTCTACTGATGGTGGTTTTCATTCAGCCCAAAATCAAAAATACACATTTTTTCTAGATATGTATCAGATATGTTCTAGATATGTATCAGATATGTTCTGATACATATCTTCTTACAAGATGAAGAGTTTCACATAAAAATCTGATAAAAATTAAGACCATCAGTGAAGTAATTCAAAATAACAGGAGAATAAAATGTGGACTCTTGAACATTAGAAGCTGTTTTAGTAAATGACTTAATATCAGAATATCAGATTGATTTATTCTGCCTAACTGAAACCTGGCTACGTCATGAGGAATATGTTAGCTTAAATGAATCCTCCCCCCCACTCATACTAATGCTCACGTTCCTCCAGACAGCAGCCAAGGAGGCGGAGTCAAAGCAGTTTTTAACTCAAGTTTATTAATAAATCCTAATCTTAAACCTGATTATAACTCATTTAAAGCCTTAGTCTTACTATTACACATCCAGCCTGGAAAACATCACAGCCAATTACATTTGTTATAGTGAACCACGCTCCTGGTCCATTTACAGACTTTTTAGCTGAATTCTCAGAGTTTCTTTCAAGTTTACTCCTTAAAACAGATAAAGTAATTATTGTGGGTGATTTCAATATTCATGTAGACGTAGAAAATGATCGTCTCTGCTCTGCGTTCATCTCATTAATAGAGTCCATTGGCTTCTGTCAGGGTGTACATAAACCTACTCACTGCTTTAATCACACCCTTGACCTTGTTTTGTCTTATGGCATCAAAACTGAAGACTTAATAGTCTTTTCAGAAAACCCTCTTCTGTCGGATCATTATTTAATAACATTTGAATTCGTATTACTCAATTACACACAGCTAGAAAAACGTTTCTACACTAGAAACCTATCTGATGATGCTGTAGTAAAATTTAAAGAAGTGATTTCATCAGTACTAAATTCTGGAAGAGCCTCCATTAGCCTGGATAGACAGCCTTAAAAGCTATAGGAAGGCCCTCCACAATGCCAGAGCAGCCTATTACTCAGCACTAATAGAGGAGAATAAGAACAACCCCAGGTTTGTGTTCAGTACTGTAGCCAGGCTGACATAGAGTCACAGGTCTATTGAGCCCAGTATTCCTATAAGCCTCAGCAGTAATGACTTCATGAGCTTCTTTAATGATAACATTCTACTTATTACAGACTAAATTCATCACCTCCTGCCTTCAAATGATATCAGTTTACCTTCAAACACAGGAAGTTTAGACACAGCTGTAAGACCTGATGTATATCTGGACTGCTTCTCTCCCATTGGACCCTACTACCCATCTAGAACATTACGCTCCCTGGATGCAGGGTTCCTTGTGATCCCTAGAGTCTCCAAAAGTAGAATGGGAGACAGAGCCTTCAGTTATCAGGCTCCTCTCCTGTGGAACCATCTTCCAGTCTGGGTCCAGGAGTCAGACACCCTTTCTATATTTAAGAGGAGGCTTAAAACTTTCCTTTTTGATAAAGCTTAGAATTAAGGCTGGCCTAGGCTAGTCTTTAGCTATGCTGCTATAGGCCTAGACTGCTGGGGGACTTCCCATGATGCACTGAGCTCCTCTCTCTTCTTCTTTACACACTCATGTCTCATTAATTCATGTTACTAACTTGACTTCTCCTCCGGAGTCTTTGTGTTTTCTCATCCTGCAGGTCACCGTGGACCAATCTACTGCTGGGACCATGGAGATACCCTCTGACATCATCATCATCATCATCATCATCATTATTATTATTATTACTATTACTATCATCATCATCATCATTAATATTATCATCATTATCAGTGTTGTTATTGTAGTAGTTATTATAAATACTACAAACTATAATCTCTCTATTATAACAGCTGTTATTGTTATGGTGCTTACACGTCTGTGTCTCTCCCTCCCCCTCTCTCCCTCTCCTTACACCTCTCTCTCTCTCTCTCTCTCTCTGTCTCTCTCACCCAACCAGTCAAAGCAGAGGCTCCGCCCACCTTGAGTCTCTGATCTGCTCCAGGTTTCTTCCTGTTAAAGTCAGTTTTTCTCTCCACTGTCTCCATGTTCTTCTCATGGAGGATTGTTGGGTCTCTGTAGAATAAAGAGTCGGTCTAGACCTGCTCTGTTTGTCTTGATGTAACTTTTGTTGTGGTTTGGTTATATACAAATAAATTAAATTAAATATGTTCAATTTAATAAACATGTATGTATGTTCTGCATATGTTCAAGGTATGTTCTAGATACGTTCTGGATATGTTCCAGATATGTACTTGGATCACAAAAAACACTGATATAGCAGCTGACAGCTGAAGATTACTGTTCCTTCCACTTAGTGTTTGGTTGACATGGGGAAGGGTTCTGTGTATGTATGAACACAAATAAAACTGACTTGACTGTTTACTAAAAACAAGAAGACAATTGTAGAACAGGGTGAAACTTTGGGCCACTGTGTTATTAAGGTCCAATAATATGTTCTGGAATCCTAACTGAAGAGAGAACTTGATCTAAATAAAGAGTTATCCAGTGACAGCAGCATTAGAACCGATGATCAGGTCACAAACTCAATGGTTCTAGCTTCCTTCAGCTTGAAGCTGCCCAATCAGCAGGTCACAAACTGTTAACTGTTAACCATCTGAAGTGTTTCTGCGGCAGCAGTTTAGTCATCCTGTTAAAATTGAGTCCTGTTGTGACCACAGGGTTGGTTTCCATGATGTGGACCCTGAACTGTTCCCTCTTTAGGGCCAGAGCCGCTTGTCCTCCATCTCTACCGCTGCTTCAGAGGTTCTTTGTTGCTCGCTGTAATCCCTGACCACAAACCCCCGGCTCTTATAGTAAACTGCTGCGGCAGATGTATTTGGTGTTTTTTCAGTGAACTGAGGCCTTTCTCTAGTACGCTTCATATAGCTTGTGTGCAGAGAGAACCCACCTAAATAACATAACAGTGACTGTTTGATTATTTAGCTGTGATCTGAAATTTGTTGATAATCCTGGAGTGGATCCAGATGCTCATTCACTTTCTCTTTCTGACACTCTTCATGCAGTTAGGACCAAACACTGAGTAGATTCCCAAGAGAAGAGGACTTTCAAACAAGGAAACCCAACTTAAAAGGAAGACCTGGTTATTAGTTCCAGCACCAGGGGCCACACACAGTTCACAGAGTACAAGGTCCTCCTTAAGTGTTCACACATTTAAACAGCATGTCTCATAAATGTCTGCAGATCTTTTCACATGTAAGCTAGGGTTCATGTTCTACGTACAATGTTTAGGTTTACACACATATTGTACCTTAAACTGTTATACAGTATGGGAAGAGTCCACATTGATGCTGCCAGAAATATTGATGCACTAAAATATTTTATTATGAAATATCCTCCTGAGACCCAGCCCATTGACTTGTGTCCTCTGTGATGGACATTTTGTTAACATGCCCCTCCTTTTACTCTTTAGAGTTACTCAATCAATCCCTGTTGTATTTTAAAGAGGACATCCAGGGCTTTCCAGTGATATGTCATGTGATAGGCTGGGATGCTGGGAACTCCCATTTTCTTTTCATTCAAAATGGATAGCATAGCGGCAAGCACATTTTATGGAAAGAGGAGAGGTAAATCAAATATTGTGAATATATTGTTCTTTTACCGTGATAATCTTATATTTTCTTGTTTATTAACATGTCAGGAATGATAGATTTAGCTTTGAAAGCAATTCAATTATTTGTGTTTTGAAATAATAGCCCTTTTTTGAATGTCAATTACAGTGGACACCAAGACCATCTTAATGTTCTTAATGACTCAACATTGTTGTAGGAGACAGAACTGAAGCAGAGAGGATTCTTTAAAGGATAGTTGATGGAGACTCAGATTTGGAGCTGTCAGATGATGAGACAGATGAGGATGAGTTTGAACCAGGGATAGGAGGTGAAGAAGAGGAAGAAGATGCAGAAGGATCAGAAGAGCAGACAGAGACAGAGACAGACAGGGATGAGCAGGAAAGACGTCGTCCACTGTGGGCCAGGAGCAGCATGTATGTTTTTAATTCCAAAATAAAATATGTTATGTAATTACACTAAATTGATAATTATAAACCTGTAATGCAATACCCACAATGCAGACATATTGTTATGTATATCAGTGATATTTATTAGTGATTTTTGAGGTTTGAAGATTTCCAAGTGGTGTCATGAAATATAAGCAAATTTCCTCTAGAATCCAATGTCTATGCTTGTGGGTATAGTCAACAGGAGACCATATTACATACACTGGAACTGTCCCAATAATGCACTACTACCTGACTAAACTGTAATCCAAATACAGTTGTGTAAGATAAAATTATTATTTCTTTGATTACCTTTCATTTATTGGATATACCTATTCATATAGATTCACACCTGTGCTACCTGGGCTTCCTGTTTGTCAAGATGACCCTACAACCCGAGCAGACTGGAGTCCAATACAGTACTTTTCCCAGTATATTGACAAAGTCTTCGAAGATTTGGCAGCATTCACAAATCAAAGAGAGCTACAAACTAGAGGAGTGTATCTGAATACTACTCCACAAGAAATTAAAATCTTCCTTTTTATCTTTTAATCTTCATTAAAGTTTGGCTGGCTTTTCATATGAAAATAGTCCTGTCGTCCACCAGAGTGGACATGTTATAAAATTTAAAATAAAAATTAATTCTAAAAAGTCTAAATTGTAAGATGTTTTTTTTTAACCCTAAATAGGTAGGAAATCACAAAAGAAAAGAAATTCTAAGACACTTTTTTTCCTCGGTTCCCAGGAGGATGTTGCAGTTCTTTCTTTTCACTTCACCCTTACGTGCTAAATGTAATGACCTCCTTCCTGTCCCAGGCCCCCTCGCTTTGACCAAGTTTCCTTGAAATCCACTACAAATTGTTCTAAACCGGAAACATGAGATTAATCATCATGTTTTAAAAGTTATTTCCTAGTTTTCAGACAGGTAGAATTATCTTGCTACATGGACAGATCACTCAGACATTTTCTCCTCAGATATACTGTTTATTTATCCTATTTTAGCTTCTCTTTTTTGCAGTGCGGTGGTTTTTGTGTGATCCTGCAAACAAACAAACAAAATAAACGACCAACAAACAAACAAACAAACTGGAGTGAAAACATAACCTCTAATACTCAATACTTTATTTACAGTTATTCATCCCTACTTCATCAAAGGTAACTCTCCTATGATGTCATCATGTGACATCACTTCTTTGTTTGAAGGTGAAGGATGTGACAGTAACAATCATCTCATTCACAGACAGTAATCTACAGCTGTCGGCTTCTATGCAAACAACTATTGAATCTCCAGCAGTGAGGTCAAATATAATGTTGTCTCACTTTACAGTGTGAGAGGTGATTTGTTCAATAAAATAGGAAAGGAAACAAACTTCAGTCTAAATGCTAAATTTCTCTTTGCATCATCAGACCGAGACAACAAACGCTGACCTGTTGTAATGCTGAAGTAACACAAGGTTAGGATTAGAGTGTAAATGCAGATTTTAAAATGGTGCATCAAAAAAACTTGAGTGGAAAGTTTAGACGAAAAGACAAAAGAGTACAAAAGACACTTTTTAGTGGTGGAAATGTTGGTATATTAATATACAGTACCTGCTGATTGAAATGCAGTACAACTTACATTGTCATGCTCTTTTTTCTACTGTGGCCTAAACTTCCATGTCGCTGCTCACTGTTATGCTGCGTTCACACCCAACACGACGTGAACTCGCTCTACTCGCTTTGATTCATTCGCTCAAATGTCACCACTGGATCATTTCAGTTTTGTTGAGTCATTCACACAAATAACGCAACCGAAACCAACAAGGTTTAATTCCACCATTTCCTCGACTCAAGCTGCCTTGTGTTTGTTGGTGAAGTCAGAGATAGTTGGAAAAGCAAAGGTCAACGTGTCTGGGTCCACAACAGTATCTGGAGGCGGAGCCAGCTCTGGTGTCCACATACAGCTACGATCAGCTGGTCTTCCTCTTCCTCTGCATTTAAGTTCTACTGACAAGCTCTACACTGATAGGCCATCACATCACAGCATCATGTGACTTCCTCACCAGCGTGTGACTACGGATAACACGAATGAAGTGACATTTGTTCATTCACTTCTACGCGCGGCTTCCATTTACTTTGGAGTTGAACCTCGCCGCAGCATCAGATCATCCCCACAGCACAAAAGACAGATGAGAGCAGCTGCTACCTAAAGGTTAATGTGGAATTAAGACATAAATCATTGATTTTAGACGGAAAGTAGCAAAGAACAAGCATCAGGACACAAAGTGGTGGCCAACTCATCATAAACCTTCTCCTTTCCAGCTACACAGCACATTTAATCTGAAGAAAGGAATTGATGTAAATTAATGTAATAGTGACGTATTGATTCATATTTGATCAGATCTGTCCAATATGTATGAAGATATGCTTTTTATGTATACACCTTGTTTTGTTCTGGTTTGGTCGTATCTACTCTGATATGTAGCAGCAGTGAAGCTTAACAGCTCATGTTTGCTTAATGGTCATTTATGATAACGTTCATATTCTACATATCTGAGGTTTAAAAATGTGCTGAACCTTAAGAAACACTTTAACACAAACACACTGAAAAGAAAACCAAGGAAAAAAACCCTGAAGCTGCTCCAGAGAATGTTACCGAATATTGTTTCACTTTGGATCCAGATCAGTTCATTCCAGCTGAACTAAACGCTCCAGTGTGAGACCAGAACCATACGTCAGTGATTAATGGTCTGTGTGAAAGTCACCGCTCTGCTGGTTACGTCACTGCGTCTCACTCTCTGCCAACATGACATCTGATACCTTGTCAAGCTAAAAAGATCCTGTCACCACCGTCAGTCTGGTGTTTCATGTATTTTAGTGGAGCAGCCTTTGATCCGATGGTGTCACACTGAAAACAGATAAAAAGAGCCTTTTACTACCTATAGGCTTCACCGCATGTTTCCTCACTCACAGTGTTGTTAAAATGCTATTACACACACACACACACACACACACACACAGCAGTTTTATGGTATGAGCATGACTATAGTGTATGTGGAAGGTTCTTGCAGGTGAAAAAAAGAAAGCATTATGTAATAGAACTCAGCCCTATAATTAAGATAGAGGGGGTCCCAACCAGTGATTCATACAGAAATGTCCTCTATAAAAGTAACTATGCGATCGATAGTAACAATAACAATAAAAATCAATGTCCGGGTTCCGCTGCAGATGATGGCCCAATCATAGATGAGCAAAGTTCAGAGCTGCTTTGTGAAAACAATCAAAGACATCTGTTGTGTGATTGGAGGGATGGGATGGAACAGTCTCTGTACAGGTGATCGACTGGTGAACTCCCTCCCTGAACTGATGTTATCAATATATAACCACCAGTATGACAGTCAGGGTCTCCTGCCACGGGCTCAAACACAGAGAGGTTGTCCATGTTCATTTTAATTCTTCTTAATGGCCAATCTGACAAAGTTAAATACTAAATGCTAAGTGGACTGTACTTCTATAGAACCTTTCTAGTCTGACTGACCAATCAAAGCTTTACAACAGCAGCCAACATTCACCCATTCACACCAACATTCATACAGTGGTGACATTCAGACCATGCAAGGCTCCACCTGCTCATTAGGAGCAGTAACCATTCACACAAACACTCACACACCAAAGGAACAGATACAGGGAGAGAACTGGGGTTCAGTATCTGCCCAAGGACACTTCAACATGTAGACTGCAGGGGCTGGGGATCGAACCACCGACCTTCTGATAAGTGGACGACCGCTCTACCACTGAGCCATTTCCATAAATAAATAAATAAAATGCTTAAAATTCCCCACATATCAAACTGCACCTCCTCTTCAGTACGTGGGAGATGTGAACATAAAGTTTCATGTTCCATGTCCCTCCTCTGAGATATCCCCCCCCTCACAGAATGAGCCTCACGCCCTTCAGACTCAGGTTTTACACCAACTCACATCTACAGACAATTTGTCATGAATCACATTTAGTCACACACAATATGATTCTATAAAGACTGGAGTCACTAATTACAAAACTACAAGTTTCTTTAGAGATTATTTCCCATCATACAGAAAAAACTGTTGAACAAAGGAGCAGAAAAGGACATAGCTGTCCTCATGTGTTTTTGTGTTTGTGTGTGTGTTGTGTGGTGATTTGTTCACCTCTTTTTCCACAGTTAAAGACAATTGAGACTTAGTCACATTCTTACACCTACCCAGAGTTCCCTCCATGCTAAGTATCTACCCAGTTTGCTGCTTCCTGTTTGGTGCTGAGAGAGCGCACCTATTGGTTGTTGACACTGTTCACGTGATTGAACGTCACCATTTGCATGAGCCAAGACTAAAGACTTATGTTAATATTAAACACGTCAGATTTTATTGGAACGTCAAGATGAAAAAAGACTTAAGACAGCTCAGAGTTTTAAGACCACCTGACACCTAACGATCCAGACGATGGGAGCCAGACGTGACTCTGGTAAAACTATCATGAATTTATTAAGACACTGGAAATGTGTCTGCGACAGTGAAATCTCTTGAGAAGGTGCTGGGTGTAAAGTCGGCATAAGATCAACTTGTAACCACGGAAACAAAAAGAAAATAAAACAACTGAAATCCCTAAATAGCAAAAGGCACCTCTTCAGAACCAGGTTGTTGTGTTTAGTAAGTTTCAAGAAAAATACTAAACAATTTTTTAAAAACTTTTACCACTGAAAACTAGATGTGACGGACAGGTGGACAAAAACATTCCTATACCGCTCCTCTCATTGGATATAACCCCTCCCCCCCTGCCATTGTTCACAGCAGAGAATCAGTATTAGTATGAATCAATATTTGGGTGGAGTCTTTGTTTGCAAGCTTTTCCTAAAACCTGTTTCTGAAGCTAACTTGTTAACAGAAGCCAGATAGACCAGTAAGTCCCCCCAGCCGTGAGAACAACCGGGACGCAGAACCCACAGCACCATAGGGGCCCAGGCACAATGTATGGGCCCAGGGCACAGGAAGTTACCCGACCAGTGCTGCCAGAGTGCCCAGGTGCGCCACCAGGGACACATGGTGAAGGGAGCCCCAAGGGACAGAAGGAGGAGGCACAGAGACCCAGTCTTCAAGACTCACCACCTTCATCATTCATCATCTTCTCCAGGGTCATCAGCCACCACCACCAGTGTCTGGACTCAAAGAGGGATGTATATCTTGCTGCAGCTCAGGACAGATGCCTTTCAGTTTCAGTCTCCCAGAAGAGTCGCTGCGCTAAAAAAAGACTTTCTGACACCAGTCTTTCTGTCACACTTATTGTCACATAGCATTTGATGTAATAAACATCTTATTTATTTCAACCACTAGTCTCTCCTGATTGAAATGACATTGTTGTCATTGTCATCCAACCGAGGCTAAAGCTAGCTTAATTAGGTCACTAACCACAGCTGATAAAATATGACACAGTCGTCATTTGGAAATTTGGATTGTTTTCATTTACCTCACATTGAAATGAAGAACTTCTGGAACCATTGTCAACATAAACTGTTAATGAGAGCAGAAAGCTGGAGAACGAGGCAGTGGTGAGTTAGTGAAGCTGCCAGACGTTACCGAAGCTCAACACAAGGGAAGAGAATATATTTCATAACTCTGTGTGTGTGTGTGTGTGTGTGTGTGTGTGTGTTAGACGTCCTGCAGATAGCTTCTCTTTTGCTGGACCAGGTCGCTCTGAGTCCTCGGAGATGTTGCCTCCCCTCAGAGAGGTATGGGTGGAGGCGGGTCCCTCTCATGTAAACGTATAAAGCAAACATGACGTGTTGTGATGAAACCATGCTGTCTGACTCCATGCCTCTGCAGGATTATAACAGTCAGCATTCTTCTTCTTCTCTCCCTAACCTCTGCTGTTTTCCTTACTTTCCTCCTGACTCCTGGCCCTCTATCTAGGTCCAGTTCACAGTTTGCAGACAGCCCTGTGGCTGGTAGCCAAAGCTGTGTGGAGGCCAGCCTGTGTTATCAAAGCCTGTTGGCATCTTCAGCAGATTCCTGCCATCCATCTCCTCCATCTCCTTCCATAACAAAAGGCGTTTTTGTTGAGCGAGAGCAAGCAAGCGTTTAAAATGTGAAAAATCTCAGTGGAGTAAGTGAATCACTCATTGTTGGTGTCTTCAGCAGGACGGCAGGCTGGATCCCTGAGGCACTGCTGCCACCTTTTCACCAACGTGGCCTTTGCTTGCATTTCTGAATGTACAACTTTGTCACATTGTGTGCAGCAGCAAGAAGAAAACTGTCTTTTCCCAAAAGCTTGTAACATGGATGGATATTTTATCCTTGGGGTTTAAACATGTTTAGTAAAACTGTTGTTCCAGACATGAAAACTGTGAAACAGGGCTGGACTGTAGGAGCTGTTTTTCTAGCATGCTGCTTTTCATTACACCAAGATGATTGTTGAAACATGAGGAGAGCGTTTGACTAAGCCCAGCCCTTATTTTGCAAAGTCTCCATGGCAACTTAAATCTATATAGGCACTGGAAATACCCCAATTTAGTCCTCATTACATTTTTTTCTTTTTTCTTAAACTTTGTGGGGAGCAGAGAGGAGGAGGGTTCAGGGAGAATAATGTCTGTTCAGCTGCTTTAGGTCAGAGTAGTCAGGATTTACACTCAGAGACAACATGGAGTTTAACTGACTGCAGCTTAAATGACTCCAGCTTTACAAGCTGTAACATTAAAGTGACACATTAATGCGTCAATAATCACTATCCCTTCATATAATATACATCTTCAATTCTGAATAGGAGATACTATTGATGCTAATACTTTTGTACTTTTACTTAAGTAAAATTGTGAATGCAGGACTTTCATTTGTAACAAGGTTGTATCTGCACCACTGTGTGTGTTTGTGTGTGTGTGTGTGTGTGTGTGTGTGTGTGTGTGTGCTTAAACTACACATGGCCCTTCACTTTTACACATTTCATTTCATCAAGTTAACACAGAAGCTGAAAATGTATTTTAAAAATGACACTACGATGGTGAGCTGGACTGTACACAGTCTTGGCCATGCAAAACGAGCTAAAATGTTTTCACATCTTAAATCCTCATGTTCCTGCAAGAAACCCACATTAGACCATCCGAACAAAATTGTTTGTGTTGCATTTGAGCAGAGCAGGTATGTCAATCCACATTTTCTAGTAGAGCCCGAGGGGTGGCCATTATTATGAAGAAAAACATACCTTTCAAACACATCTCAACAGTAAGTGACCCAAATGGTCGGTTTCTAATTGTAACTGGATACCTCTACTCAGTTCATGTAACGTTGTTAAACATTTATGGTCCTAATTTTGATGATGCAGCCTTCTTCCTCAAAACCTTTGACATGTTACCTGACCTTTCTAACACCAATGTGGTTGCTGCAGGGGACCACAATGTAATCCTTGATGTGTACCTAGACAGATCATCAAACAAAACCTGTAGCTCCTCTACCGTGGTTTTCAATAACCTCATCTCCTCCACCAATACGAACAAGAATACGAACACTTTATTATCCACAATGTGGAAACTTGCCTTCGGTTTCACCATAAAAGCATGTTGTAAAAACACAGTACATAACCGTACATTGTCACATCATACACATTCATAAAAATACAATTCATTAAATGACACCACACCTGTCATCTCAGCATACACAATTTGTATGAAGTAAAATACAACACATAACACATGTCACATGAACCTGCAGCAGAGTCAGGAGCACTGGGTCCTGGTCTACCTGGTCCTAATTTCATTTATTGCTTTGACAGCATTTGGAACAAAGGATTTCTTAATAATATTTCTATTTGCTATCAATGACCTATAACGTCTCCCTGAGGGTAAAAATTCACTGTACAGTGGATGAGAAGGATCATTAGTTATTCTGTCAGCTTTACATATTAAGAGTTCATCATACATGTTACTGAGCTGCTTTTGTGGTTTCACTGGTTTCAAGATTTTGGAGGCCATGTTGACTATTTTCTGCAGCTTGTTCCTCCTCTGGAGGTTCAGATTACTGACCCACATGATCATATTCAAAGACAGGATGCTTTCCACCAGGCTCTTATACACAATTTCCAGAACATTTGGGCTCACTCCAAAATTGTTCAGCTTGCATAGCAAGTGGAGACGTTGTGAACATTTCTTAAAAATGTGATGGGTGTTTACTTTGAAGGTCAGACTGCTATCAATATACTGTAGGTACCAAGATATTTAAAATCAACAACCTTCTCTACTATTTGCCTATTGATCATTATTGGCTGCATTGAGTCCTTGTTGTTTTGATAATAAGCTCTTTTGTCTTACTGACATTTATTTCTAAGGAGCTTGTCAAACACTAGTTCTGAAGAGTTGACGCGTGGTTCAGATATAAACTCTCTCCTTCAGTATCCCCTTTCTGAAGAAGAGCACACCAGAGCCATGTCATCAGCATACTTGAATAACCTAACATTAGCCTGATCAATCCTGAGCTCATTTGTGTACATGGAGAAAAGCAGCGGTGATAAGAGTGTCCCTTGATTGTCTCCCTGTATTTAACACAATCTCATCCGACACATTACTACAAGCAGTAACTCTTTGAGGGCGGTCAGAGAGGAAGTCTCTGATCCAGTGAATGATGCCTCCATTAACCCCTGGATCCACAAGTCTCTGCAGGAGAGTATGAATTTGCATGGTGTTAAGCCGATGTAAAATCATAAAAAGAACTCTGGCATAATGAGTGAAGACTTGCAGATCCTTTGCTAGGGTGTTAAACAAGGTTACAGTAGCATCATCTGTGCCCCTCTGAGTTTTATATGCAAACTATAGTGGACATATGGAGGTTACAACACCCTACAGACCAAGAATATTCGTTTTTCTCCTAAATGCATAACTCATACTCCTGCATCAATTATTTTTTATTCATTTCAAAACTCATACCCCATGTAACAGATACAACATACCACAATATTTTGATCTCAGATGATGCTCCGACCTCAATTATCCTCAACTTCAATAAACCCAGGCAGTGCCTTACATGGCGACTTCGTCCCTCTTTGCTCAATGATGAAACGTTCTGCAAATTCATGACTGGGAATTCCCAGAAATCAATGACACCTCGGATGTCTCAGATTCCATCTTGTGGGAGACTTTCAAAGTGGTCATGAGCGGCCATATTATTTCGAATGAAGCATCATTGAAGGTATCTAATGAGAGACTTCTAAGTGAAATTGACTCAGAGATTTTCATACAGAGGCACTGGTAACAAACACTACACAACCAAACACTACGGAACATTCTTAATTTAAAATATGAGTATAACACAATTTTAACAAGACAAGTCAGCGATCAGCTTCTGCGACTCAAACAACGATATTTCGAACTCGGGGATAAACCCCATACATTACTACCCCGTCAGCTTAGAGGACAACAAGCCAGTAGGGCCATACATAAAATACAATCCAGAACCGGCACAGTTTTAACTGTGGGTCAGAAAACACCGATCCTGCACAGGATGCTGTCTGAAAAGCTTCCACCAACACTGTACAATGCAAACATTTCACTTTTATTAAAACAGGGTAGAGATGAAACCAACCCTTCCTCTTATCGGCCAATTTCTATGCTTAATTTGGATTTCAAGATCTTCACTAAAATATTGGCAAATAGACTAAATAAATGTATAGAATTCATTATTCATGCCGACCAGACTGGATTCATCCCCAACAGATTTTCTTTTTTTAATGTCAGAAGAGTAATAGATGTTATGTATTACAAATTTGATAAGTCTCCCAAGCAAGCCATTCTATGCCTGGATGCTGAGAAGGCTTTTGATCAGGTGGAGTGGGGGTATCTACTAAGGGTCCTGGAGGAGTTTGGTCTTGGAGCCAATTTCATTTCTTGCGTCCGTTTGATTCTGCTCATCCCACAGCCTCCATCCTCACAAATCAGGATAGATCACTTCCCTTCTCTCTGCAGAGGAGCACCTGGCAGGGCTCTCATATCTGGGCATTAAAATATCTAAGAATCCCAAGTCCCTCTTTAAAATTAACTTCATGGAAAGGCTGAACAAGTTAAAAGAAAACATAGAGAAATGGAGGACATTACCTATCTCCCTAAGTGGCCATGTGAATGCTATTAAGATGGTTTCCCTGCCAAGATTTCTGGATTTATTTCTGAACATCACAATACTCCCCAAATCTTATTTTAAGTTAATTGATTCTAACATAATGCCATTCATTTGGGGATACAAAGCACACAGAATCTCAAGAACACACCTGCAGAAGCTGAGGGAACAGGGTGGTATGGGTCTGTCCTGCCTCTTGCATCATTACTGGGCAGCTATGTTAGAGTCTTGGCATACTGGCAACAAAAATGAACAGGGAAATAGACTGGACCTGCCTCACTGGCTGGCCATTGAAAAGAGTTTAACTAGGGGGACGTCACTCCCGGCTCTGCTCCTCTTATCAACGAGATCGGTCGCCACATACAAAGAGGACCACTTCACCTTGAAGAAGAGAATCTGGCATCAAATCAAGAAAACCTGTGAGCTCCCAAACACGTCGATACATGCCCCAATCTGGATTAACCACTCCTTCCCACCATCTCTTACAGACACCACATTTAGAGAGTGGAGCCAGAATGGGATACTTACTAATGGGATAGTTACTATAAAGGAGCTTTATATGAACTGACACTTTGCCTCATTTGATCAATTACAATCAAAGTTCTCACTGCCTAGAACTCAATTCTTCAGGTATTTGCAGCTGAGTAATTATGTCCAACAAAATATTTCATCTTATGTATCTTTGCCTGTAGATCATTGTTCAAGCCCTGGTGCTAAAAATCTAATTTCATCTCTCGTGGGTATCTTTTCAAACAAATTAGATGGATCCAACTCTAAAGTAAAACAAGCCTGGGAAAAAGACCTGAACATCATGATTGATGATGAAAAGAATAAAATCCTGCTCCGTTAACTCCAGACTCTAACTAATACAATTCAAAGTCACTCATAGACTGCATTACTCAAAGACTAAACTGCATACATTTTTCCAGGGCTCTCACCATTGTGCGATAAGTACAAAATGACAGAGGGTACACTGTATCACCACTTTTGGTTTTGTCAAATTTCCATAACTTCTGGTGTCTTTTGTTTCAATGGTATTCAAATGTTTTTAATGTCAGTTTGAAGAAAGGCTAGACCATAATGCCTGCACAGCCTTGGTTTACGGCATGGTAATTGCGAAGAGGTATTTTCTAAAACTGTGGAAATTGGACGTATCTCCCCAATTCGAGATGTGGTTGAAAGAACTGATGAGTGTCCTACATGTAGAGAGGCTGAGATATGAACTGTCTGGTAATACTCGGAAGTTCCTTGACACATGGAACCCTGTGTTACAATATATTACTAATGAATAGATCCATCCCCTTTGTATCACACACCCTCGTACCCAAAATCAGCAGTGCAGATGATAAAATACTGATTGGAATTTTGCCTCAATGGTGAATTCAGTTTATTTATTTTATTTATTTTTATTTTAGTTTTTGTTACTTATCGAGTGTTCAGTTAGTGTCACATATGAACCAGTCTCATTCTCAGCTTGTTTCATACTAATACTTCATCACATACTTTCAGAGGCACTAGCTAAACCTGTGAGTCTGGATGAGACAAAACCGTGTCACATCCATGTCAATATGAGATGATCAGAGAAACTGCACACATATTTTAGAGAGAACGTCCCAGAGGGGTGGAGGTCAGAGGTGTGTGGTGGGCATGTATTACTTGAACCAATGAGAGCAGAGAATACGTCCTGAGTGACAGTAAACACGTCACCATGTTTTCCTAAACCTAAGCAGGTAGTGTTTCTGTCTAAACAGTTTCACATTAAGCATCCGTTACAGAGGCTTTCAGCAGGAAGCCTTTCAGCAGGAAGGCTTTGCACGTTGGCCTCAGACACCAAATAGTACCTTCATGGTGAAGCTTCAGCATGTGATGAACCAGGATGAGAATGGTTTACACATCAACATTAGTTTACAGAATTGAAAGTATACTACTGACAGTACTCTTACAACCAGTCCTATTTAAAACTGAACCCCTGGATTTAATCCAGTGACAGTTGTGAACAGAGCAACTGATAACTAGGGAAAGACCTTGTGACAGCAAGGAAAGACAGCTGACAGGAGGGAAAGACCCCATTGGGCCTGCGGTGGGCCAGCTACCCACCGTAGGAGGAATCTAGCACAAGCAGTGCATGGGTCCCACCCATCTCCATGGAAAAGTATCCGGACGCTATCATGAATGGGGACGGACTATTAGCGCCATGCCTGTGGCAACAAACACCTGGTCCAAATTAAACTAAATTACAGTTGTGGTGGACATGGGTAACGGCATCCTCTCGAGGGCAGTAGGGCGTCTGAAGGCATTGTGACGGTGACTTGCATCGGCCACTCTGGGCCGAGTCCCCACCGTCACACTGGTGGAGGGTGTCTGGAGGCCTGTGGAGGTTGTGGAACCCAGTCTAACACGGCTTGTAATTAGAATTCGATCTGAGGACAAATAAATCGCTATCAATTTGGAATGCACCATCTCCCCTCCCCCACCCCCTCCCGGAGGTGACATCATCCACTATGGGACAGAAGTACGTCTGAAGGCAGTGGGACAGGGATCAACACCACAGCCTGCGGAGCATCAGTACCCCCGTCGCACTGTAGGAGGTCGTTTCGAGGCCTGTAGGGGATGCGGAACCCCCACCCAAATTCTTTGAAGCTTTCATCCTTTGGGGTTGGAGCTTCAAAGCCTGAAAACCCCGACTTAACAGGGTAATCGTACGATAGGAAAATTAGGTACCCCACCACCCCAGGGGTGGCATCATCCTCTAAGGGGCAGAACAACGTCTGAAAGCATTGGGACGGGGATCTTGCATTGGCCCTCTCTGGACCGAGTCAGTCAAGTGAACATCCACAGCCGTAATTACACCACAGTCTGCTTAGCATCAGACCCCCCCCCCCATCGCACTGCTGTAGGGCATTTGGAGGCCTGTGGAGGACCAGGAACACCCCCCTCCCCCAACCCCCAATCCCCTAGAACCACATCTTTGATGCTTTGAGGTTGGAGCGTCAAGGGCCAGACTAACCCTACTTAATAGGGTAATCGTACATTGGAAAACACCAGTTGAAGCCTGGAGAAGAGGGGCAGTGACTTGGCCAATCCTGCTGACCTGCCAACTGGAGAGTGTTGAGGTTTTGAGGTCGAAACACTCAGTGAAGGTTGGTGGCCTCCTGATGACTTCTTCACCGGGCCAGGCAACTAAATTTGGCAACTCCCTCACCCAATTAAAACCCCATAGTCACCAGCATGATCCTTTACATTCAATGATTTATTATCTGACAGTGCAGCTCCAGTGAAATGAACTAAAGAGAGCTGTTATGAGTTTAAAGCTCCAGCTGCAGGCCCTGATATATCATGACAGGTTCAAATACACTATATACACATACATTTCTCTGAGATCTGCTCATCCTACGGTTTTATTGATAACTACATGTCACAGAGGAGCTGAGGCACATGTCTCCAGAATCTCAATGTGCTGTTTGAATGTCAAACACACTGATTGGTCAATCCAAATACACTAAAATGAGCTGTTTAATGTAAAAATGGCTCCAGCCATGGTTTACTGGTTCATCCCATGGGGACACTTGTTGAACATCTCTTTAATTTCAAGGATCAGTGTAATTTATTTGACCTTGCGCATATAAATAAATGAAAATGTGTAATACCCTTCAAGCCTCACACATAGAATATAAATATAAGTAATTTGATTTTGAATAGAATAAGATCAAAAAAATAAAATACAGCAAGATCTACAAATAGTTATATATACTGTATAAATATACTGACCAACAGTAGAAACTCATATTTTTTTTAATCTCATGCCATCCTGTTCATATTAAATATCAAAGGTAAATTATGGTTCACATCTTACCACCTACTGTGGATCTGGACAAGGTCTGACCGTCATCCATTATCAGTGGTCCCCCACATCATGACACCACCACCAAACGATCCACTTCCTGGATCTATACGACAGGATAGTGGTCTCCGTGGCGATGGTTCTAACGGCAGCGACCACCAGCTGTGTACAAGTTAAATCTGGACTTGTCACTAAATGTGATCTCGTCCACTTTGTAATCAGCCATAACATCTGTAACATCTGTGCTGCACGTGTCTGCAGAGTTCAGACCATCATCATCATCAGCATCCCAACTGCCCGTTCATGTAAGTTCTTTCAGGAATCGTGACATCATCAGTTGTTTCAGTAGGACATTAATTAGACCCGGTAAATTATCACCTTGACCAGGTCTTTTCAATCATGCAGAAAAAAATCTCACCAACATCATGGTTTACTGCACCAATGACTGTTATTTCTATGTTATGACTAAATGATGGTTATTCATGATTTAACATGTTTTGGTTGTGGGTACTTAAAAAAGTCTATTCAGTGAATCACATGTTTGTTTGTTTCAGTAGATTAGAGCTAGTGAATAGAAATTACAGGGTTTTAAAAATATATACAGTTTATACTGAGCAACAGTGGAAACGAATAATTTTAAAAACCCTGTAATATCTATTCACTAGTCCTAATCTACTGAAACATTTTGGACCTTTCCCCTTCTCCATGCACCTTGTACGTAGGTGAAGTTGTGCCAGAAAACCCTCTCTGTTTCTAGCGAACATTTAAACACAGAGTCCTCCACTCTGACCACTCTGAACATCGTTCCACCTGTCAAGTTATTATTTATTCTCCCCCCTGTCTACTACCACCATTTAATAAAGGCATAATATATAAAGACAAAAATAATCCTGTAATTCCATCACCCTTTGTCACAGTAAGGGTTCAATAGAAATGTCATCCAAACACATCAAAAGGCAACACATTTTCAGACAGTCACCATACAATGAAAGATATCCAGTACAGATAATGAATGTTTTACTATCATTAAAGTAAAATGTGTGAATTATTCAATCAAATTTAGAAAACATTGTTTCTGTAAATCATTCTCTTCTGATAGATCTAGAGCTCAATGCTGAGGCTATTCTCTGTAGTTTTATAATAAAAGTAAACTTCTCATCAAACGTTACATGTTTCTCTTTGAGGAAGAATGACTTCTCTAAACTCTAACATTTACAATGAAATGACTTCCTGGATCAAACACATCAGCGCTGTGACTGAACCTGAGACTTAGCAGCTACACTATAGGACCAACATACTTCCATTAGTCAGAATAGCAGATGATGATAAAAGGCCTGGCCCCCTGAAAGCGTCAAACAATGGCCATTCCTAGTCTGGAAAAATCCCCACTGCCTATAATAGAATAACTTAGAGGTGAGGGGTTGTTACCAGGAGCGATAGATCTTCTGAAAAAGCTCACAATCATTTTTCACCACCAGGGACCCTTTCAAACACCAGCAACTGTTTTGGCCAAAAATGGTGTTCATAGAAAAGCTGCAGTCAACATGAATCCTTTGAAGGTTTCAGTTAAGAGTTTTCAATTAAAGAGAGACAGAGAGACGTGACAGAGTGAACCTGATGGAGGAAACTGTAGAATGAGGAGGAAAATAGACATCTAGGAAATCAGGAGAGTGGTTGTAAAGGACGAGTCATCAGTGAAGCAGCCATGTCTGGTCATAAACGGAGCCGTGAGAGGAAAGGATCGAGAGCCAGAGGTGAAAGGAGGTTCTTTTAATTGGATCTTATCTACCAGACCACTACATACACTGTACACGAGAAGTCAACAGGTTAATCAGTCTCAATGATTAATCAGTGCTGGTATCAGTATCAGTAGAACCGCCTCCACCAGTCACCTGGTGATGAACTTATACATTTTGTTTTGGAGGCTCCATACAGGAAGTCAAGGTCATGTCATTGTGTTTGTGAAATTATTTACATCAAAATGAAAGTTAACTTTATATTAAAACACATTGTTGAGAGAGCAGGAAACAGTTCTGTCCTCTGTGGACATTGGCTGCTCTGGGTTGTTATGTTTATGATGAAACGTCCAACAGATCCTCCTTTTTTTCCATCAGCAGCATTAGCTGGTAGTTAGAGTCCCTAAAGTCCTGTAAGGTGACATTTTTTTATCTTATGTGCACAGGATAATGTATTTTATAACAAGATGATTTAGTGATTATAGATAATTAAGATTTATTTCAACCTCAAAAAGTCACTAATTCTAACTTCTGTTGCATGTAGACATGGGTTTGTAATCAGCAGGAACCAGTTGCTGTAGTGGATCAAGACAAATAAGATAATAATCTGATCCCAAAAGATGATAATTTATGTGCACAAAATGAAACTAAAATGTCACCATATGTGATTGTAGTGATCCAAATTGAGAGGAGAAGAAAAAAACAGATAACGTGTAGTATAGGGAGTTAGCTCATTAATCCCTGCGGTCTGTATATCTTTTGGTAATTAGATTTTTATTTCAGAAAGGATATCAAAAAACAAAAAAGGAGTGGTCATTTGATTTTTCATCTTAAAATACAAAAAACAAAATTGAAATACAAGGCGTTGCCCTTTTCATAGCCATAAAGGGAGGAGTGTAATTAAAAAATAACTATTTGATTTTCATTTTCTGTTTTGAATAAGAAAAAAATAGAATCACTAGAAATCATCATCAAAAACTGTCTGTTTTTTTCATTTTCAGAGACTGGATTCAGTCATCTGACTATAGAACAAGAGCAACACATGCTAATGTGGGACTGCTGGTGTAATAGAGATACTTTATGAATGAAATGAAATGTTTCTGTGTAGTAGAATGTTCAGTGTTCTCATCCTAGAATGTTTAGTGTTCTCATGGTAGAATATTCAGTGTTCTCATACTAGAATATTCAGTGTTCTCATAGTAGAAGGTTCAGTGTTCTCATGGTAGAATATTCAGTGTTCTCATGGAAGAATATTCACTGTTCTCATGGTAGAATGTTCAGTGTTCTCACCCTAGAATGTTCAGTGTTCTCATGGTGGAATATTCAGTGTTCTCATGGTAGAATATTCAGTGTTCTCATGGAAGAATATTCACTGTTCTCATGGTAGATTGTTCAGTGTTCTCATCCTAGAATGTTCAGTGTTCTCATGGTGGAATATTCAGTGTTCTCATGGTAGAATGTTCAGTGTTCTCATGGTAGAATATTCAGTTTTCTCATGGTAGAATGTTCAGTGTTCTCATGGTAGAATGTTCAGTGTTCTCATGGAAGAATGTTCAGTGTTCTCATAGTAGAATGTTCAGTGTTCTCATCCTAGAATGTTCAGTGTTCTCATGGTAGAATGTTCAGTGTTCTCATGGAAGAATGTTCAGTGTTCTCATAGTAGAATGTTCAGTGTACTCATGGTAGAATATTCAGTGTTCTCATAGTAGAATGTTTAGTGTTCTCATGGCACAATATTCAGTGTTCTCATACTAGAATATTCAATGTTCTCAAAGTAGAATGTTCAGTGTTCTCATGGTAGAATATTCAGTGTTCTCATGGTAGAATATTTATTGTTCTAATGGTAGAATGTTCAGTGTTCTCATCCTAGAATGTTCAGTGTTCTCATGGTAGAATTATCAGTGTTCTCATGGTAGAATATTCAGTGTTCTCATGGTAGAATGTTCAGTGTTCTCATGGTAGAATGTTCAGTGTTCTCATAGTAGAATGTTCAGTGTACTCATGGTAGAATATTCAGTGTTCTCATAGTAGAATGTTCAGTGTTCTCATGATAGAATGTTCAGTGTTCTCATGGTAGAATTTTCAGTGTTCTCATAGTAGAATGTTTAGTGTTCTCATGGAAGAATGTTCAGTGTTCTCATAGTAGAATGTTTAGTGTTCTCATGGTAGAGTGTTGAGTGTTCTCATCCTAGAATTTTTAGTGTTCTCATGGTAGAATATTCAGTGTTCTCGTGGTAGAATGTTCAGTGTTCTCATGGAAGAATGTTCAGCGTTCTCATAGTAGAATGTTCAGTGTTCTCATGGTAGAATGTTCAGTGTTCTCATAGTAGAATGTTCAGTGTACTCATGGTAGAATATTCAGTGTTCTCATAGTAGAATGATTAGTGTTCTCATGGTAGAATGTTCAGTGCTCTCATGACAGAATGTTGTGTTCTCGTGGTAGAATATTCAGTGTTCTCATGGTACAATGTTCAGTGTTCTCACAGTAGAATGTTCAGTGTTCTCATAGTAGAATGTTCAGTGTTCTCATGGTACAATGTTCAGTGTTCTCATAGTAGAATGTTCAGTGTTCTCATGACAGAATGTTCAGTGTTCTCATAGTAGAATGTTCAGTGTTCTCATGGTAGAATGTTCAGTGTTCTCATAGTAGAATATTCAGTGTTCTCATAGTAGAATGTTCAGTGTACTCATCCTAGAATGTTCAGTGTTCTCATGGTAGAATGTTCAGTGTTCTCATGGAAGAATGTTCAGTGTTCTCATGGTAGAATATTCAGTGTTCTCATGGTAGAATGTTCAGTGTTCTCATGGTAGAATGTTCAGTGTTCTCATAGTAGAATGTTCAGTGTACTCATGGTAGAATATTCAGTGTTCTCATAGTAGAATGTTCAGTGTTCTCATGATAGAATGTTCAGTGTTCTCATGGTAGAATTTTCAGTGTTCTCATAGTAGAATGTTTAGTGTTCTCATGGAAGAATGTTCAGTGTTCTCATAGTAGAATGTTTAGTGTTCTCATGGTAGAGTGTTGAGTGTTCTCATCCTAGAATTTTTAGTGTTCTCATGGTAGAATATTCAGTGTTCTCGTGGTAGAATGTTCAGTGTTCTCATGGAAGAATGTTCAGCGTTCTCATAGTAGAATGTTCAGTGTTCTCATGGTAGAATGTTCAGTGTTCTCATAGTAGAATGTTCAGTGTACTCATGGTAGAATATTCAGTGTTCTCATAGTAGAATGATTAGTGTTCTCATGGTAGAATGTTCAGTGCTCTCATGACAGAATGTTGTGTTCTCGTGGTAGAATATTCAGTGTTCTCATGGTACAATGTTCAGTGTTCTCACAGTAGAATGTTCAGTGTTCTCATAGTAGAATGTTCAGTGTTCTCATGGTACAATGTTCAGTGTTCTCATAGTAGAATGTTCAGTGTTCTCATGACAGAATGTTCAGTGTTCTCATAGTAGAATGTTCAGTGTTCTCATGGTAGAATGTTCAGTGTTCTCATAGTAGAATATTCAGTGTTCTCATAGTAGAATGTTCAGTGTACTCATCCTAGAATGTTCAGTGTTCTCATGGTAGAATGTTCAGTGTTCTCATGGAAGAATGTTCAGTGTTCTCATAGTAGAATGTTCAGTGTACTCATGGTAGAATATTCAGTGTTCTCATAGTAGAATGTTTAGTGTTCTCATGGCACAATATTCAGTGTTCTCATACTAGAATATTCAATGTTCTCAAAGTAGAATGTTCAGTGTTCTCATGGTAGAATATTCAGTGTTCTCATGGTAGAATATTCATTGTTCTAATGGTAGAATGTTCAGTGTTTTCATCCTAGAATGTTCAGTCTTCTCATGGTAGAATTATCAGTGTTCTCATGGTAGAATATTCAGTGTTCTCATGGTAGAATGTTCAGTGTTCTCATGGTAGAATGTTCAGTGTTCTCATAGTAGAATGTTCAGTGTACTCATGGTAGAATATTCAGTGTTCTCATAGTAGAATGTTCAGTGTTCTCATGACAGAATGTTCAGTGTTCTCATGGTAGAATTTTCAGTGTTCTCATAGTAGAATGTTTAGTGTTCTCATGGTAGAATATTCAGTGTTCTCATGGTAGAATGTTCAGTGTTCTCTTGGTAGAATATTCAGTGTTCTCATGGTACAATGTTCAGTGTCCTCATACTAAAATGTTCAGTGTCCTCAAGTAGATGTTCAGTTTTCTCATGACAGAATGTTCAGTGTTCTCATAGTAGAATGTTCAGTGTCTCATAGTAGAATGTTCATTGTTCTCATAGTAGAATATTTAGTGTTCTCATAGTAGAATGTTCAGTGTTCTCATAGTAGAATGTTTAGTGTTCTCATGATACAATGTTCAGTGTCCTCATAGTAGAATGTCCAGTGTCCTCATTATAGAATGTTCAGTGTTCTCATGACAGAATGTTCAGTGTTATCATAGTAGAAGGTTCAGTGTTCTCATAGTAGAGTGTTCAGTGTTCTCAGAGTAGAATGTTCAGTGTACTCATGGTAGAATATTCAGTGTTCTCATAGTAGAATGTTTAGTGTTCTCATGGCACAATATTCAGTGTTCTCATACTAGAATATTCAATGTTCTCAAAGTAGAATGTTCAGTGTTCTCATGGTAGAATATTCAGTGTTCTCATGGTAGAATATTCATTGTTCTAATGGTAGAATGTTCAGTGTTTTCATCCTAGAATGTTCAGTCTTCTCATGGTAGAATTATCAGTGTTCTCATGGTAGAATATTCAGTGTTCTCATGGTAGAATGTTCAGTGTTCTCATGGTAGAATGTTCAGTGTTCTCATAGTAGAATGTTCAGTGTACTCATGGTAGAATATTCAGTGTTCTCATAGTAGAATGTTCAGTGTTCTCATGACAGAATGTTCAGTGTTCTCATGGTAGAATTTTCAGTGTTCTCATAGTAGAATGTTTAGTGTTCTCATGGTAGAATATTCAGTGTTCTCATGGTAGAATGTTCAGTGTTCTCTTGGTAGAATATTCAGTGTTCTCATGGTACAATGTTCAGTGTCCTCATACTAAAATGTTCAGTGTCCTCATAGTAGATGTTCAGTTTTCTCATGACAGAATGTTCAGTGTTCTCATAGTAGAATGTTCAGTGTCTCATAGTAGAATGTTCATTGTTCTCATAGTAGAATATTTAGTGTTCTCATAGTAGAATGTTCAGTGTTCTCATAGTAGAATGTTTAGTGTTCTCATGATACAATGTTCAGTGTCCTCATAGTAGAATGTCCAGTGTCCTCATTATAGAATGTTCAGTGTTCTCATGACAGAATGTTCAGTGTTATCATAGTAGAAGGTTCAGTGTTCTCATAGTAGAGTGTTCAGTGTTCTCAGAGTAGAATGTTCAGTGTTCTCATAGTAGAATGTTCAGTGTTCTCATGGTAGAATATTCAGTGTCCTCATAGTAGAATGTTCAGTGTCCTCATAGTAGAAGGTTCGGTGTTCTCATGACAGAATGTTCAGTGTTCTCATTGTAGATTGTTCATTGTTCTCATAGTAGAATGTTCAGTGTTCTCATAGTAGAATGTTCAGTGTTTTCATAGTAGAATGTTCAGTGTTCTCATAGTGGAATGTTCAGTGTTTTCAGAGTAGAATGTTCAGTGTTCTCATGGTAGAATGTTCAGTGTTCTCATAGTAGAATGTTCAGTGTACTCATGGTAGAATATTCAGTGTTCTCATAGTAGAATGTTCAGTGTTCTCATGACAGAATGTTCAGTGTTCTCATGGTAGAATTTTCAGTGTTCTCATAGTAGAATGTTTAGTATTCTCATGGAAGAATGTTCAGTGTTCTCATAGTAGAATGTTTAGTGTTCTCATGGTAGAATATTCAGTGTTCTCATGGTAGAATGTTCAGTGTTCTCATGGAAGAATGTTCAGTGTTCTCATGGTAGAATATTCAGTGTTCTCATGGTAGAATGTTCAGTGTTCTCTTGGTAGAATATTCAGTGTTCTCATGGTACAATGTTCAGTGTCCTCATACTAAAATGTTCAGTGTCCTCATAGTAGATGTTCAGTTTTCTCATGACAGAATGTTCAGTGTTCTCATAGTAGAATGTTCAGTGTCTCATAGTAGAATGTTCATTGTTCTCATAGTAGAATATTTAGTGTTCTCATAGTAGAATGTTCAGTGTTCTCATAGTAGAATGTTTAGTGTTCTCATGATACAATGTTCAGTGTCCTCATAGTAGAATGTCCAGTGTCCTCATTATAGAATGTTCAGTGTTCTCATGACAGAATGTTCAGTGTTATCATAGTAGAAGGTTCAGTGTTCTCATAGTAGAGTGTTCAATGTTCTCAGAGTAGAATGTTCAGTGTTCTCATAGTAGAATGTTCAGTGTTCTCATGGTAGAATGTTCAGTGTCCTCATAGTAGAATGTTCAGTGTCCTCATAGTAGAAGGTTCGGTGTTCTCATGACAGAATGTTCAGTGTTCTCATTGTAGATTGTTCATTGTTCTCATAGTAGAATGTTCAGTGTTCTCATAGTAGAATGTTCAGTGTTTTCATAGTAGAATGTTCAGTGTTCTCATAGTGGAATGTTCAGTGTTTTCAGAGTAGAATGTTCAGTGTTCTCATGGTAGAATGTTCAGTGTTCTCATAGTAGAATGTTCAGTGTACTCATGGTAGAATATTCAGTGTTCTCATAGTAGAATGTTCAGTGTTCTCATGACAGAATGTTCAGTGTTCTCATGGTAGAATTTTCAGTGTTCTCATAGTAGAATGTTTAGTATTCTCATGGAAGAATGTTCAGTGTTCTCATAGTAGAATGTTTAGTGTTCTCATGGTAGAATATTCAGTGCTCTCATGGTAGAATGTTCAGTGTTCTCATGGAAGAATGTTCAGTGTTCTCATAGTAGAAGGTTCAGTGTTCTCATGGTAGAATGTTCAGTGTTCTCTTGGTAGAATATTCAGTGTTCTCATGGTACAATGTTCAGTGTCCTCATACTAAAATGTTCAGTGTCCTCATAGTAGATGTTCAGTTTTCTCATGAAAGAATGTTCAGTGTTCTCATAGTAGAATGTTCAGTGTCTCATAGTAGAATGTTCATTGTTCTCATAGTAGAATATTTAGTGTTCTCATAGTAGAATGTTCAGTGTTCTCATAGTAGAATGTTTAGTGTTCTCATGATACAATGTTCAGTGTCCTCATAGTAGAATGTCCAGTGTCCTCATTATAGAATGTTCAGTGTTCTCATGACAGAATGTTCAGTGTTATCATAGTAGAAGGTTCAGTGTTCTCATAGTAGAGTGTTCAGTGTTCTCAGAGTAGAATGTTCAGTGTTCTCATAGTAGAATGTTCAGTGTTCTCATGGTAGAATATTCAGTGTCCTCATAGTAGAATGTTCAGTGTCCTCATAGTAGAAGGTTCGGTGTTCTCATGACAGAATGTTCAGTGTTCTCATTGTAGATTGTTCATTGTTCTCATAGTAGAATGTTCAGTGTTCTCATAGTAGAATGTTCAGTGTTTTCATAGTAGAATGTTCAGTGTTCTCATAGTGGAATGTTCAGTGTTTTCAGAGTAGAATGTTCAGTGTTCTCATGGTAGAATGTTCAGTGTTCTCATAGTAGAATGTTCAGTGTACTCATGGTAGAATATTCAGTGTTCTCATAGTAGAATGTTCAGTGTTCTCATGACAGAATGTTCAGTGTTCTCATGGTAGAATTTTCAGTGTTCTCATAGTAGAATGTTTAGTGTTCTCATGGAAGAATGTTCAGTGTTCTCATAGTAGAATGTTTAGTGTTCTCATGGTAGAATATTCAGTGTTCTCATGGTAGAATGTTCAGTGTTCTCATCCTAGACTGTTCAGTGTTCTCATGGTAGAATGTTCAGTGTTCTCATGGAAGAATGTTCAGTGTTCTCATAGTAGAATGTTCAGTGTTCTCATGGTAGAATGTTCAGTGTTCTCATAGTAGAATGTTCAGTGTACTCATGGTAGAATATTCAGTTTTCTCATAGTAGAATGTTTACTGTTCTCATGGTAGAATGTTCAGTGCTCTCATGACAGAATGTTCAGTGTTCTCTTGGTAGAATATTCAGTGTTCTCATGGTACAATGTTCAGTGTCCTCATACTAGAATGTTCAGTGTCCTCATAGTAGATGTTCAGTTTTCTCATGACAGAATGTTCAGTGTTCTCATAGTAGAATGTTCAGTGTCTCATAGTAGAATGTTCATTGTTCTCATAGTAGAATATTTAGTGTTCTCATAGTAGAATGTTCAGTGTTCTCATAGTAGAATGTTTAGTGTTCTCATGATACAATGTTCAGTGTCCTCATAGTAGAATGTCCAGTGTCCTCATTATAGAATGTTCAGTGTTCTCATGACAGAATGTTCAGTGTTATCATAGTAGAAGGTTCAGTGTTCTCATAGTAGAGTGTTCAGTGTTCTCAGAGTAGAATGTTCAGTGTTCTCATAGTAGAATGTTCAGTGTTCTCATGGTAGAATATTCAGTGTCCTCATAGTAGAATGTTCAGTGTCCTCATAGTAGAAGGTTCAGTGTTCTCATGACAGAATGTTCAGTGTTCTCATAGTAGATTGTTCATTGTTCTCATAGTAGAATGTTCAGTGTTGTCATAGTAGAATGTTCAGTGTTTTCATAGTAGAATGTTCAGTGTTCTCATAGTAGAATGTTCAGTGTTTTCAGAGTAGAATGTTCAGTGTTCTCATGGTAGAATGTTCAGTGTTCTCATAGTAGAATGTTCAGTGTTCTCATGGTAGAATATTCATTGTTCTAATGGTAGAATGTTCAGTGTTCTCATCCTAGAATGTTCAGTGTTCTCATGGTAGAATGTTCGGTGTTCTCAGAGTAGAATATTCAATGTTCTCATAGTAGAATGTTCAGTGTTCTCATAGTAGAATGTTTAGTGTTCTCATGATACAATGTTCAGTGTCCTCATAGTAGAATGTCCAGTGTCCTCATTATAGAATGTTCAGTGTTCTCATGACAGAATGTTCAGTGTTATCATAGTAGAAGGTTCAATGTTCTCATAGTAGAGTGTTCAGTGTTCTCATAGTAGAATGTTCAGTGTTCTCATGGTAGAATATTCAGTGTCCTCATAGTAGAATGTTCAGTGTCCTCATAGTAGAAGGTTCAGTGTTCTCATGACAGAATGTTCAGTGTTCTCATAGTAGATTGTTCATTGTTCTCATAGTAGAATGTTCAGTGTTCTCATAGTAGAATGTTCAGTGTTTTCATAGTAGAATGTTCAGTGTTCTCATAGTAGAATGTTCAGTGTTTTCAGAGTAGAATGTTCAGTGTTCTCATGGTAGAATGTTCAGTTTTCTCATAGTAGAATGTTCAGTGTTCTCATGGTAGAATATTCATTGTTCTAATGGTAGAATGTTCAGTGTTCTCATCCTAGAATGTTCAGTGTTCTCATGGTAGAATGTTCGGTGTTCTCAGAGTAGAATATTCAATGTTCTCATAGTAGAATGTTCAGTGTTCTCATAGTAGAATGTTCAGTGTTCTCATAGTAGAATGTTCAGTGTTCTCATGGTAGAATGTTCAGTGTTCTCATAGTAGAATAAAAAACTCTGCACGTCACTTCATGTCTGCTTCAAAAGTAGGACAAATGAAAACAAATGTCATCATCACCTCATTTATATTACATTACATTACATCACAGACAAATAAACCATCACTCACAGCTATGCCATACTTTGTAGTTCTTATGTAAAGCAAGTAACAGAATACATTATGTATGTATGTAAACAGTCGTGATTATTCAGAGTATCAATTATTAATTTCTACCAATACTTTCAATAAACTTGAGAAAAATAATGAAATGTAATTAATAAATCTTGACATGTAATACAAGAAAAATAGCAAATACATAGGCACTAGTTAGATGGGTTAAGTAGTTTATTTATTTATGTCTTTATTTCATTCAGGGAACAAACTGTGTTTTGGATTTTACTGAGGAAAAGTTGGGACTAAAGTCTGCTTTAAATCCAACATTAGAAAACGGGCTGTGTGATAACATGCTCTAGTTGCATGGAGTTCGAGAAGAAACTAAAGTAGAAACTAAAGTAGAAGTAAAGTAGAAGTAAAGAGGGACAGATTCTCTCATGTGCTCTCCTGCATACTTCAGTGACTGGTAGTTAATTTGAGTTCAGCGTATTTCCCCCACAAAGAGCTTCTGTTAAACCTGCAGTGATCCTAAATGTTTTTCCCAGCGCCGTGTCTTGGCAGTGAACTTCATAGGCGGTTGTTTACAGCCCTCCACATGCATTTAATTCTGCAACGCTGGTCATTTTGACTTTGCGAACCAGTCAATGTAAAGAAAGGCCAACTTAAACCCTCAGCGGTTCCCATGGACTGGGAAACATTAACCCTTCATGCTCATTAGCCACGTGAGCTGGGTCTGAATAGGTGAGCCTGCCCACTGTGGCAGAGGACGTTGTTAACTACTGTTGTTGTGTAAAACAGATAATGTGATTCCCGGGGAAGAGTTTCCTTCACACCTCTCTGCAGCAGCGGCCACTGTGATACAAAACGCTTTAAGAAGTCTGAGAGGATGATCTTCTAAACACTGGACCGAAGTTGACACTCAGAGGTGGCTGGATCCATTCATGTCCATTAAACCGGCTGAATTCTGCTCTATGTTTAATAAAGATGGTGTGACAGGATGATATGGGGCGGAGCTGCTCTGATCTTATTACACAATCAAATCAAACATTTTTGTTGATGTCGTCACATACAAGTCATTCCTTATGCATCCACATCACAAAGACTCACATTCTGTTTGTATTGATTGTTCGGAGCTCCTCTGTGGGTCTATGAATCATTGCTCGTTCCATCCTCCCACACCCGTCCTTATAAACTCATCACTTTGTCACAACTATTGGAACGATTTTTAAAGACAAGTGGAGAAACAGAAATATCAATGTGTCAGGACAGATTAGAGGGTTTATTTAACAAATGTGATGTTTTCCATTCATCGTAAAATAGCAGAAATTTCAAAATTCCATCTGGCGTTTGAACATTTGACTCAAGCTATGTCACAGATAACAGAATGATTCCAAAGACTTTTTTAAATATCATTTTTAAAGATTTAGAAAAACAGTTTTTGTATCTTTGAAGCCATGAAATGTGAAATATAACCAGAATGTTAGGGTTTAAAAGGCTGAAGAAACTGAAATTATCAGACATTCTGCTGAACTCCAGCCTGAGGGCAAAAAGGATTACTTTCATTTTTCCGATTATTTAAAATCTGCTCTAATCAATATTTTCATATTAATAGTGGATCAATTATCAGTATGTAATGTGTTGGATCCCCAGAAAATTGCCATCAAAGCTTCTTAGCTTAGCTTCTTTAAGCTCATTGGTTTTAATGTTTCAGCTCATGTTCATCCATCCGTCTGGATGCGGTTCTCCAGAGAAAAGGGTCATTAATGTGTTTATTTGATCGACTCAGAGGAGGACGGTGGAGCTTATTGACGTTTAATGTGATGATACTCTATGACTCCTTACATCTCATATGAGGCATCATCCTTAAAGGACTGTGATGATGCTGAACCAGATGTCCAACATGACTGACAGGCGCCTCCTTGATTTACTCTGAATCATGATATGCAGCTAACACCAGTTCAGGTCACTGGTCACATTAAGAGGAATATTTACTGCTCAGTGAAATATTATGGTGATAAAACCCTTCCGCAGACTACAGGGTGGCTCTTGGCGATGCTCTTTTTTCTGCTACAGGGTTTGAGTTTCCCACATATCCCACACTTCTCAGTCATTGGCTGAGAATGAAGATGTCATGGAAGCTTCTATGGTTTTAACTGACCTTTCAAATTCCAGACTCACGCTGTGTTCACACCGAATGCAAAGAACATTTTTGTGTCGTTCTACTTTTTAATTTACTTACTTTTTATGCAAAAATGTCACCAGAGGACCATCTAAGTTGACTCTGTGAGAAACGTGACTGATACCAACGATGTTTATTTCCACCATTTCTAACCGTGACCAAAGTAAACGTTTGTCACAGAAAACCGAATCATACATTTCAGCTGCAGCTACGATATGCTTCTACTCCACATCAACGTCCTTCTGAATCTCAATGCTGATAGGCTTTCGCCTCACAGCGTCACCCATTTTCTCACCCGAGTCAACATTCTCCAGCGAGCACAGATGATGCAAATAATGTGAACTTAACTCTGGTGTCATCTGGCATACATTTGTGTCTACTCGTGGTTTTCCATTGACTTTGTATGCAAAATATGCACCTGGTTGGTGTGAAGGCAGCATTATACAGACTTTTAACTTAAATGTGTTTAATATTAACCATCCACCTCTACTATCACATAATATTCATATATCAGTGGCGGTTTGTAAGCACGGCTCGCTGGGATGCTGCCCCTCCTCCAACTACCCAGAGAAGAATATCTAATGAAACACATTCAACTTAATTAGACAACGTAAAATATTGATGAGATTAATGTTTTTACTCACACGTCTTTCAGCATCCATTTAAAAGAGTTTTTCCTAATTCTATTGAGTTGATTGTTCTGTCAATACAATTCATTTGTATGACCAGCTGATAAGTATGAACCCTTAAACCCTCACATGGATCAGATCTTTGGGGTCCCAGTCTGAGAGATATCTGGGCAGGCGCTGGCCAACCTGGGTGTGTTATTACAGTACAGCCAGAGGATGGAGTCAGCAGAATACCAAAATGGAGGAATGAGTATGTTTTTATCTGGTGCAGTTGGAGAAGAGCTGAGGTGTCTCAGTAACAGACAGTAACAATATTATTATTATTATTATTATGTATTATTATATTATGTTCCTATTGTCTGTGTGGAATATATGAATGAACCGGAAAGCCTTCAGATGGACCATCAGTGTTATTTTCTCATACATACTTTATTTTATACAGCTAGATGAATGTATACATAGTATACAATACAGAGACAACAGAAAATAACATCTGTACAGGATGTGAAAGAGAACAAACTGTATACCACCATCCTTTAGATGGTTTCATTGGTCGCTGTGAACCTGAATCAGTCATTAGTCATTGTGATGTGTTCATGTGTCTGATGGTGGAAACATCTTCATTCAGAGGGTTTCTGTCTGATTTACTGTTGTAAACAATGACAGACAGAAACCTCACACTTTAAATCTGGATTAGTCTCAAATGTTTTTCAGATTATGGATCCACATTCTATTTGAGTATTTAAATAGAGGGTGGATCACATATTGTGAAGCTGTGCTGTAAATGTAGTCAATGCTAAGAATCAATCAGAACAGCAGAATGGAGTAGAGTAAGGTGACGGTGTTTCAGGGTGGATGTTTCCTTTAATGGCACCTTTTTCTGGCTTTCAGTCAGAGGCTCTCTAAGTATTATAAGGATAACACCAGAGCAAATAGTCAAACCATATATTGTATTGGGACAGAATGATGATGGGCTGAGATGATGCCAAAAAGCACAATGGATGCATTCTGAGGTGAAGGAACAGCCACGCAGCAGAAGGACCGGAGCTTTGGGAGGCTGAGGAGATGCTTCTGGAGGAAAAACAGAACAAACAACAACAACCTGTTTGTAAAATATTACAAACCTGAAAAGAACTCAAACCAATGAGAAACATGTTTTATGCAGACAGCTGGTATTCATGACGCTTTGAGGAGCTTGAAAGTGTGAATTAAAGGCAGAGTATTAATTAAGGATTAATTAAGTCAACAGTTGAACAGTTTTGTATGTAAACATCTTTTGGGCTTCGTTTTAATATATTAATTACTGTCCATATGAGGCAATAATTCTCCATCATTTCTCAATTTCAAATTCTCCATGCTGCGATGTCAGTGTTGCATGTTAAGGGTTTTAGCTTAGAGGCTACAGTGAAGGCTTCATCTTAGGAATGAATTTAAATAACTTCTTTTCAAATCAAATGGACTCTTTGGGCTTCTGGAGACTGGGATTACTTTATTCTTATATTGTTTTTTTGTTCTTCTCCAGGTGTTTAGGAGAATGGAGGTGAACACAGACTGAACTGTCCTTCAACACTGTTCATGTCCTTCCTCTGTCTCTTTGTCTCTCTTTGTTTTTTAACTAGAAAAGTAGGTTTACTGTTAGCACTGCTAATCAGTGAATTATAATGAAACATATTGAACATATAGATACTCAGCAGAGAAGTGATCTATGCTGCAGGACTGGTTGGAGAATCTGCTGTAGATCCTGTTCTCGGTTTGTTCTGTCAGACAGTCCAAACATCACATAAGACACAAAAGTAAGAAGCTCATATCTGGGACCACACACATGTTCTCATGAAGCGTTATACTTATGTTTATACTAAAGCCATTAATAATCAGTATTGTTGCAGATTCATTTTCTGTTGATTGACTAATGGATTATTGATTATTGAACTGATTGTTTCAGTGTTTAAGTGTTTGACAGTCAGAGAAATCCAAATGAAAGCACATTTAGTCTATTTTTATTCTATTTTTAGTCCAGAATAATGTTAAAATGTTTTTAAATGTATTAAGATTTTTTGAACAAAGAAAAAAGTACTTAAAAATATCTGAAACACTCCTTTTCATCTTCCTCTCCATCACAGATCCATAATAAAACCTCATTCACACAGTGACTAATACTGAGTTAGTTCTGGGGTAATGTTACAGGTTTCAAGTCTAAAATGTAAGAAATCTGATTGGTTAATGATCAGCCACTGAGAACAAACTGAGTGAAAACCTGTCAGTGTTAGCATTCAACCACTTCTCAGCTGGATTCCATCCAGTGTGTTTTAGACTGAATATACGCTCACCGTAGACAGGAAGTGGTTGCTAATGGGCTATCAAATATGATGTTTTACTTTGAATTACAGCCCGACATCCTTCTGAATTGTCATTTTCCATTTTGTTTTCATTACTGACCAATCGTGAAGAGGTGAAACGGCTGAAATCTGGAGACGTGAGATTCCCACCCTGAGCATGACATCATAGGAAAATGGTCTGTGGTGTTCCATTAATCATACCATGACTCAATACCATGAAACAAAACAATCTAGAAAATAAATGTGTCATTTTGTTTCTGATCTGACAATATAATGCAGTTTAATTATAACTGATGACAGAGATGTAGACTTTGCTTCTGTCCAGTCCAGAATGAGACGTTTCCTCCAGACGGGTTATCCTGAAGGGTTAGGGTTCGGTCACTTTGGTAACACTGAACAAACAGCTGAGCAGCGGTTCGTTTGGTTCAGACTGAATGGACACAGATGGATCATAACTGCACCAAACAAACAGCCAGCATTCATTTTAGACAACATGCTAACACCTTAGCTCTAATTTCTCTCTTAAAAAAGCTTTTTAGATTTCTGATCACTAGTAAAATTCAGGAATTCATTGATTGGACTGAAATAAAGTGTATAGGATACGTTCAGTGTGTTTTATTTTGGAGGAGTTAAAGCTTTAACTTGTATTCGTTAAGATGAAGTGGATCTGACTGCATGACGACAGTGAACACTGAATAAAGCAGATATTCGACCTGTATGACTGATACAGTACTTTCACATTCTGAACAGTAAGAGGTTGGATCTCACAGTGTTTCATCTGTTTCTTCTCATCCTCTATAGGTAACTATATAAAGACAGTATGAATGATCACTGCTTCTCCCTCCTGTATATCCTCAGCCATCGTATCATCTTTCCTGGTAGAGGTAGACGAACCACAAGTCAAACCAGCTGCAGACGGTTTGACAGTTTTCTCTCATCTAAACAGATCTTTGTCTTTTCACAGACCTTTTCCATCTCCATCGATTTACTGGATGTCCCTCCAGATACAGTCAGGCTGCAGTGGAGACTATTTCAACCCAACAAAGCTCTGATTCGGCCAAAGGTTCATGTGAAATCGTCACTTTGACAGAATCCAGCCCATGTGCTCCGTCTGTTCTGCACTAACATGACTTCAGGTTACAGAGGTCCAGTTCCTGAGGCTTCCTCTTTCCAGAGCAGTGGTCTCTGGGTAGGTTCAGACCGTTCTGGGTCATGCAACGCACCGGCCGTCTTTTAAAGCCCCTTCCACAGGATCTGGAGCAGTGAGACCAGGTCCCTACGTCCCACATGGGACATGGATCCCCACATGTTCTCACTGCTACAGGCCTGTCAGCACCGTCACAGTCCACCGCAGCACGCCCCTCCATGCTCTGGCACTGCACCAGCCTCTTCTGCAGACCAGTCCCACAGGTCACGGTGCACAACTCCCAACTTCCTGTCACCCAGTGACTCACTGGCCTCTTTCCCATCATCTGCTTCTTTGCTTCAACTCTGTTGCTGTCTGCCAGGACGCTGTTCTGTGCTGCATGGCTCCTCTCCTCTTTCCGCAGAGTCTTCTCCTCCTTGCTCTCCTTGGTGATGTAGAAGGAGTAGCGCACCCTGGGAGGTGTCATCTTCCCTACAGAGAGCACCTCCACAGTCAGAGGCTCCTGCAGGGGTCTGGTGGCCTGAAGGATCTCCACAGATGAGGAGGTGCCACTGTAGCGCAGCAGGCTGCCCTTCACCAGCAGGTCGCGCTCAGCAGCTGACACCACGTAGTTTCCGTTCAGCAGGTATTTTCCGTGACGATTTTTCACTGCTAAGTAGTTTTCATCGCTGACCATTCCTCGGTAGCCACGCTGACGGATGTCGATATTAGAAGCTCCAAGAGGCAGCGTCACCACAAAGTTGTAGCCGTGACTGAAAAGACAGAGAGCATTAATGATGCTGGATCGCTAACGGTCCATCCAAAAGCTGTCAAGATGATGGATTCAAAGTTAAAGGGGCTTCATGTAGAAGTTTTCATCATTATCAGGGAGGGACAGTCAATCACAGCCTGTCACTTTACACCTGGTTGATCCTGATACTTTAGGATCATTAAATAAACTTCAGCCTCTACCTGAATAAAGAAAAGTGTGACATTTAGTTTTGTTTGCCTTACAGAGATTCTAAAGGCAGAATATGAATTTAATGTCTCTGTTTGCTGTAGAGAGATCAAAGTCTAGTAACTCTACATGTTTTATCTTGTTATCTATATCCACCAACGCTTAGAGGCGATGCTCCAGCTCAGCTCATTCAACCATTCATAGATTCAATACATTATTTATACATGTGTTAAATACAGAAAATGCTTTGCTGGAATAAAATCACTCTAATCCAACTATAATCCATTTAGAGGAGCTGAAGACCTGAATCTGGATCTTACTGTGAAAGAGGAGCAGTTTCCTTCTGCCTCCAGTGTTTGAGCTAAGCTTGGCTAACTTAGAGATACAGTCTTCTTAAAACGAGTTCAGACCAGGTCTCACTATTGTTTGGAATAACTTCAGCTGCCATGTTGGGGTTGACCCACCAAAAAGTAATGCCTTAGAGTAATCTGATTATTTTTTGGTGTAATAAGTAACATAATGTCTTAGTTTTGGTAGTTTTTAGTTATGTTTTCAATCAGTCCATTACTTTAAAGACTTCTTTCATGTCTTCCTTAGTTTCTGTTTGATTGTTGGAACATGATGTGAGCTCGGTCAGCTATATGTGCCTATTTTATTGTTTTCATTAATAGACTCTTCCTGTATGAGGTTGCCAGTTTGCCATGAGATGGTTAGCAGCCAGATGTTTGGTGCCACCTGCCAGGTAGGCTTCTAGGGGATTAGATGTATATCTGTATCTGGGACTGGTTGAATGCATCTCCAGGTGTTTGGAGGTTTACATAACCTCCGCCAAGGGAGGAGGTTATGTTTTTGCCAGTGTTGGTTGGTTTGTTGGTTTGTTTGTGAACAGGATAAAAAAAAACCCAGAATCAACAGATTTTGATTAAATTTTCAGGAGATGTTGGAAGTGGCCCAATCCAAGGATCCAGGATCCAGGAATTTTTTATTTATTTTTTATTATTATAGGATTAAACTGCCATATGTACACTTGTATGTAAAGTGTCTCCATCCTGACAAATGTATCTAATTGATTCATGTCCATATAACAGCTTATGAATTTCAACAAAACATTATCCCGTTTTAATAAACGTCCTGTTCTCCTGTCTGTGTATGTGGCTTTGTAACAACTCTTAAAGTGTAACAAGTGTCAATTACCTGTTGTGGCATTGCAGTTTATTTATGTGAGATGACAAAATGAACAACTAACAGCCACAATAAATAAAGATTTTAGTAAATTGCAAAGATTTTGTTTTAATTTTTCCTGTCAAACTTTCTAATGACTTAATTCAGAGGGTTACATTATGGGACTTTTGCTTTGGAGTGAAATGCCAACATGGGGAAGCTGAGCAGCCTTGGCGGAGGTCTGCGCTCTCCGAGTGCTTCCTAGTTTTGTTACTTAAATGATCTTTCTCCAAAGAATAAGCTCAGCTGGCAGCTAAGAGGCAGACAGCAGCATTAGGACTAAGTGTGCAGCCATCTAACAGAGAATTAAGGTTTTATTTCCACCAAACATGAGGAGATTATAGGAACAGTTCGACCGAGATGGTTTTGTTGAGGATTATTGTTTCTGGTTATTTACCTAACCAGATAACCAATTTACTTAACCTTTAATTCAGAAGGTGCACAAATATATCTAGACTATGTAATGAGATAGTGATCACTGAATCACTGAGGTTTTTTTTTATTATTCACTTCTTCAGGAGGTAAAGCTGTAATTTAACAAGTAATTTTCTATCAGTACTTTTGTAATGTAAATTAACTTTCAATTACTTTTACGATAATGTAAGCCTGTTGCACTGTTCAACACTTATAGGACGTCCCACAGTGGTTTTCCTTAAAGCTTCCTTTATAGTGCTGTATTAAACGCTGTACCTACATCACCAATCAGCTCCATAGATATGGTGGCTAAGAGAAATGACGAGCTGTGATTGGTCAGCACAGGCTGTTCGTGTTTTCTCCAGTTTTTCAGTAACACATCTAAAGACAGGTCCAGTACGAGGCTTCTGCTCAGATGTAAAACAAAGATTCAGTGTGTATTGACACACTACTTACACAGGTTTGGTGAACATTCCTGAGACCCTCTTGCAGCCCTGGTTGTCCCCGCCACACACACCACACTTATCAAACTTCCTGTTAGAGTCCAGCTTGCCGTCACAGCCTGCCTTGATGCATTTACCTTGAACACAAACTGCTGAGGTGTCAGGAGAGCAGGGCGTCCCGTCCACAACCTGCAGGGTTTCAGAAACAACATGCAGACCTTTAGGTGGATCATATGAAAGCAGGAGGGAGAGACAGACACTGTTCCCACATAAATGGTCAACCATCTTCTCATAATTCATTCTTATGACTTAAACATACTGAACTGTTGGGCTGTACTAAGACAGTCAGACGTAGCACCAAAGAGAGAACAGTGTCCTTTAGGTGCATGATGCTGGTTAGCATTGGTTGCTGCTTCACTCTCGTTTCCTTGGCGGCTGCATAAATAGTTGCAGACGAGCCCCAGCTGTGAGGCGATGCAGTCCCTGCATGTTTTACTTTCTCACCACTCCATTTATCTTACTGACTGCCACAAACCTATCATCTCTCTGCTCTGCTGCTGATGGAACCAGCCGTTACTTCTTATGTTGTATAAGTGGAAACAGTCCTTCCCTGAAAACCTCTGTGAACAGAGAGATGCTCAAAATTTCTACCTAAATGTTTCAGCTGCACCTCCCAGGAGGTTGTGACTCATGTCGAGGTGTTCATTGACAAGGCAATCACAGTGCATTAGCAAGTACAATAGCTGACACCCATTTAGTTCAGAATATTACCAGAATCCCTCGATGTCTTGGCGTTTTAGAGAGATCTGAGTGTAGCTGGTTTTTATTCATAGCAGCGTAATGAAAGCTGACAGCATTGCTTTATGGACTTTATACCGACTGCAACCACATTTTACTGCAGCTGGCAATCATCAGGCTCTGCTCAGCCTCCAGACGCTTCACTAATTATGTGTTGCAGGTAATATGAAAGCAGTCAATTTGTCATTTGCCAAGAACTTTATTAACACAGAGTACCCACTGGGTCATCTAATGAATGTGTTGTTGAACCAACATACAGTCGTTTTGTTTGTTTGCTATGAGAAATGGTAAAGTGAACGTAACACATGGTTTACAAACCTTTGGAGCGAGGACATAGAAGTATCCCGTCCCATTGGCTCGGCAGATGAGCTTACATTTGTCCTTGGGAGAGATTCCTGAGTACTTTGGAACCCAAACCACAGAGGGACCCAGTCTGTTAGTGTTCAGGTTGAAGCCATTGAATGCCTCACACTGCTCCTCTCTGAATCTCTTTCCTGGAAAACCAATAACAGTCAGAATAGATTGATAACTTCTCCAACACTGCTGATGTTACACCCTTAGTTACTGTTGCCACACTGTGGATATTATGCTAATGGTAAGAGATTCTTGGACATCTTCGAAAAGAACCACTTCTTGATTTCAAACAGAAGCAGTTTCTCATTTCTACCTGTCACTCGTCAGTTTTGAAATGACAGCTGTTGCTGACAGATTCTTTCCATAGCTACTGAGCTAATTCAGCTATCGATAGCTCAATTGGTTGGTTGCAAAAATGTGTCCTGCTGATTTTTTCATGTTTGCTGCTAACTCATTGAAATTAAAAGCCCTCTAAGAAGGGTCTTAAATATGTTTAAGACCCTTTGCATTTCCAAACAGTATTATTTATTTTTAGCATAACAAGAAAAAAAGTTTGCAGGATTAGGACAAACCAATGTGTTCAGTGTTGGATAACTTTGGCTGTAGATGGGTTAGGGTTAGGGTAGTTAGCGGGAGCTGCTAACAACTCGTTTTACTTTAGGGCAGATGAAGTTTTGGTTTTGAAAAGACTAATAAAATGGACATCATCCTATCTTGTAGCTAACTATCATTAATTTATTCATTCATTCATTTTCTGTAACCTCTTATCCTGTGTAGGGTCACAGAGGGGCTGGAGCCTATCCCAGCTGACTTTGGGCAGGAACCCTAACCCTAACCCTGGACAAGTCGAGGGAGAACATGGAGACTAACCACAGAAAAGTACCAGGTCCTCAAGTTGGATCTGAACTCAGGACCCTCTTGCTGTGAGGCAACAGTCCTACCCACTGCACCATCATGCCGCCTATCTATCAATATCAAATATTGCTCTATGATCCAATGTACACAGCCTAATGCATTCACAGACAGCCAAAGCCTGACAGGCCTGTCAGGCCTATTTATGGAAGCTCAGGTATTAGACTGAGTAAAAGCTGTTAACGTGTCTTCCTGTGTGAACGTACTCAGAGACTTAGCGTACCTGTATCTGGACAGGGGCTGAGGTTACAGGAGCGATATTTGATGCGAAGACCGTAGCAGTATTTGCCTCCGTTCTCAGGGACAGGGTTGTCACACTCTCTCTTAGCCAGCTGAACTCCTCCACCACAACTTCTCGAGCAGTCTCCATATGCACCCCACTTCCCCCACCGACCATCCACCTGGGACAAAGGAAAAATGGGCATTGATCAGTGATATAAATGACCGGGTAGCCCAGGTCACTGCTTTCATTCCTTCACCTTGATGCGTAGGGTGGTGTTCTTATCGGTACAGGCTCCTTGGTAGCAAACCTTGCCACTGCCACAGCTGGTACCGTCCGACCAGGGGAAGTGTCGGGTTTGGCAGACCAGCTGGCCCCGGGCCTTGCCGGTGCACCACAGCTTGGAGCAGGGCTGCATGTATGGGCAGGGCTTGGATCCGGAGCCAAAGGCGAGCTCACACTGGCGGTGCAGGCTGTAGCTGGAACCAGGCAGATTGTCTGAGAGAGACAGCTGCCTCTGGGGCTGGTCCAGCAGACAGTCTCCTACAGAAATACAGCAGCAACAACACAAAGAGGAAGTTCAAACATGGCCTCCCTGCTGCTGTTCTGCCTTCTGAACGCTGAAAAAATGAAACGGTGTTTCCTATAGATCAAACAGAGTATCATCAACAGCTCTGCATTTTTCCCTCACCTTCATGGAGATTTGTGGCTTCATTCAGATCATTCATTAGTTTCATGCCTTTCAAAGTAAATGAAGCTCTCGCAAAAGTTCAATCAGGAAGTCTTTTGGTTCACTTAGACCATAGTTTATGTCTCATATCATCCTGTCACAGCCCTCACTCATGCTCAGTCTTCATTTCCAGCTGTCAGCTGAGATATCAGCTGTTCACATCAGCTGTCTCATCCATCCAATGACACAGAGACACACCTTCATCTCATTAAATATGATTCTCTCTCTTCCTCTAGTTTGTTAATGCATCAGCCTAATCATTCTCTGCAGAGTCATCAGCCACCATCACCACTGGGTTCTGGACTCTGGACTCCACTGGGGGGGATTTTTTTCTTGTGAGCATTTTCAGTTTATATTATCATGGGCGTTTCCTCCACCCAACAACAGAGGACTATGAGTTTATAATGGAGACATGAGAGCAGATAGCAGATCACAGGTCAGCCCTTGCTTTCTCAGATTTCATACCTGGTGGCAGACAGAAATACATAGTGAACTGACGATCACAGGGAACCAAGCTAAATGCATTTAGTGTCATTGTTCTATAGCCTTTACATGTGCAATAAACACTGTTGTCTGTTGTCAGTTTATTATTAATCAATTTTAATTAATTCATGCAGCTTTATGGATAAAGAAAAATCTGCAAAAGATTAAATGTCTACTGTCAAGGCATTTTGTGATAGAGTATGGTTTATGTGATAAAGTTGTACTTTTTATGGTTAACTAAGTATTTTCTACATTTGCATGTATTTGGTATTTATGAAGTCTCAATTCAAAGAAATTGTGATTTATCAGTCCATAAAACTGGAGAATATATTGATCATGTAAAAGGGAAAAATAAACTGTTGTTCTTGTCAAAGAAAATACATTGGGAAGAAAATACATAGAGCATCTAATGTTCTCATATCAAATGGCACTGATCATTACTTTGCTCTTTAAAACTGTTGTGAGGACCAAAGGTTGTACAAGGCTGTATGGCTGAAAATATGGATTACAGCATTCAAAGAATGTTCAACAACAACTGAGTCATAATCTCTGCCATTCCTGTCAAAAACTGTCACAACATAATTAAAAAAATATTTAGACACAAATAATGGATGAGGTTAAAAGTGCTTCAGCCTGTAAACAGCCCAGTCAGAGGCAGGACACGCCTCCGTAATGTTTACTGAATAAAGGACTGATGTAGAGAATAAACCGTACGCTCATAGGTCATAAATCTGTGTGTTTAATTCAGTCTATTACCCAGAATCCACTCAGACTCACTTACAGGACTTGAAAAGACTGAATGACATATTCATTCACTTGTGAATGTTATACAACGTGTGTGTGTGTGTTTAATGAAGTGATTATTCTCTATCCTTCTTTAATTTATGTAAGTCTTTATTATTGATTGATTCTGAAGTCCTATTGATAAGCTACTGACTTTCACTGCTATTTGAAAACCTCTCATCCCAATAGTTATGTTTGGGTTTTTTATCCATTGAGGTAAAACATGAACTAACTGTGATGGTGTAGACGGTGAAGCTGAAACCTAACCATGACAAAGAGTTAGGGTGTTCCTTGAGGGCAGAATGAGATGAGAACCAGCTGAGAGATGGAACCTGGACTGAATTTGTGAGAGCAGAGAAACACACAGGAAGTGTTTACTGACCATGACCTCTGTCCAGGAACTCAGTAATGATGGCGGCGCTGCACACAGACCAGGGCCGGCTCCTGTCGATCTGGATCAGGGTGGGAGACATCATGTGATTGTCCTTTAGTTTCCCAAAGACCTCCTCACATGCTTTCACATTGTCATGGGGCATGTTGAAGACGTGACCTGAGACAGGAGGAGGAGAAGGTCGGAGTCAAGTATTCCAACTATTTCTTTATTAAATGGAGCCATAAGTAGTTAGTGATACAGTAAAGGTTTCTGTGCTGATGACAGTGATATATGAGAATATTAACACAAGACCAACCAGACATGAACCAGCAGATGTGAGTGTAAGGCCACCTGAGCTGGGACTGATGTGAAGCTGATGTCATAGCAGACAGGAATGCAGCTATGCATGGGAATATTCATACGTGTTCTAAAACAGGCCCAACAGGGGGAATTCATTTCATTCCTTCAATACGAACATGTAGTACTTTCCAAAGAAACCAAAAAACCATAAACCTCAGCATATTCAATCATGAGCCTTAATTACTTTACATTTATAAGGCAGTGTAACCGACGCCTCTCTGGGGACCTTGGCCTCAGCCGTTAGTTGTGCATCTGGTTTCAGGCAGGAGTCTTGCTTATTTTAAAGCCTCCTCAACCACTTATTATTAAAATTTATATCATAAATAGGCTTAGCCTTAAGTAGAGGGATTTAGATGTCACTATAGAGTTTATGCAGTTTCATAGCATTTAATGAAAGATTAGCAGCATTCAGCTTGAACTCCTTTTCCATGTTCACCTTTGACGGTTCAGAACCAGTCATTAAAGTGTATTAATATATTAATTTACATCTATTCCAAAAATGTCTCCTCTGTTGTTTAGCTGGGAAACAGAAGCATGAACACTTAAAACCACGAAACAGTCAGTGGATATTTGGTCGATTTGGTTTGCTGTTTAGAAACTGTGATTTGGAAGTTAAAGGACTAGATTAGTATTTTAAGAAACATGCTTGTTGTTTTTCTGTCCGACAGTGAGATGAGAGGATCGATGTCATTAGGTTCAGTCAGAAGCTGGAGCCGAGGTTAACCTAGCTTAGCTCTAAGACAGCTGCTAACAGCTATCCTGCCTCTGTCAGAAGTAAATTCCACACCTCTAAATTTGTGTTATTTTCACAATGTATGTGTTTTTTAAGCTGTAAATAAAAAGCAGAACATGTGTTGGAGATATTTCTTGACCGCCTGACCCATATTTCATTGCAGCATCTCCAGCTCTAGGCTGTAGGTTAGGCTCAGGGAACCAAACCAAACGACCTCTGTGACGATAAGAGACATTACAGCATGTAGCTGCTGTTTGCCAGGAAATACTTCTGCTTACTGAACGTCACATATTTCTGTTATCTCTCTCCTACTCTGTGTAGCTGTGGTGGTCAGAGGTTCTGCTGATGCTGTACTGTTGAACACTGATCTCTCCTTAGAACCTGCTGGTTCTGATTGGGCCCGTCTGATGAGGGACTGATTCGAAAACCAAACAGGTGCATGCAGTTAAAAATCTGGTAGGACTGTAGACCAGCAGTGCTCTGGGACCAGGTCCCCCCCCCCCCCCCCCCCCCTCCGCCCTCTGGCCTGTTTCCACACTCATTATGCATGTATACATCTGTCAAACCTGATTACTGAATTCATTTGGCATTTTAAGTTGGAGCTCTTTTCCTGAGCAAGAAGCCAAATGTGCATTAGCATAAATGTGGAGGGCAGTGTGTGAGTATTCAGTCAGCGCTCATGTTCCTTACATTTTAGGAATAATGGGGAAACTTTCTTACCGAGTTCATGGGCAGTTGTGAAAGCTGAGGGCAGGCCGTCATCCTCGATGACAGAGCAGCTCCTCTTTGGGTCACAAATGGTCCCAACGTCAGCCATCCCCAGGGTGTCGCAGGTTGTGGCCCCGCAGAGATCCTGGTCACACAGACACCAAGATGGTGGTGTTATATTTACAGGAAGCTTACATCAGACTGGACTCATGGTCCAAACATGTTTGATGTGATCTGGGCTACAGAAAGCTCCAACAAAGCACATGGGACTGTGGTTTGATGATTGTTGCTCTGTTCTTATTGAAGCAGCGGGTCAGGAGAGACACTCCCAGACTTCCTCTGGTGTTTATGGAGGTAGAGGAGAGTTTAGGAAGACGAGATGACTCCCACCCGTCACTCATGTTAACCATGGTCTCTCCATAATGCTCCACCTCCAGCTCTGCTGGTTGGCTGATTGTATCAGACATACAGTCCTCACTAACAGCGTGGCTCTAGTGAGGACAGTGTCTGCCATTCAGTCCACCTCTTTAATCCAGACTAGTAGATAGATTGCACTAAACTTTAACACATGTATGGTCCCCAGAGGATAAACCTTAAACACTTATTAGTGCTAGAATGTTTTTGTTTTTTAGCAAAAGGTCTTGACGGCTGTTGAAGTGATGCTGATCCCTTGTCTAGCGCCATCATCAGGTATTCAACTTGTCAAACCCTTTGGTTAATGACCAAATAACACTGGGAAAGAGACTGGTCTCTGTTAGCATGCTAGGATTAGCTTTTAGCTCAAAGCATCACTGTACCAGAATAGTACAGTATATATAGCATAATATATAGTTTTGATATTTAACATTACAGGAAAAGTTTTTTTCCCACCAGAACAAATCATTATTATTGAAATGGCCAATTGGATGAAATTGGAGTTGTTCTGTGCCAAGGCTAACTGTCCAAAGGTTTCTCTTAGTCTGGAAGTTATTTTTGTCACTGTTTCAGGAATGATGTAATTATCTTATCAAAATGACTCTCTGTACTTCCTAGTGCTCAGAGTGAATGTTAACCCAGTCTTACAGTGAGGTCCATCCTCTGCCTGCCATGTGTAGTCCACAACACTCACTTTATTACCAGAGTTTTCCCATCGCTGCAGCTGCACTCATTGTGTCTTACAAGATGAACAGTGGACCTGGACCTTCCTACATATAATTAGCCTTCTTGTATACTCAGGAGTCTGTTTGGACCTGGAAGTGTTTCTGTGTATCAGACGGTCAGCCAGAGTCAAACTGGACACCAGAGAGAGGTCAGTGATGTGGAGAAGGTTTACAGCCTCATGGGACCATCTGACAGCTGAGATCAGGCTGGATGCTTTCAGGTGGGTCAACCTTTATTTAGTGAAGAATGAGGAAATTTTAATTCTTACTCTATTTATCATTAATATGAAGGCAACTCATATCATCCAGATTATAACCCAGTTCTTTTTCACATGGAAACAAATGGTTCAGATTCTATTTTCCAGTGACTCATTGAATTAAAAGGGGACACAGACCTGTGCAGTTAAGAGGCTGCTCCAACACACAGGCATGCTCTCTCTCTCTCTCTCTTTTTTCTCTCTCTCTCTTTCTCTCTCTCTCTCTTTCTCTCCCTCTCTCTCTCTCTCTCTCTTTCTCTCTCTCTCTTTCTCTGTCTCTCTCTCTCTCTCTTTCTCTCTGTCTCTCTCTCTTTCTCTCTCTCTCTCTTTCTCTCCCTCTCTCTCTTTCTCTCTTACTCTGTCTCTCTCTCTCTCTTTCTCTCTGTCTCTCTCTCTTTCTCTCTCTCTCCCTCCCTCTCTCTCTCTTTCTCTCTCTCTCTCCTTCCCTCTCTTCTCTCTCTCTCTCTCTCTCTTTCTCTCTCTCCTCTGTGTGGAGACAGTTGTTGGAAATAAAATGACTTCTAACAACACCCTTTGTGTCAGTGTGAGTCTGAGAGCTCTGCTCATTTTATATCTCTGTCAGTCTGGTCGTCTTTCTAGAGGTGGTGGTGGCCTTTTACATGTCCGTGTCTTTGCATCAGAGCTGGATTAGCTGCAGCTCTCCTCTCCTGCTTACCTGTCTGGTGAACAGGATGGCCGTGTCCCAGTACTCCGAGTGCTTGTCGCTGTGTTTATTCAACTTCTTCTGCCAGGAGCAGAAGTTGCGCAGAGTCAGGGCTGCATTACTGGAAACCTTTGGTCCCTTGTCAGCTTCATTCATCACCATGAAGCCCACCACTACTATGGTTATAGAGTTGAGAATGCTGGGGTGCTTGTAAAGCCTGGCTGCTACTGACATCAGGGTCAGAAGGTAATGTTTCAGGTCATCCCCATGAAATTTGGCCATAGATTCATCTGCTACCACCAGCACCTCCACAAACCTGGGGATGGAGGCGAACCTCTTTGACCTCCCCAACCTTTTCAGCACAGTTTCAGTGAAGCCGTCAGCCTCCAGTCCACTCATGTGTTTGTATTCCTCCAATGAAATATTGAAGTTGGTGTCAGGTGTTACTCCACACCTGCTGGTGAAGCTGCTGCCTGAGTGCTCGGTGCGTCTCCGGCGGCGGATGGCATGCGTCCTGTAGAAGGAGTTCCCATATCCAGACGTTGCTGTTGCGTCTTCAGTCCTGGTCGGACTGATGAAATACTCCATCCCGTCATAGGAGAAGCCCCCGCGGAGACCTGAACACAAGCTGAGCGCAGCGAAGGAGTCCGGGTCTGCGTTGACATCACCAGAATAGAAACATTCTCTGAGGTCAGCGGTCGCAGAGCCGCTGGATGCTGAGGAGCCGCTCTGAGGCGGCAGGCTGCTCGGTGCAATGAAACCAGAATCCGGCGTGAGGTGGAGGTAAAACTCCTGATGGAATGCACTTAATCTAAATACGACATGCCCTTCATTCATCTGCTCCGCGCGCCGGTGCAGATGCTTCTCATGCTTTGGATGATCCACGCGAAAGGGTCTGCAGAAATCCACCTCCATGCAACATGTTAGTTTGGAATAAAGTATGAATTTTGTGAAAATAATCAAAGAACTGATGAGTACAGCCATCTCTGCTCCTCACTGGAGAAGTCCAATCTGGAAGGCTGTGGCTGCAGGCAGTAATGAAGTTGTGCGCAGTGGCATGGAGCCTCCTTAGAAAACTAAGCACCCCCACTGCCCTCCAGCTTCAGTCCCATCCTGCACCGTCTCCTCTCTGACCACCAACTTCTCTGAGCTGCTGAGCTTTAAAGTCGCTCATAAACACCGAGGATGGCTGTCGTGAAATCTGCGTGCGCAGCAGAACGCTCATTGGCCATGCGTCGCGGTTTGTGCTGCAGACCGCAGACACTTGTAACTCTCCAAATATTATTGTTGCTGTACAACCCCCCCCCCCCCCCCTACACCCACACCCACAGACAGACACACACACACACACACAGACACACACACACACACACACACACAGACACACACACACACAGACACACAGACAGACACACACACACACACACACACACACAGACACACACACACACACACACCCACACACACACCCACAGACAGACACACACACACACACACACACAGACACACACACACACACACACCCACACACACACCCACAGACAGACACACACACACACACACACACACACACACACACACACACACACACACACACACACACACACACACACACAGACAGACACACACACACACACACACACACACACACACACACACACACACACACACACACACACACACACACAGACAGACACACACACACACACACACACACACACACACACACACACACACACACACACACACACACAGACAGACACACACACACCCCACCGCTAACATACATGGAACAAAGGGCGACACACAAGCTGGTTTAAATTGGAGTTTTTTGTTTGTTTGTTTTTTCAAACTAATGCGCTTAAGGATGACAAAAAACCTGATGATGTTCTTACATCTCATGTCGTTTAAAAAAGAATCACGTTGTTTTCTTTTTCTGTATCGAGTTTATTCTTTACAAAATGATTATTAAAAACATATTAAATAATTTGAATGATTGAAGAAAACTCCAAACATCAGACATTCATTTATACTATGCGGGACTGGAGCGACACCTGTTGGCACAGCGGAGCCACAGCGGTGGAGCCTCAGAACCTCACTGCGCCTTCAACAGTTTTGTTGCGCTCTGGCGCCACCTACAGCTACATGAGCTGAACTACAGCTGTAGGATTCTTTTTAGCTGTATGACGTGCTGCCACTCTCAGGGCAAACAGTCATAATGAGGTGATTTAAATGGAGCCTGGCAGAACATGTCTGGTCTTGTGAAACAGTAGAAGTTCTCTAGAGAATCATCACAATTAAATGTTTCTATATGAAGCCTCCATGGAGCTGGAAAGACATCTGCAGAATTAAATTTAATGTTAGATAAAGATTCACTGCGTTTGTTTTGACACTTTGAATAAAAACAATAAGTTTATTTTTGAGCCAATCATGCTTAATTAAATTAAAATTGTTCTTTGTGTAAAGGAAACAATGTTTCCTTGGAAAGATTGTTAATTGATTACATAATTACTGATGGGTTCAGGGTTCAAGGTGGCGGTCAGCTGTCTGCACACACACACACAGTGGCTGTGTGTCCAGCGGTGGTCTTTTGTGCAGGATAAAGCAGAGCGGTCTTGTGGGGCTCGGGCTCTGGGGGCCTGTCAGTCACACGGCTCCGAAATAACTGGAGTAGCGGACCTCCAGCTATGCGTAGTATAGATGTCCTGTCTGGGTAGGTTAATAATAGGAGCACGGTTGTCAAGCTGTTACAGAAGGGGGAGTGACGGCCTACTCTCATTGGATCCGTTTTATTCGCGAGTATCTCGTGAAGTGAGAGTGGGAGGAGAATTTCCAGCAACCGAGGATATCAAAAATAAACGTCCTCGTGTCCAGAGACGAGCGGAACGTATAAATACCCTCGATGCGTCTAGACGGCAGTGGTGCTGCTGAGAGGTACAACAACACTGAGCTCGGTCAGGGGATCAGAAACGGTGACTGAGACAAACTGAAATCAGGCATCAGAAACGATTTGACCAAGACTGACTTTACGGCACTGGAAAAATCACCTTTAATTAGAAAAGATTTCTCATTTGAGAGGAAACACCATCCACTGGAAAAGACGCACCACCAACCAGAGATAAAGGACATAAAGCTTCCACATCTTTATTTTTACAACATAAACGTATCAAATCTTTATTTTTACAACATAAACGTATCAAATCTTTATTTTTACAACATAAACTGAGTGCAATTTTCTTTGCAGAAGATGTGTTCCACTGTATTTTTGATCTTTTTGCTCCTCTGCGTCATGAACGCGGCTCTTTCTACTCCATTCGAATCAGAGGATGTTGTACCTGTTCGGATGAACGGGAGAACCAGCGGCCGTTTTTGGAAAAGAAGCGAGGAGCCGCCGAGATTCATCCTGAGCGCATTTGGCCAGGACATGACTCTGAATCTCATCCCAGACACAAGCTTCCTGGCGCCTTACTTCACCATTCAGCGAGTCAGAGCCAGAGACGCTGGTGCTTTACGCAGCGCTTCAGGTGTTCAGACGCTTACGGATCTCCAGACGTTTATGAACCAAACGGAGGAGAGTGACGGACAGCTTAGGAGCTGCTTTTACTCAGGGAACGTAGATCAAGATCAAAACTCGGTTGTTTCTGTCAGTTTGTGCTCCGGTATCTTCGGCTCATTCATAACGGAGGGAAAAGAGTATTTAATTGAGCCCAAAGTTGGTGGCGGTCTGGGGCCAGACTCTGCAGAGCAGCTGCATGTCATCAGGAGGAGGACATTCACTGAAAGCCCCGGTGTTCCCCTCCTGTTTGATCACGCGGCGGCGGAGAGCCGACCGGAGAGGCTCAATGAGGAAAATTTTACGCACGACCACAGTGACGCACAGAGGGAACCTCGCCGGAGACGCTTTGTTTCCGCTCCACGCTTCATAGAGACCCTGGTTGTAGCAGACTCAACCATGACCCACTTCTATGGAGATGAAATAAAGGTCAGACACGATGAAGTCATTCTTTCCTGCACACACCACTGATAGGAACCTAAACAACTCAAAGTTAATTTATCAGATGACATGAAGCAACTCCTGAAGACGTCATCGTCTTCCTTTACTCCCCCATTCTGTTCGTCCAGGGACGTAGTGGCAGGCTTTGTTTTTCTGGGCTGCTTCATAAAACATGTCTTGGCAGTGACTGAGGTTGGGAGGAAGTCGATGGGCTCACTGTTTTCCACAGAATGAGAAAGAGGTTAGGCAACAGAAACGCCAGCAATGCTGAAGCACATTCCTCAGGACTTGGTCATGATTTGGCAGCTGAGCCTCAGCATCATCCAGGGAAGATTCACAATATCTATCATCTGCCTGTCTCTGCTCAGTATCATAAATTCATTAAATGGACCGTTTCATGCTGTACATCATATAAAACAGGCAATATTCACATTTCCTAAAGTTTATGGATACTAATATAATATGATAAAACTCCTGAAATCATTACTTATACATATCAGCCCTGTTTCTGTCTGGAGCCCAACCAGACCTCGTTTTTTAAAATAAAAGTAGGACAATCCTTGAGGATCAGCCAAATTCTTGTCTGCTTGTGTTTAACAAGCTCCTCCACTGTCAAAACATCTGCCTTACCCCACAGTAAGTAAAGCCAAGGCAGCCAGACCAGGATCAGGTTAGACCACTAAACTGGGTTTAAGCTTTTCATCACAAATCACAGGCTCAGGTCTCATTTCATTTTTATGTGACCCTGCTGTTCTACAGCAGGGCCACAAAATTCAACATGTGGCACAGTGTGTGTGTGTGTGTGTGTGTGTGTGTGTGTCTGTGTGTGTGTGTGTGTCTGTGTCTCTGTGTGTGTGTGTGTGTGTGTGTCTGTGTGTGTGTGTCTGTGTGTGTGTGTCTGTGTGTGTGTGTGTGTACAGCACATGTGGAAAATGGAAAAACTTTATGCAGGAATATCATCCCAGAAAACGTGATTTCAGCTAAACTGATGGTGCATCATGGCACCCCCCCCCCCCCCCCCCCACACACACACACACACACATTGATATGATTTACCAGCTCTACCCTGACGTCCCGCCTCCCATCACATAATCATGGATAGTGAACGAAAGCTATAGGAGGCAGAGCTTTATGGTTAATAAGAAGGTTTAGTGAATTCTTCAATTTGAAATGAAGTTAAAAGTAATATTTCTATTTTACTTAAATCTGGGTTTTTTTAAGGTGCAAATAAGATGTGAGTGTTTTTCAAGCTCATTCACACTCCTGGACAAATACTTTACATTAATAGCAGCAGAAAATGCAGGCGGCTTTAGACCTCCATAGCGACCAATCACATCTGCTCCTCTCATCCCCTTTAAAGGCAGCAGACTGTTTACTTGGCTGGGAGGAGACTCGAAGGCAGTTTCTTAGAGAAGAGAATCTTTCTCTCCAACAAGGGATGCATATTTCAGATGGTAAAGCAGATCTGAATATACAGGAGCAAAGGTGTCACATTTTGTGTTTAACGTCCATTTTAGAAAGAAGACAGAAGTGTTTCAGTGTGAGTGATAATGCACAGTAATAATGCACATCAACACATCAACTATTGTGGAAGTCAGTTTTATCTCTGCCCTTTGGTGATAAAAGAGTAGATAGTAGAGTACAAAGTGTCTGTATAAAACTCTGTTACAATACCTTTATTTTTGATCCATTCATTTTCTTTCTCTGTCAGACTGACAACATGTGACAAAGTGAGAAAAGACCCAACACACACGTGTGGGTTTTCTTGTGATTTTGTAGAGGACTCTGAGCCTCAGACAATTAAAGTCATGACTAAACTGTATTTTGTATTTGCCTTTATGAAAAGAGGCTGTGTGTCAGAGCCTCACTAATAAATGAAGCATAGCAGCTGATTTTACATTATACAAGATGTGTCAGTGAAGAGGTAGCAAGAAACTGTAGATAAGTTTGCTCTAACTAAGAAAAGTTGTGTGTTGCCTTTCCTTAGTTTGTCCATATTTAAAGGATTTTTTACAACAGAAATGTTCATGCAGGTTTGTTAAAATAATATCTGTAATCTGGCTTTTCAACTCAAATATCACTATCGTCCACAAAAACACAATATCTACAGTACAGGCAGAAACATGTCAGGCAGACTAGACCACCCCACGTTCACCTGTTTGACTTTTTTTTACCATCCTCCATTATTTCTTTGTGCTTTTAAAAAGTCTCAAGCAAATGAGTTCATGGAAGCTTCATGTGTCCTTCCTCCTTCACAGCACTACATTCTGACCCTGATGTCGATGGCCGCCCAGCTTTACAAGCACCCCAGCATAAAGAACTCAGTAAACTTGGTGTTAGTGAAGATGTTGGTGGTGGAGGACGAGGAGGTCGGACCGGAGGTCTCCAGCAACGGCGGTGTGGCTCTGAGGAACTTCTGCTCCTGGCAGCAGTTCTTCAACCCACCAAGCCAGAGGCATCCAGAGCATTATGACACTGCTATGCTCTTCACCAGAGAGGTGAGTGTCAGGTACATGCCTGGATTAGCTTCTTTACATTTTCATCAGATACATTTCCCACAAATTGGGCTTGAAAGTAATTGTTTTTTCTCAGACGCAGAAGTTCAATTAAATAAATAGATAAATAAATCTATAAATTATTAAATAAGTCAAGGTCGACTCACTTGTGTTTTTTGAGATCTTTCAGGTATGAATCATCAATTATTTAGAATAATGACAAAGATTCTGGACAAGAGACTGAAAGAATGCTAGAAACAGAGAACATCAGCTGTCTGTGAAACCAGATCAGAACCGGTCACAGCACTGACTAATGTTTCACACTGGCTTTTAAAAATGAAGGTTGACGGTGCTGCATTGGCTCATGTGTTCTACCAATAGATGTACACTTGTGCCACTCAAGGTTCCTCATGTGCTGGAGAGGACCTCTGTCAAAACTGATTTCTAAGGTCTGCAGTTGCTCCTTGTTCTTGCAGTGTGGATACAATAAAAAAGGAGGTTTCTTAGATCTGTGAAAAGGTTCCTCTGGTCCCAAATACCTAAAGTTTCATTGTTAGGTCACATGACAACAACTGCGCTATCTGCATGACAAATGAGTAAACTTCGTCCACTGAGCAAGAGTGTGATATCTTGTGAAAATCTCACTAGAAAGTTTTTAAAAATCAAACAGCAGTGGGCCAAGAACTGATCCTTGGGGAACACCAGCATTAGAATCATGGGTTGTATTAAAGAAACAATAGCTATAGGAATGGCTAAATGTTTACAATATTTTGTCAGGAAACTATCAGATCAGATCAGATCAGATTCAACTTTATTGTCATTGATCATAGTACAAGTACAGTACAGTGACAACGAAAAGCAGTATTCATTTAAAGCTGCACTAATTAATATATTCAAATAACCAATCAAGCGTGAAGTGATTATTGGACTTCTCAAGTGAACAAAAATATGACTCCAAATAAATACCAATATCTCTGTGTCTTCTGAATAGTGAATTTATTTTGGCAAGCACATTAGCTATAACCAGTGCCTGAATTAGACCAAAGGAGGTGCTGGTAAAATAATTCAGCCGTTGCATGACATGATCATCACATGTGTCATGGAAATATTTATATTTTTACACATATCCTTGTATTATATTACACATCAAATGTATTTTTGTTTCGTAAAATGTGTCTCCTCTATAGTTAGGAGCTGATGGGAAAGGCGCTGCATAGAACCGACAGCTTTTAAGTCATTTGTTCTGCAGCTAGAGATGACAAAGGTTCATCAGCAGCAGGAGAATTCAAACAAGGAACCTCATTATTGCAAAAGTTACTGCAAAGTCCTCTGTTTTCTTCTTTTGGCATTTATACCCACTTTAAGGATGTTTTAAGTGCTGTTTCTTACCATTAAACTAGCTATGTGTTTGCACAGAAAGACAGTTATGCAATAAACTGGACTAAAAAGGAGCTGGTGGTACCCAATAATAACTGAGGTAACTTACAACGATCAGAAGTGTCAGGACTCAGTAAAGGCGAGGCCCACAGGATGTCAACCATGTGTGATTATCTGCCTCCAAGTGGCCAAAAGAACCAAATAAGCTTAATGCAGCTTTGAAACTTTGCCACTAAATATTTTAACGCTGGAGTCCGACTTCACTCTTCACACAAATCAGGATTATGGTCGTTGAGCATGGACTGTTTATTGTATGAAACAACTCAAACAATGTTACAAATCCTTTACAGTGCATTATTAGAATAGACAGTCCACTCACCCACGATCATCTGGTATTTTTATTATCTGTTCAGAAGACAATAACTCACCCAAGATGAGTGACTAAACCCCGGTAGAATTTAGACCAGCTGCTCTTCATAATGTGGTTTTAGAGTGAAAAACAATTACTTGAAAACAAAATGCATTACAGCAACACTGATTCATTTTAGGTCCAGTTGTTTAAAAAGCTGAAAAAGAGCCTGTTGCTCTGGGACAGCTGTTATATTGTCTCTTTTGAACAACTCATATGTGAGATTAGAGAAAGGAAGAAACAGGGTGAGATTCATAAAAACTTTCTAGGACTTTGGGTAAATGAAGGAACCTCAGGATGGAAGAGTTGTCATCTTCAACAAGAGCAAACTAGCTGTGCTTTATGGGCGCTTTAAAGGAATTAACCTCAGGGTTCTGTTTATGGCTTGTTCTGCTGACAAGGTGTTAGCAGACATTTCATAAGGTGAGCTGCTCCTCTGTTACTACTTTTCTATTACTAATTGCACTGGCTGAAGCTTCTTGATGTAATGATTTATCTCTGCTGACTGACTCTATGATGTAAATCTGACCCTAGATCAGTGTAGTGATGAATAGAACATATGGGATTTCATGGGTTGGATTTGTTCAGTCGGGGAAACCGTCTTTAACGCCAACCCGGTTTGTGTTTGTTTTTCCATTTCTGCGGAGATATGCTTTGAAACGTAGAGGAAGGCTCCTCGTGGATGAGCTAACTTTAGTGCCGCCACAAATCACCCCTGTCACCATTAAGGCCCTGGTACTGCCGGGCTGCAGTGTGTGGCTGCCATGTCTTCTACAGTGAGAAGAGAAGCCTGCTGCTGCTGGCTGTAGTGAAATTAAAAGCATGTAGTGGAAACATTTTTCTCATGCATTTTTGTTGTCTCATGCTGTTGGTGTGCTTTACTATTTGCACTACTGTGGTTTGTGCTTTGAGCCATCGAGCTTTGTTTCCATGGATCTGCATATACGTGAGTGATGGACGCTACTTTGGAACAAGGTGTGCAAACTCACATTGGGCAGCTCCAGCTCCAGATGTGTTTTAAATCACAGACGGTTCTGCCTTGTGGTTTTCTGGAGGCTGAGGCGAGGCCATGGGCGCATCCGTCCCCGTCCTACACAGCCAGGCTTCAGAAGGATTTCTGATACACCACACTGTTCATTTTCCCACATCCACTTCTGGACAGCTGCACGCTGACAATGTTTATCTGCTCTGTTTTATGATGGAAACACTAAGCAACATGTTCTTTAATTTCTTAAAACTATACTAAAAACAGCTGGACATAAATAGATGGTTTTCCATCCTACATGATTAGAATAACAGTCAGACAGGGCCGCCCATACACTCACTATATTTACTGCTTAATGTCTGTCAGCTGTTTCTACATTTGAATGAAAATAAGCTTTATGTCACTTTCTGACCACTTATAGAACACAGGAGATTAAAACCTCCTCTGTCCACTGGGCTTTAGTTACGTATTGATTGATTACAGTTTAACAAAGGAATTGGTCAACTCTAAACTGATTATCTATGCCAAGGCTTTATCCTAAGATGATTTGAATGAAAAAGCATCTAATCATAACCTCTGATTATTTGCACTGGTATAAGTCACTGATGTGGTGACAGTATGAATACATGCATACATACATCAAAGAGATCAACCAGAGCCATCAGGAGCCTCCTGTGTCTGTTGTATGTCTAATAATAGACTAATGAGCTCATCTGAATCAGCTGTGTCTCCAAATGCAGATAAGGTTGCCATGGTGACAGCAATAGTACTAAGAAAGTGAGAAGAAAGTCAAGCCTCCAAACAAATGAGGCTCTGGAGAAATCCGTCAGTCATATCGTTGAAACAGCCTCCTATCGGCATCCTAAGAAGTTACTGAACTGGTCCATATGTCACAAAACTCATGAATAATGGGGCCGTATGCTGTTTGTTGGTGCTGAAGGTCGCCTGTCTGCTTCCATACCAACATGAAAAGAGCCAGTAGAATGTCTCCATGTGTCCTCACAACTTTAATGATGTCACCCAAATTCTGGAAATGTCATGAAGATTAGCCTCTGATGGAATTAACCTCAGAAGGTTCAAGGTTTTGTGAGCATTTTAAAGTTTGACAGGAGTTTCTAGCTGAGAGCATGAATTGTTGAAGAGCTGAAAATGTGTCTCTTTATGTTTAAATGGGAAGTTTTTGCTGAAAAATGAAAGTATAAAATTTCTAAATGACAAAAGGCACCAAGATTTTTTAGATGTTCAATGCTGAGTTATGTCCCAGACAAAATAATGTATATGCCAGGGGAATAAAAAGGTTTCAGTGTTTTCTGTTTGTGTTTCAGGACATCTGCGGACAGAACAGCTGTGACACGTTGGGCGTGGCCGACGTTGGGACGATGTGTGATCCCAAGAGAAGCTGCTCTGTGATTGAGGACAACGGGCTGCAAGCTGCCTTCACGGCTGCACACGAGCTGGGTGAGCTAACATTTACAGAGGAATTAGCTTTTCAGCTTTATTGGCCAAGTATGTGAACACATACAAGGAATTTGACTCTGTTTTTTGCATTGCACTCAAAGGTACTGGACAATAAGTTAAACAAAGAAAAATGAAATAAAATAAAATAAAATATTTAAAAAAAAGATATATAGAATAAGAAGATAAGAAGATATATATATATATATATATATATATATATATATATATATATATACACACACACACACACACACACACATATATATACATATATATATATATATATATATATATATATATATATGTGTATATATATATGTGTGTATATATATATAGCAGAATTGTGTTAAAGTGACAGTGCAGGATGGAATGTTCATTCTACAGGGTTACTGGTTCTAAATCACTGAATGAGTGTTTATCAGACTGATGGCCTGTGGGAAGAAACTGTTCTTGTGTCTGGTTGTTTTGGCGTACAGTGCTCTGTAACACCTACTGGAGGGGGGGGGGGGGGGATGTTGGAGGGCTCTTCCTGAAGTCCACAGTCATCTCCACAGTTTTGAGCATGTTTAGCTCCAGGTGGTTCTGACTGCACCAGAGGGCCAACTGTTGAACCTCCCATCTGTACGCAGACTCGTCACCGTCCCTGATGAGGCCAATGACTGTCGTGTCGTCTGCAAACTTCAGGAGTTTTACAGATGGGTCACCTGAGGTGCAGTCATTATAGTGTAGAGGGAGAAGAGCAGTGGGGAGAGAACACATCCCAGGGGGGCGCCAGTGCTGATCAATCAGGAACCAGATGTGATGTTTCCCTCAGTCAGGAAGTTTGTAATCCACTGACAGGTGGAGGCAGGCACAGTGAGCTGGGAATTACAGAAAGCTTTAGTGTGACAGAAGTGTTGTGTAGCTTTAAGGTCTTTTTCCATCAGCTGAACCTGTGTGTGTCCTTCTGTAGGTCATGTGCTCAGTATGCCTCATGATGACTCCAAGACCTGTGAGCGGCTGTTTGGAGATCTGGGAGGACATTACTTAATGGCTCCTCTGTTTGTCAGCCTCAACAAGACTGCTCCTTGGTCGCCCTGCAGCGCCCTCTACATCACCGAGTTCTTTGACAATGGGCATGGTATGAAATATTTCAGTCTTATATGACATGCTGAGTTGATCAGAGACTGTAGAGACCTTCTGCCAGCACAGACGTCTGCCATGACAGTGTGGTTCTGTTATTAAGGCTGATTCAGAGATGAATGAATAAAACACACTGTTATTCCTCTTAAATGATGGGTTGTAAGATTAGTTTATCTTGCCCTTCACATTTTCTCTCTCCATATCCTCTTCTCCTCACCCTTTCCATTTCTCTCTCTTTGCCTCGCCTCATCTCTGTTGCTCCCCCTCCCCATCTCATCTTGTGCATCTTGTATTGTTTGTATCCTTGCTGGATCTATCAGTGAACCTTCTTTTCCACTGAGTCATGCAATAGGCTTCTTCCTGTTCTTCATCACTGCAGCCAAAAGTAGCAGCTGGGATCAGCGATATATGTTCTTTATCAGTTGGAGAAGGCCTCCAACAAAAGCTCACGTGGCTGAGAATCATTCATTCCAACTTGAGGATGTCATCGACAACCCCAGACAAAAAGCTTATTGAATGCAATAAAGAATTATTAGAGGAACAATGAATAAATTCAGATTTACAATAGCTGTCAGATACCCAAATTCAGAGCAGGAGGCTTTAGTTATATCTAAAACCATTTTTATTATCAGGACACATCTTGACCCACATATTTTTTGACTGTTGTCATGCTTCAAAAAATTGTCACAGCCCATATTCTCCATAAACCACAACATAATTACCCTCATACTGTGTTGTTTCTATTGTGACCACAGGGGACTGCTTGCTGGACGTCCCAGAGAGCACCATGCCTTTACCAAGAGAGCTTCCAGGCACCAAGTACAGCCTGGACCAGCAGTGCCAGCAGCTCTTTGGAGAGGAGTTTGTCCACTGTCCCAACACCTCAGACAGTGATGTCTGTAGCCAGCTGTGGTGTCAGGAGGATGGCACCCTGCAGTGCTCCACTAAGAATGGCAGCTTGCCCTGGGCTGACGGGACTCCCTGTAGCCTCAACGGGACCTGCCTCCACGGGGCTTGCATGTCGACCCAGGAAGTGATGCAGCCACTGGTACGACTGGTTCTTTTACTGGAAAAGCTGTGGCTTGTGTCAAAAACGAGACTATGTACCTTTCAAGGAAGTAATACAGTGTTCTTCTTACAACCTAAAGGTTTGATTATCTAACAGTAAAAAAACACACCTCCAAAATAGTGCTAATGTTGCTTCTTATCTGCTGGATGTCTACATAGACAACTCTGCTAATTCATTAGCCATATAAACTATTTCAGGCCAAAGTATGATGAGCTGTTGTGGTTCTGTCCCTAAGCTGTCAAAAAATTGCAAGAATAGAATTTATTTGGACATTTCATTCTTTGGCATCCTTGAATCAGCTGACAGCTGTAATTTCTCAAAGGTTTTGACCTCTCCAACCTTGAATTCATGTAATGTGACATTAGTTAGCTGTGCGCTAATTCCAAATTTACATCTCATGCATATTGCATGCTTGCGCTGCTGCTCAGAGCTGAGAAGTGCCCGTATGTCCTGATGACTCATTTCCTGTGAAACATACAGCTCATCTTCTCTGGAATGGACAGAGCAGGTTTATAGTCATAAAAGTCAACAACTATGAGTCTCTCTAAGCGGATTGATGACAGACAGATGGTTTTAGTTCCACACTGATATATGCAGAAAGTGTGTCTGTGAATAATAAATGTTTGAGTTTGTTCTGCAACAAAAAATAACATTCCATCTATGCTGGTTTGCCTGATTTGAGAGATTATCTCTGACAAACATTTTGATTCGATCAAAGGCTCTAGAACAGTGACTACATGGACCAGGAGCTGTGGTTTTTATTGTCAAATGTTTCCAAGGTCAAGAACATTGTTTGAAATTCAATTTTCAAATCAACGTGGACAAAATCCAATAAAATTCCGCTGATTTGTTAGAAAAATCTCCATATTAGCTTGTGGACAGCAGTAAACAATTTAAAACTGAAGTAAACACAGGATCTCAGTCAGTGGAGTCATGAAACATTTTCCTTATTTTATCTGTGTGCAGTAGAAATATATGAATGGCTAAAAGTAAGGATTACAGACCGTTGGATTCTGGTGAGTTTAAATCCAGCTGCTGCATGAAGCCTCTTTATGTTTCCTTAAAGAACATTTATACTCCTCAGTGTTTCATTTTAGCCTTGATATCTTCTCCTCGTGTTATGATCACACATCTGTTTATGAGGCCAGACGTGCTGGCAGCTGGGCTGTTAGCTGGTCCAAACTCATAAAACTCCTGGAAAGGACACCCACATTAGTGTACACACACACACACACACACACACACATACACACACTCACACACACACACACACACACACACACATACACACACACACACACACACACACACACACACACACACACACACACATTATTTAGCCTTAAAAAGCTGCAGCATGGCAGGTTTCACTGGTGCTGATTGACACATGTGGCAGGAATGTGGGCAGCAGCAGACAGCAGGCGTGTGCCGAACTTCAACACAGACTTAGCCTGAAACTGTGGCTCGCCAACACACTGTGCGGCCACAAGCCCAGAAGCCCAGACTGTGGTTTAAACTACACAGCTGAGATTGCCTTTGGCACCGAGCTCTAACCAACCACTCAAACTGCTCTTGATGCTTTTTTCTGGTTGTGTTTGACCGCAGGTTGCTGTGGATGGCGGCTGGAGCTTGTGGGGACCGTGGCAGCAGTGCTCCAGAACATGTGGAGGAGGGGTGGAGTTTTCCTATAGGGAGTGCACTGACCCTGTACCTCAGAATGGAGGGAAGTACTGCGAGGGACAACGGGTTCAGTATCAGTCCTGCAACACTCAAGACTGTGACAACAATGAAGGTGAGGATCAGATAAAAATAAAGCTGCTCACAGACATCCTTCTTCTCATTCTATCATGTTAGCAGGAAGTCAGCCAACCTTCTTCTCATTCTATCATGTTAGCAGGAAGTCAGTCATCCTTCTTCTCATTCTATCATGTTAGCAGGAAGTCAGCCATCCTTCTTCTCATTCTATCATGTTAGCAGGAAGTCAGCCCTCCTTCTTCATATTCTATGATGTTAGCAGGAAGTCAGCCATCCTTCTTCTCATTCTATCTAGAATGTTAGCAGGAAGTCAGCCATCCTTCTTCTCATTCTATCATGTTAGCAGGAAATCAGCCATCCTTCTTCTCATTCTATCATGTTAGCAGGAAGTCAGCCATCCTTCTTCTCATTCTATCATGTTAGCAGGAAGTCAGCCCTCCTTCTTCATATTCTATGATGTTAGCAGGAAGTCAGCCATCCTTCTTCTCATTCTATCTAGAATGTTAGCAGGAAGTCAGCCATCCTTCTTCTCATTCTATCATGTTAGCAGGAAGTCAGCCATCCTTCTTCTCATTCTATCATGTTAGCAGGAAGTCAGCCCTCCTTCTTCATATTCTATGATGTTAGCAGGAAGTCAGCCATCCTTCTTCTCATTCTATCTAGAATGTTAGCAGGAAGTCAGCCATCCTTTTTCTCATTCTATCATGTTAGCAGGAAGTCAGCCATCCTTCTTCTCATTCTATCATGTTAGCAGGAAGTCAGCCATCCTTCTTCTCATTCTATCTAGCATGTTAGCAGGAAGTCAGCCCTCCTTCTTCTCATTCTATCTAGCATGTTAGCAGGAAGTCAGCCATCCTTCTTCTCATTCTATCATGTTAGCAGGAAGTCAGCCATCCTTTTTCTCATTCTATCATGTTAGCAGGAAGTCAGCCATCCTTCTTCTCATTCTATCATGTTAGCAGGAAGTCAGCCCTCCTTCTTCATATTCTATGATGTTAGCAGGAAGTCAGCCATCCTTCTTCTCATTCTATCTAGAATGTTAGCAGGAAGTCAGCCATCCTTTTTCTCATTCTATCATGTTAGCTGGAAGTCAGCCATCCTTCTTCTCATTCTATCATGTTAGCAGGAAGTAAGCCATCCTTCTTCTCATTCTATCTAGCATGTTAGCAGGAAGTCAGCCCTCCTTCTTCTCATTCTATCTAGCATGTTAGCAGGAAGTCAGCCATCCTTCTTCTGATTCTATCATGTTAGCAGGAAGTCAGCCCTCCTTCTTCTCATTCTATCACAATAGCAGGAAGTCAGCCATCCTTCTTCTCATTCTATCTATCATGTTAGCAGGAAGTCAGCCATCCTTCTTCTCATTCTATCAAGCATGTTAGCAGGAAGTCAGCCATCCTTCTTCTCATTCTATCTATCATGTAAGCAGGAAGTCAACCCTCCTTCTTCTCACTCTATCATGTTAGCAGGACGTCAGCCATCCTTCTTCTCATTCTATCTATCATGTTAGCAGGAAGTCAGCCATCCTTCTTCTCATTCTATCAAGCATGTTGGCAGGAAGTCAGCCATCCTTTTTCTCATTCTATCTATCATGTTAGCAGGAAGTCAGCCATCCTTCTCATTTTATCCATCATGTTAGCAGGAAGTCAGCCATCCTTCTTCTCATTCTATCCATCATGTTAGCAGGAAGTCAGCCCTCCTTCTTCTCATTCTTTCATGTTAGCAGGAAGTCAGCCATCCTCCTTCTCATTCTATCTATCAGGTTAGCAGGAAGTCAGCCATCTGTCTACTCATTCTATCATGTTAGCAGGAAGTCAGCGATCCTTCTTCTCATTCTATCATGTTAGCAGGAAGTCAGCAATCCTTCCTCTCATTCTATCAGGTTAGCAGGAGGTCAGCCATCCTTCTTCTCGTTTTATCTATCATGTTAGCAGGAAGACAGTGATCCTTCTTCTCATTCTATCTATCATGTTAGCAGGAAGTCAGCCATCCTTCTTCTCATTCTATCATGTTAGCAGGAAGTCAGCCATCCTTCTACTCGTTTTATCCAACATGTTAGCAGGAAGTCAGTCATCCTTCTTCTCATTTTATCTATCATGTTAGCAGGAAGTCAGTCATCCTTCTTCTCATTCTATCTATCATATTAACAGGAAGTCAGCCACCCTTCTTCTCATTCTATCTATCATGTTAGCAGGAAATCAGCCATCTGTCTACTCATTCTATCATGTTAGCAGGAAGTCAGCCATCCTTCTTCTCATTCTATCATGTTAGCAGGAAGTCAGCCCTCCTTCTTCGTATTCTATGATGTTAGCAGGAAGTCAGCCATCCTTCTTCTCATTTTATCTGTCATATTAGCAGGAAGTGAGCCATCCTTCTTCTCATTCTGTAATGTTAGAAGGAAGTCAGCAATCCTTCTTCTCATTCTATCATGTTAGCAGGAAGTCAGCCATCCTTCTTCTCATTCTAGCATGTTAGCAGGAAGTCAGCCCTCCTTCTTCTCGTTCTATCTAGCATGTTAGCAGGAAGTCAGCCATCCTTCTTCTGATTCTATCATGTTAGCAGGAAGTCAGCCCTACTTCTTCTCATTCTATCATAATAGCAGGAAGTCAGCCATCCTCCTTCTCATTCTATCTATCATGTTAGCAGGAAGTCAGCCATCCTGCTTCTCATTCTATCTAGCATGTTAGCAGGAAGTAAGCCCTCCTTCTTCTCATTCTATCTATCATGTTAGAAGGGAAGTCAGCCATCCTTCTTCTCATTCTATCAAGCATGTTAGCAGGAAGTCAGCCATCCTTTTTCTCATTCAATCTATCATGTTAGCAGGAAGTCAGCCAGCCTTCTTCTCATTTTATCTATCATGTTAGCAGGAAGTCGGCCATCCTTCATCTCATTCTATCCATCATGTTAGCAGGAAGTCAGCCCTCCTTCTTCTCATTCTATCATGTTAGCAGGAAGTCAGCCATCCTTCTTCTCATTCTATCATGTTAGCAGGAAGTCAGCCATCCTTCTTCTCATTCTATCTATCAGGTTAGCAGGAAATCAGCCATCTGTCTACTCATTCTATCATGTTAGCAGGCAGTCAGCCATCCTTCTTCTGATTCTATCTATCAGGATAGCAGGAAATCAGCCATTTGTCTACTCATTCTATCAGGTTAGCAGGAAGTCAGCGATCCTTCTTCTCATTCTATCATGTTAGCAGGAAGTCAGCAATCCTTCTTCTCATTCTATCATGTTAGCAGGAAGTCAGTTATCCTTCTTCTCATTCTATCATGTTAGCAGGAGGTCAGCCATCCTTCTTCTCGTTTTATCTATCATGTTAGCAGGAAGTCAACCATCCTTCTTCTCATTCTATCATGTTAGCAGGAAGTCAGCCATCCTTCTTCTCATTCTATCTATCATGTTAGCAGGAAGTCAACCATCCTTCTTCTCATTCTATCATGTTAGCAGGAAGTCAGCCATCCTTCTTCGCGTTTTATCTATCATGTTAGCAGGAAGTCAACCATCCTTCTTCTCATTCTATCATGTTAGCAGGAAGTCAGCCATCCTTCTTCGCGTTTTATCTATCATGTTAGCAGGAAGACAGCCATCCTTCTTCTCATTCTATCTATCATGTTAGCAGGAAGTCAACCATCCTTCTTCTCATTCTATCATGTTAGCAGGAAGTCAGCCATCCTTCTTCTCATTTTATCTATCATGTTAGCAGGAAGTCAGTCATCCTTCTTCTCATTCTATCTATCATATTAGCAGGAAGTCAGCCACCCTTCTTCTCATTCTATCTATCATGTTAGCAGGAAATCAGCCCTCCTTCTTCTCATTCTATCATGTTAGCAGGAAGTCAGCCATCCTTCTTCTCATTCTATCATGTTAGCAGGAAGTCAGCCATCCTTCTTCTCATTCTATCTATCATGTTAGCAGGAAGTCAACCATCCTTCTTCTCATTCTATCATGTTAGCAGGAAGTCAGCCATCCTTCTTCGCGTTTTATCTATCATGTTAGCAGGAAGACAGCCATCCTTCTTCTCATTCTATCTATCATGTTAGCAGGAAGTCAACCATCCTTCTTCTCATTCTATCATGTTAGCAGGAAGTCAGCCATCCTTCTTCTCATTTTATCTATCATGTTAGCAGGAAGTCAGTCATCCTTCTTCTCATTCTATCTATCATATTAGCAGGAAGTCAGCCACCCTTCTTCTCATTCTATCTATCATGTTAGCAGGAAATCAGCCCTCCTTCTTCTCATTCTATCATGTTAGCAGGAAGTCAGCCATCCTTCTTCTCATTCTATCATGTTAGCAGGAAGTCAGCAATCCTTCTTCTCATTCTATCATGTTAGCAGGAAGTCAGTCATCCTTCTTCTCATTCTATCATGTTAGCAGGAGGTCAGCCATCCTTCTTCTCGTTTTATCTATCATGTTAGCAGGAAGACAGCGATCCTTCTTCTCATTCTAGCTATCATGTTAGCAGGAAGTCAGCCATCCTTCTTCTCATTCTATCATGTCAGCAGGAAGTCAGCCATCCTTCTTCTCATTTTATCTATCATGTTAGCAGGAAGTCAGTCATCCTTCTTGTCATTCTATCATGTTAGCAGGAAGTCAGCCATCCTTCTTCTCATTTTATCTATCATGTTAGCAGTAAGTCAGCTATCCTTCTTCTCATTCTATCATGTTATCAGGAAGTCAGCCCTCCTTCTTCATATTCTATGATGTTAGCAGGAAGTCAGCGATCCTTCTTCTCATTCTATCTAGAATGTTAGCAGGAAGTCAGCCATCCTTCTTCTCATTCTATCTATCATGTTAGAAGGAAGTCAGCCATCCTTCTTCTAATTCTATCTAGAATTTTAGCAGGAAGTCAGCAATCCTTCTTTTCATTCTATCATGTTAGCAGGAAGTCAGCCATCCTTCTTCTCATTCTATCATGTTAGCAGAAGTCAGCCATCCGTCGTCTCATTCTATCTAGCATGTTAGCAGGAAGTCAGCCCTCCTTCTTCTCATTCTATCTAGCATGTTAGCAGGAAGTCAGCCATCCTTCTTCTGATTCTATCATGTTAGCAGGAAGTCAGCCCTCCTTCTTCTCATTCTATCATAATAGCAGGAAGTCAGCCATCATTCTTCTCATTCTATCAAGCATGTTAGCAGGAAGTCAGCCATCCTTTTTCTCATTCTATCTATCATGTTAATAGGAAGTCAGCCATCCTTCTTCTCATTTTATCTATCATGTTAGCAGGAAGTCAGCCCTCCTTCTTCTCATTCTATCATGTTAGCAGGAAGTCCGCCATCCTTCTTCTTGTTTTATCTATCATGTTAGCAGGAAGTCAGCCATCCTTCTTCTCATTTTATCTATCATGTTAGCAGGAAGTCAGCCCTCCTTCTTCTCATTCTATCATAATAGCAGGAAGTCAGCCATCATTCTTCTCATTCTATCAAGCATGTTAGCAGGAAGTCAGCCATCCTTTTTCTCATTCTATCTATCATGTTAATAGGAAGTCAGCCATCCTTCTTCTCATTTTATCTATCATGTTAGCAGGAAGTCAGCCCTCCTTCGTCTCATTCTATCATGTTAGCAGGAAGTCCGCCATCCTTCTTCTTGTTTTATCTATCATGTTAGCAGGAAGTCAGCCATCCTTCTTCTCATTTTATCTATCATGTTAGCAGGAAGTCAGCAATCCTTCTTCTCATTCTATCATGTTAGCAGGAAGTCAGTTATCCTTCTTCTCATTCTATCATGTTAGCAGGACGTCAGCCATCCTTCTTCTCGTTTTATCTATCATGTTAGCAGGAAGACAGCCCTCCTTCTTCTCATTCTATCTATCATGTTAGCAGGAAGTCAACCATCCTTCTTCTCATTCTATCATGTTAGCAGGAAGTCAGCCATCCTTCTTCTCATTCTATCTATCATGTTAGCAGGAAGTCAACCATCCTTCTTCTCATTCTATCATGTTAGCAGGAAGTCAGCCATCCTTCTTCGCGTTTTATCTATCATGTTAGCAGGAAGACAGCCATCCTTCTTCTCATTCTATCTATCATGTTAGCAGGAAGTCAACCATCCTTCTTCTCATTCTATCATGTTAGCAGGAAGTCAGCCATCCTTCTTCTCATTTTATCTATCATGTTAGCAGGAAGTCAGTCATCCTTCTTCTCATTCTATCTATCATATTAGCAGGAAGTCAGCCACCCTTCTTCTCATTCTATCTATCATGTTAGCAGGAAATCAGCCCTCCTTCTTCTCATTCTATCATGTTAGCAGGAAGTCAGCCATCCTTCTTCTCATTCTATCATGTTAGCAGGAAGTCAGCAATCCTTCTTCTCATTCTATCATGTTAGCAGGAAGTCAGTCATCCTTCTTCTCATTCTATCATGTTAGCAGGAGGTCAGCCATCCTTCTTCTCGTTTTATCTATCATGTTAGCAGGAAGACAGCGATCCTTCTTCTCATTCTAGCTATCATGTTAGCAGGAAGTCAGCCATCCTTCTTCTCATTCTATCATGTCAGCAGGAAGTCAGCCATCCTTCTTCTCATTTTATCTATCATGTTAGCAGGAAGTCAGTCATCCTTCTTGTCATTCTATCATGTTAGCAGGAAGTCAGCCATCCTTCTTCTCATTTTATCTATCATGTTAGCAGTAAGTCAGCTATCCTTCTTCTCATTCTATCATGTTATCAGGAAGTCAGCCCTCCTTCTTCATATTCTATGATGTTAGCAGGAAGTCAGCGATCCTTCTTCTCATTCTATCTAGAATGTTAGCAGGAAGTCAGCCATCCTTCTTCTCATTCTATCTATCATGTTAGAAGGAAGTCAGCCATCCTTCTTCTAATTCTATCTAGAATTTTAGCAGGAAGTCAGCCCTCCTTCTTCTCATTCTATCTAGCATGTTAGCAGGAAGTCAGCCATCCTTCTTCTGATTCTATCATGTTAGCAGGAAGTCAGCCCTCCTTCTTCTCATTCTATCATAATAGCAGGAAGTCAGCCATCATTCTTCTCATTCTATCAAGCATGTTAGCAGGAAGTCAGCCATCCTTTTTCTCATTCTATCTATCATGTTAATAGGAAGTCAGCCATCCTTCTTCTCATTTTATCTATCATGTTAGCAGGAAGTCAGCCCTCCTTCTTCTCATTCTATCATGTTAGCAGGAAGTCCGCCATCCTTCTTCTTGTTTTATCTATCATGTTAGCAGGAAGTCAGCCATCCTTCTTCTCATTTTATCTATCATGTTAGCAGGAAGTCAGCCATCCTTCTTCTTATTCTATCATGTTAGCAGGAAGTCAGCCATCCTTCTTCTCGTTTTATCTAACATGTTAGCAGGAAGTCAGCCATCCTTCTTCTTATTTTATCTATCATGTTAGCAGGAAGTCAGCCATCCTTCTTCTCATTTTATCTATCATGTTAGCAGGAAGTCAGTCATCCTTCTTCTGATTCTATCTATCATATTAGCAGGAAGTCAGCCACCCTTCTTCTCATTCTATCTATCATTTTAGCAGGAAATCAGCCATTTGTCTACTCATTCTATCATGTTAGCAGGAAGTCAGCCATCCTTCTTCTGATTCTATCATGTTACCAGGAAGTCAGCCATCCATCTTCTCATTCTATCATGTTAGCAGGAAGTCAGCCCTCCTTTTTTGTATTCTATGATGTTAGGAGGAAGTCAGCCATCCTTCTTCTCATTTTATCTGTCATATTAGCAGGAAGTCAGCCATCCTTCTTCTCATTCTGTAATGTTAGAAGGAAGTCAGCAATCCTTCTTCTCATTCTATCATGTTAGCAGGAAGTCAGCCATCCTTCTTCTCATTCTATCATGTTAGCAGGAAGTCAGCCATCCTTCTCTCATTCTTTCATGTTAGGAGGAAGTCAGTCATCCTTCTTCTCATTCTATCATGTTAGCAGGAAGTCAGCCATCCTTTTCTCATTTTATCTATCATGTTAGCAGGAAGTCAGCTATCCTTCTTCTGATTCTATCATGTTAGCAGGAAGTCAGCCCTCCTTCTTCATATTCTATGAGGTTAGCAGGAAGTCAGCCATCCTTCTTCTCATTCTATCTAGAATGTTAGCAGGAAGTCAACCATCCTTCTTCTCATTCTATCATGTTAGCAGGAAGTCAGCCATCCTTCTTCTCATTCTATCATGTTAGCAGGAGGTCAGCCATCCTTCTTCTCGTTTTATCTATCATGTTAGCAGGAAGACAGCGATCCTTCTTCTCATTCTATCTATCATGTTAGCAGGAAGTCAGCCATCCTTCTTCTCATTCTATCATAATAGCAGGAAGTCAGCCATCCTTCTTCTCATTCTATCTATCATGGTAGCAGGACGTCAGCCATCCTTCTTCTCATTCTGTCAAGCATGTTAGCAGGAAGTCAGCCATCCTTCTTCTCATTCTATCTATCATGTTAGCAGGAAGTCAACCCTCCTTCTTCTCATTCTATCATGTTAGCAGGACGTCAGCCATCCTTCTTCTCATTCTATCTATCATGTTAGCAGGAAGTCAGCCATCCTTCTTCTCATTCTATCAAGCATGTTAGCAGGAAGTCAGCCATCCTTTTTCTCATTCTATCTATCATGTTAGCAGGAAGTCAGCCATCCCTCTTCTCATTTTATCTATCATGTTAGCAGGAAGTCAGCCCTCCTTCTTCTCATTCTATCATGTTAGAAGGAAGTCAGCCATCCTTCTTCTCGTTTTATCTATCATGTTAGCAGGAAGTCAGCCATCCTTCTTCTCATTTTATCTATCATGTTAGCAGGAAGTCAGCCATCCATCTTCTCGTTTTATCTAACATGTTAGCAGGAAGTCACCCATCCTTCTTCTTATTTTATCTATCATGTTAGCAGGAAGTCAGCCATCCTTCTTCTCATTTTATCTATCATGTTAGCAGGAAGTCAGTCATTCTTCTTCTCATTCTATCTATCATATTAGCAGGAAGTCAGCCACCCTTCTTCTCATTCTATCTATCATGTTAGCAGGAAATCAGCCATTTGTCTACTCATTCTATCATGTTAGCAGGAAGTCAGCCATCCTTCTTCTGATTCTATCATGTTACCAGGAAGTCAGCCATCCTTCTTCTCATTCTATCATGTTAGCAGGAAGTCAGCCCTCCTTTTTTGTATTCTATGATGTTAGCAGGAAGTCAGCCATCCTTCTTCTCATTTTATCTGTCATGTTAGCAGGAAGTCAGCCATCCTTCTTCTCATTCTATCTAGAATGTTAGCAGGAAGTCAGCCCTCCTTCTTCTCATTCTATCATGTTAGAAGGAAGTCAGCCATCCTTCTTCTCGTTTTATCTATCATGTTAGCAGGAAGTCAGCCATCCTTCTTCTCATTTTATCTACTATGTTAGCATGAAGTCAGCCATCCTTCTTCTGATTCTATCATGTTACCAGGAAGTCAGCCATCCTTCTTCTCATTCTATCATGTTAGCAGGAAGTCAGCCCTCCTTTTTTGTATTCTATGATGTTAGCAGGAAGTCAGCCATCCTTCTTCTCATTTTATCTGTCATATTAGCAGGAAGTCAGCAATCCTTCTTCTCATTCTGTAATGTTAGAAGGAAGTCAGCAATCCTTCTTCTCATTCTATCATGTTAGCAGGAAGTCAGCCATCCTTCTTCTCATTCTATCATGTTAGCAGGAAGTCAGCCATCCTTCTTCTCATTCTTTCATGTTAGGAGGAAGTCAGTCATCCTTCTTCTCATTCTATCATGTTAGCAGGAAGTCAGCCATCCTTCTTCTCATTTTATCTATCATGTTAGCAGGAAGTCAGTCATTCTTCTTCTCATTCTATCTATCATATTAGCAGGAAGTCAGCCACCCTTCTTCTCATTCTATCTATCATGTTAGCAGGAAATCAGCCATTTGTCTACTCATTCTATCATGTTAGCAGGAAGTCAGCCATCCTTCTTCTGATTCTATCATGTTACCAGGAAGTCAGCCATCCTTCTTCTCATTCTATCATGTTAGCAGGAAGTCAGCCCTCCTTTTTTGTATTCTATGATGTTAGCAGGAAGTCAGCCATCCTTCTTCTCATTCTATCTAGAATGTTAGCAGGAAGTCAGCCATCCTTCTTCTCATTCTATCATGTTAGCAGGAGGTCAGCCATCCTTCTTCTCGTTTTATCTATTATGTTAGCAGGAAGACAGCGATCCTTCTTCTCATTCTATCTATCATGTTAGCAGGAAGTCAGCCATCCTTCTTCTCATTCTATCATAATAGCAGGAAGTCAGCCATCCTTCTTCTCATTCTATCTATCATGGTAGCAGGAAGTCAGCCATCCTTCTTCTCATTCTATCTATCATGGTAGCAGGAAGTCAGCCATCCTTCTTCTCATTCTATCTATCATGTTAGCAGGAAGTCAACCCTCCTTCTTCTCATTCTATCATGTTAGCAGGACGTCAGCCATCCTTCTTCTCATTCTATCTATCATGTTAGCAGGAAGTCAGCCATCCTTCTTCTCATTCTATCAAGCATGTTAGCAGGAAGTCAGCCATCCTTTTTCTCATTCTATCTATCATGTTAGCAGGAAGTCAGCCATCCTTCTTCTCATTTTATCTATCATGTTAGCAGGAAGTCAGCCCTCCTTCTTCTCATTCTATCATCTTAGAAGGAAGTCAGCCAACCTTCTTCTCGTTTTATCTATCATGTTAGCAGGAAGTCAGCCATCCTTCTTCTCATTTTATCTATCATGTTAGCAGGAAGTCAGCCATCCTTCTTCTCATTCTATCATGTTAGCAGGAAGTCAGCCATCCTTCTTCTCGTTTTATCTAACATGTTAGCAGGAAGTCACCCATCCTTCTTCTTATTTTATCTATCATGTTAGCAGGAAGTCAGCCATCCTTCTTCTCATTTTATCTATCATGTTAGCAGGAAGTCAGTCATTGTTCTTCTCATTCTATCTATCATATTAGCAGGAAGTCAGCCACCCTTCTTCTCATTCTATCTATCATGTTAGCAGGAAATCAGCCATTTGTCTACTCATTCTATCATGTTAGCAGGAAGTCAGCCATCCTTCTTCTGATTCTATCATGTTACCAGGAAGTCAGCCATCCTTCTTCTCATTCTATCATGTTAGCAGGAAGTCAGCCCTCCTTTTTTGTATTCTATGATGTTAGCAGGAAGTCAGCCATCCTTCTTCTCATTTTATCTGTCATATTAGCAGGAAGTCAGCAATCCTTCTTCTCATTCTGTAATGTTAGAAGGAAGTCAGCAATCCTTCTTCTCATTCTATCATGTTAGCAGGAAGTCAGCCATCCTTCTTCTCATTCTATCATGTTAGCAGGAAGTCAGCCATCCTTCTTCTCATTCTTTCATGTTAGGAGGAAGTCAGTCATCCTTCTTCTCATTCTATCATGTTAGCAGGAAGTCAGCCATCCTTCTTCTCATTTTATCTATCATGTTAGCAGGAAGTCAGCTATCCTTCTTCTGATTCTATCATGTTAGCAGGAAGTCAGCCCTCCTTCTTCATATTCTATGAGGTTAGCAGGAAGTCAGCCATCCTTCTTCTCATTCTATCTAGAATGTTAGCAGGAAGTCAGCCATCCTTCTTCTCATTCTATCATGTTAGCAGGAGGTCAGCCATCCTTCTTCTCGTTTTATCTATCATGTTAGCAGGAAGACAGCGATCCTTCTTCTCATTCTATCTATCATGTTAGCAGGAAGTCAGCCATCCTTCTTCTCATTCTATCATGTTAGCAGGAAGTCAGCCATCCTTCTTCTTGTTTTGTCCAACATGTTAGCAGGAAGTCAGCCATCCTTCTTCTCATTTTATCTATCATGTTAGCAGGAAGTCAGTCATCCTTCTTCTCATTCTATCTATCATATTAGCAGGAAGTCAGCCACCCTTCTTCTCATTCTATCTATCATGTTAGCAGGAAATCAGCCATCTGTCTACTCATTCTATCATGTTAGCAGGAAGTCAGCCATCCTTCTTCTGATTCTATCATGTTACCAGGAAGTCAGCCATCCTTCTTCTCATTCTATCATGTTAGCAGGAAGTCAGCCCTCCTTTTTTGTATTCTATGATGTTAGCAGGAAGTCAGCCATCCTTCTTCTAATTTTATCTGTCATGTTAGCAGGAAGTCAGCCATCCTTCTTCTCATTCTATCATGTTAGCAGGCAGTCAGCCACCCTTCTTCTCATTCTATCATGTTAGCAGGAAGTCAGCCATCCTTCTTCTCATTCTATCATGTTAGCAGGAAGTCAGCCATCCTTGTTCTCATTCTTTCATGTTAGGAGGAAGTCAGTCATCCTTCTTCTCATTCTATCATGTTAGCAGGAAGTCAGCCATCCTTCTTCTCATTCTATCATGTTAGCAGGAAGTCAGCCATCCTTCTTCTCATTCTATCTAGCATGTTAGCAGGAAGCCAGCCATCCTTCTTCTCATTCTATCATGTTAGCAGGAAGTCAGCCATCCTTCTTCTCATTCTATCATGTTAGCAGGAAGTCAGCCATCCTTCCTCTCATTCTATCTAGTATGTTAGCAGGAAGTCAGCCCTCCTTCTTCTCATTCTATCATGTTAGCAGGAAGTCAGCCATCCTTCTTCTCATTCTATCTATCATGTTAGCAGGAAGTCAGCCATCCTTCTTCTCATTCTATCAAGCATGTTAGCAGGAAGTCAGCCATCCTTCTTCTCATTTTATCTATCATATTAGCAGGACGTCAGCCAACCTTCTTCTCATTCTATCATGTTAGCAGGAAGTCAGCCATCCTTCTTCTCATTCTATCTAGCATGTTAGCAGGAAGCCATCCATCCTTCTTCTCATTCTATCATGTTAGCAGGAAGTCAGCCATCCTTCTTCTCATTCTATCATGTTAGCAGGAAGTCACCCATCCTTCTTCTTATTTTATCTATCATGTTAGCAGGAAGTCAGCCATCCTTCTTCTCATTTTATCTATCATGTTAGCAGGAAGTCAGTCATTCTTCTTATTCTATCTATCATATTAGCAGGAAGTCAGCCACCCTTCTTCTCATTCTATCTATCATGTTAGCAGGAAATCAGCCATTTGTCTACTCATTCTATCATGTTAGCAGGAAGTCAGCCATCCTTCTTCTGATTCTATCATGTTACCAGGAAGTCAGCCATCCTTCTTCTCATTCTATCATGTTAGCAGGAAGTCAGCCCTCCTTTTTTGTATTCTATGATGTTAGCAGGAAGTCAGCCATCCTTCTTCTCATTCTGTAATGTTAGAAGGAAGTCAGCAATCCTTCTTCTCATTCTATCATGTTAGCAGGAAGTCAGCCATCCTTCTTCTCATTCTATCATGTTAGCAGGAAGTCAGCCATCCTTCTTCTCATTCTTTCATGTTAGGAGGAAGTCAGTCATCCTTCTTCTCATTCTATCATGTTAGCAGGAAGTCAGCCATCCTTCTTCTCATTTTATCTATCATGTTAGCAGGAAGTCAGCTATCCTTCTTCTGATTCTATCATGTTAGCAGGAAGTCAGCCCTCCTTCTTCATATTCTATGAGGTTAGCAGGAAGTCAGCCATCCTTCTTCTCATTCTATCTAGAATGTTAGCAGGAAGTCAGCCATCCTTCTTCTCATTCTATCATGTTAGCAGGAGGTCAGCCATCCTTCTTCTCGTTTTATCTATCATGTTAGCAGGAAGACAGCGATCCTTCTTCTCATTCTATCTAGTATGTTAGCAGGAAGTCAGCCCTCCTTCTTCTCATTCTATCATGTTAGCAGGAAGTCAGCCATCCTTCTTCTCATTCTATCTATCATGTTAGCAGGAAGTCAGCCATCCTTCTTCTCATTCTATCAAGCATGTTAGCAGGAAGTCAGCCATCCTTCTTCTCATTTTATCTATCATATTAGCAGGACGTCAGCCAACCTTCTTCTCATTCTATCATGTTAGCAGGAAGTCAGCCATCCTTCTTCTCATTCTATCTAGCATGTTAGCAGGAAGCCAGCCATCCTTCTTCTCATTCTATCATGTTACCAGGAAGTCAGCCATCCTTCTTCTCATTCTATCATGTTAGCAGGAAGTCAGCCCTCCTTTTTTGTATTCTATGATGTTAGCAGGAAGTCAGCCATCCTTCTTCTCATTTTATCTGTCATATTAGCAGGAAGTCAGCAATCCTTCTTCTCATTCTGTAATGTTAGAAGGAAGTCAGCAATCCTTCTTCTCATTCTATCATGTTAGCAGGAAGTCAGCCATCCTTCTTCTCATTCTATCATGTTAGCAGGAAGTCAGCCATCCTTCTTCTCATTCTTTCATGTTAGGAGGAAGTCAGTCATCCTTCTTCTCATTCTATCATGTTAGCAGGAAGTCAGCCATCCTTCTTCTCATTTTATCTATCATGTTAGCAGGAAGTCAGCTATCCTTCTTCTGATTCTATCATGTTAGCAGGAAGTCAGCCCTCCTTCTTCATATTCTATGAGGTTAGCAGGAAGTCAGCCATCCTTCTTTTCATTCTATCTAGAATGTTAGCAGGAAGTCAGCCATCCTTCTTCTCATTCTATCATGTTAGCAGGAGGTCAGCCATCCTTCTTCTCGTTTTATCTATCATGTTAGCAGGAAGACAGCGATCCTTCTTCTCATTCTATCTATCATGTTAGCAGGAAGTCAGCCATCCTTCTTCTCATTCTATCATGTTAGCAGGAAGTCAGCCATCCTTCTTCTTGTTTTGTCCAACATGTTAGCAGGAAGTCAGCCATCCTTCTTCTCATTTTATCTATCATGTTAGCAGGAAGTCAGTCATCCTTCTTCTCATTCTATCTATCATATTAGCAGGAAGTCAGCCACCCTTCTTCTCATTCTATCTATCATGTTAGCAGGAAATCAGCCATCTGTCTACTCATTCTATCATGTTAGCAGGAAGTCAGCCATCCTTCTTCTGATTCTATCATGTTACCAGGAAGTCAGCCATCCTTCTTCTCATTCTATCATGTTAGCAGGAAGTCAGCCCTCCTTTTTTGTATTCTATGATGTTAGCAGGAAGTCAGCCATCCTTCTTCTAATTTTATCTGTCATGTTAGCAGGAAGTCAGCCATCCTTCTTCTCATTCTATCATGTTAGCAGGCAGTCAGCCACCCTTCTTCTCATTCTATCATGTTAGCAGGAAGTCAGCCATCCTTCTTCTCATTCTATCATGTTAGCAGGAAGTCAGCCATCCTTGTTCTCATTCTTTCATGTTAGGAGGAAGTCAGTCATCCTTCTTCTCATTCTATCATGTTAGCAGGAAGTCAGCCATCCTTCTTCTCATTCTATCATGTTAGCAGGAAGTCAGCCATCCTTCTTCTCATTCTATCTAGCATGTTAGCAGGAAGCCAGCCATCCTTCTTCTCATTCTATCATGTTAGCAGGAAGTCAGCCATCCTTCTTCTCATTCTATCATGTTAGCAGGAAGTCAGCCATCCTTCCTCTCATTCTATCTAGTATGTTAGCAGGAAGTCAGCCCTCCTTCTTCTCATTCTATCATGTTAGCAGGAAGTCAGCCATCCTTCTTCTCATTTTATCTATCATATTAGCAGGACGTCAGCCAACCTTCTTCTCATTCTATCATGTTAGCAGGAAGTCAGCCATCCTTCTTCTCATTCTATCTAGCATGTTAGCAGGAAGCCAGCCATCCTTCTTCTCATTCTATCATGTTAGCAGGAAGTCAGCCATCCTTCTTCTCATTCTATCTATCATGTTAGCAGGAAGCCAGCCATCCTTCTTCTCATTCTATCATGTTAGCAGGAAGTCAGTCATCCTTCTTCTCATTCTATCATGTTAGCAGGAAGTCAGCCATCCTTCTTCTCATTTTATCCATCATGTTAGCAGGAAGTCAGCCATCCTTCTTCTCATTCTATCATGTTAGCAGGAAGTCAGCCCTCCTTTTTCATATTCTATGATGTTAGCAGGAAGTCAGCCATCCTTCTTCTCATTCTATCTAGAATGTTAGCAGGAAGTCAGCCATCCTTCTTCTGATTCTATCATGTTAGCAGGAAGTCAGCCCTCCTTCTTCTCATTATATCTATCATGTTAGCAGGAAGTCAGCCCTCCTTCTTCTCATTCTATCATAATAGCAGGAAGTCAGCCATCCTTCTTCTCATTCTATCTAGAATGTTAGCAGGAAGTCAGCCATCCTTCTTCTGATTCTATCATGTTAGCAGGAAGTCAGCCCTCCTTCTTCTCATTATATCTATCATGTTAGCAGGAAGTCAGCCCTCCTTCTTCTCATTCTATCATAATAGCAGGAAGTCAGCCATCCTTCTTCTCATTCTATCTATCACATTAGCAGGAAGTCAGCCATCCTTCTTCTCATTCTATCTATCATGTTAGCAGGAAGTCAGCCATCCTTCTTCTCATTCTATCTATCATGTTAGCAGGAAGTCAGCCCTCCTTCTTCTCATTCTATCATGTTAGCAGGACGTCAGCCATCCTTCTTCTCATTCTATCTATCATGTTAGCAGGAAGTCAGCCATCCTTCTTCTCATTCTATCAAGCATGTTACCAGGAAGTCAGCCATCCTTTTTCTAATTCTATCTATCATGTTAGCAGGAAGTCAGCCATCCTTCTTCTCATTTTATCTATCATGTTAGCAGGAAGTCAGCCATCCTTCTTCTAATTTTATCTGTCATGTTAGCAGGAAGTCAGCCATCCTTCTTCTCATTCTATCATGTTAGCAGGCAGTCAGCCACCCTTCTTCTCATTCTATCATGTTAGCAGGAAGTCAGCCATCCTTCTTCTCATTCTATCATGTTAGCAGGAAGTCAGCCATCCTTGTTCTCATTCTTTCATGTTAGGAGGAAGTCAGTCATCCTTCTTCTCATTCTATCATGTTAGCAGGAAGTCAGCCATCCTTCTTCTCATTCTATCATGTTAGCAGGAAGTCAGCCATCCTTCTTCTCATTCTATCTAGCATGTTAGCAGGAAGTCAGCCATCCTTCTTCTCATTCTATCATGTTAGCAGGAAGTCAGCCATCCTTCTTCTCATTCTATCATGTTAGCAGGAAGTCAGCCATCCTTCCTCTCATTCTATCTAGCATGTTAGCAGGAAGTCAGCCCTCCTTCTTCTCATTCTATCATGTTAGCAGGAAGTCAGCCATTCTTCTTCTCATTCTATCTATCATGTTAGCAGGAAGTCAGCCATCCTTCTTCTCATTCTATCAAGCATGTTAGCAGGAAGTCAGCCATCCTTCTTCTCATTCTATCTATCGTGTTAGCAGGAAGTCAGCCATCCTTCTTCTCATTTTATCTATCATGTTAGCAGGAAGTCAGCCCTCCTTCTTCTCATTCCATCATGTTAGCAGGAAGTCAGCCATCCTTCTTCTCGTTTATCTATCATGTTAGCAGGAAGTCAGCCATCCTTCTTCTCATTTTATCTATCATGTAAGCAGGAAGTCAGCCATCCTTCTTCTCATTCTATCATGTTAGCAGGACGTCAGCCATCCTTCTTCTCGTTTTATCTAACATGTTAGCAGGAAGTCAGCCATCCTTCTTCTCATTTTATCTATCATATTAGCAGGACGTCAGCCAACCTTCTTCTCATTCTATCTATCATGTTAGCAGGAAGTCAGCCATCCTTCTTCTCATTCTATCAAACATGTTAGCAGGAAGTCAGCCATCCTTCTTCTCATTCTATCTATCGTGTTAGCAGGAAGTCAGCCATCCTTCTTCTCATTTTATCTATCATGTTAGCAGGAAGTCAGCCCTCCTTCTTCTCATTCCATCATGTTAGCAGGAAGTCAGCCATCCTTCTTCTCGTTTATCTATCATGTTAGCAGGAAGTCAGCCATCCTTCTTCTCATTTTATCTATCATGTAAGCAGGAAGTCAGCCATCCTTCTTCTCATTCTATCATGTTAGCAGGACGTCAGCCATCCTTCTTCTCGTTTTATCTAACATGTTAGCAGGAAGTCAGCCCTCCTTCTTCTCATTCTATCATAATAGCAGGAAGTCAGCCATCCTTCTTCTCATTCTATCTATCACGTTAGCAGGAAGTCAGCCATCCTTCTTCTCATTCTATCTATCATGTTAGCAGGAAGTCAGCCATCCTTCTTCTCATTCTATCTATCATGTTAGCAGGAAGTCAGCCCTCCTTCTTCTCATTCTATCATGTTAGCAGGACGTCAGCCATCCTTCTTCTCATTCTATCTATCATGTTAGCAGGAAGTCAGCCATCCTTCTTCTCATTCTATCAAGCATGTTACCAGGAAGTCAGCCATCCTTTTTCTCATTCTATCTACCATGTTAGCAGGAAGTCAGCCATCCTTCTTCTCATTTTATCTATCATGTTAGCAGGAAGTCAGCCATCCTTCTTCTAATTTTATCTGTCATGTTAGCAGGAAGTCAGCCATCCTTCTTCTCATTCTATCATGTTAGCAGGAAGTCAGCCACCCTTCTTCTCATTCTATCATGTTAGCAGGAAGTCAGCCATCCTTCTTCTCATTCTATCATGTTAGCAGGAAGTCAGCCATCCTTGTTCTCATTCTTTAATGTTAGGAGGAAGTCAGTCATCCTTCTTCTCATTCTATCATGTTAGCAGGAAGTCAGCCATCCTTCTTCTCATTCTATCATGTTAGCAGGAAGTCAGCCATCCTTCTTCTCATTCTATCTAGCATGTTAGCAGGAAGTCAGCCATCCTTCTTCTCATTCTATCATGTTAGCAGGAAGTCAGCCATCCTTCTTCTCATTCTATCATGTTAGCAGGAAGTCAGCCATCCTTCCTCTCATTCTATCTAGCATGTTAGCAGGAAGTCAGCCCTCCTTCTTCTCATTCTATCATGTTAGCAGGAAGTCAGCCATTCTTCTTCTCATTCTATCTATCATGTTAGCAGGAAGTTAGCCATCCTTCTTCTCATTCTATCAAGCATGTTAGCAGGAAGTCAGCCATCCTTCTTCTCATTCTATCTATCGTGTTAGCAGGAAGTCAGCCATCCTTCTTCTCATTTTATCTATCATGTTAGCAGGAAGTCAGCCCTCCTTCTTCTCATTCCATCATGTTAGCAGGAAGTCAGCCATCCTTCTTCTCGTTTATCTATCATGTTAGCAGGAAGTCAGCCATCCTTCTTCTCATTTTATCTATCATGTAAGCAGGAAGTCAGCCATCCTTCTTCTCATTCTATCATGTTAGCAGGACGTCAGCCATCCTTCTTCTCGTTTTATCTAACATGTTAGCAGGAAGTCAGCCCTCCTTCTTCTCATTTTATCTATCATATTAGCAGGACGTCAGCCAACCTTCTTCTCATTCTATCTATCATGTTAGCAGGAAGTCAGCCATCTGTCTACTCATTCTATCATGTTCGCAGGAAGTCAGCCATCCTTCTTCTGATTCTATCATGTTAGCAGGAAGTCAACCATCCTTCTTCTCATTCTATCATGTTAGCAGGAAGTCAGCCCTCCTTCTTCATATTCTATGATGTTAGCAGGAAGTCAGCCATCCTTCGTCTCATTTTATCTGTCATATTAGCAGGAAGTCAGCCATCCTTCTTCCCATTCTATAATGTTAGAAGGATGTCAGCCCTCCTTCTTCTCATTCTATCATGTTAGCAGGAAGTCAGCCATCCTTCTTCTCATTTTATCTGTCATTTTAGCAGGCAGTCAGCCACCCTTCTTCTCATTCTATCATGTTAGCAGGAAGTCAGCCATCCTTCTTCTCATTCTATCATGTTAGCAGGAAGTCAGCCATCCTTCTTCTCATTCTATCATGTTAGCAGGAAGTCAGCCAACCTTCTTCTCATTCTATCATGTTAGCAGGAAGTCAGCCATCCTTCTTCTCATTCTATCATGTTAGCAGGAAGTCAGTCATCCTTCTTCTAATTCTATCATGTTAGCAGGAAGTCAGCCATCCTTCTTCTCATTTTATCCATCATGTTAGCAGGAAGTCAGCCATCCTTCTTCTCATTCTATCATGTTAGCAGGAAGTCAGCCCTCCTTTTTCATATTCTATGATGTTAGCAGGAAGTCAGCCATCCTTCTTCTCATTCTATCTAGAATGTTAGCAGGAAGTCAGCCATCCTTCTTCTGATTCTATCATGTTAGCAGGAAGTCAGCCCTCCTTCTTCTCATTATATCTATCATGTTAGCAGGAAGTCAGCCCTCCTTCTTCTCATTCTATCATAATAGCAGGAAGTCAGCCATCCTTCTTCTCATTCTATCTAGAATGTTAGCAGGAAGTCAGCCATCCTTCTTCTGATTCTATCATGTTAGCAGGAAGTCAGCCCTCCTTCTTCTCATTATATCTATCATGTTAGCAGGAAGTCAGCCCTCCTTCTCATTCTATCATAATAGCAGGAAGTCAGCCATCCTTCTTCTCATTCTATCTATCACGTTAGCAGGAAGTCAGCCATCCTTCTTCTCATTCTATCATGTTAGCAGGACGTCAGCCATCCTTCTTCTCATTCTATCTATCATGTTAGCAGGAAGTCAGCCATCCTTCTTCTCATTCTATCAAGCATGTTACCAGGAAGTCAGCCATCCTTTTTCTCATTCTATCTATCATGTTAGCAGGAAGTCAGCCATCCTTCTTCTCATTTTATCTATCATGTTAGCAGGAAGTCAGCCATCCTTCTTCTCATTCTATCCATCATGTTAGCAGGAAGTCAGCCCTCCTTCTTCTCATTCTATCATGTTAGCTGGAAGTCAGCCATCCTTCTTCTCATTCTATCATGTTAGCAGGAAGTCAGCCCTCCTTCTTCATATTCTATGATGTTACCAGGAAGTCAGCCATCCTTCTTCTCATTCTATCTAGAATGTTAGCACGAAGTCAGCCATCCTTCTTCTCATTCTATCCATCACGTTAGCAGGAAGTCAGCCCTCCTTCTTCTCATTCTATCACATTAGCAGGAAGTCAGCCATCCTTCTTCTCATTCTATCATGTTAGCAGGACGTCAGCCATCCTTCTTCTCGTTTTATCTAACATGTTAGCAGGAAGTCAGCCATCCTTCTTCTCATTTTATCTATCATATTAGCAGGACGTCAGCCAACCTTCTTCTCATTCTATCTATCATGTTAGCAGGAAGTCAGCCATCTGTCTACTCATTCTATCATGTTCGCAGGAAGTCAGCCATCCTTCTTCTGATTCTATCATGTTAGCAGGAAGTCAACCATCCTTCTTCTCATTCTATCATGTTAGCAGGAAGTCAGCCCTCCTTCTTCATATTCTATGATGTTAGCAGGAAGTCAGCCATCCTTCGTCTCATTTTATCTGTCATATTAGCAGGAAGTCAGCCATCCTTCTTCCCATTCTATAATGTTAGAAGGATGTCAGCCCTCCTTCTTCTCATTCTATCATGTTAGCAGGAAGTCAGCCATCCTTCTTCTCATTTTATCTGTCATGTTAGCAGGAAGTCAGCCATCCTTCTTCTCATTGTATAATGTTAGCAGGAAGTCAGCCCTCCTTCTTCTCATTATATCTATCATGTTAGCAGGAAGTCAGCCCTCCTTCTTCTCATTCTATCATAATAGCAGGAAGTCAGCCATCCTTCTTCTCATTCTATCTATCACGTTAGCAGGAAGTCAGCCATCCTTCTTCTCATTCTATCTATCATGTTAGCAGGAAGTCAGCCATCCTTCTTCTCATTCTATCTATCATGTTAGCAGGAAGTCAGCCCTCCTTCTTCTCATTCTATCATGTTAGCAGGACGTCAGCCATCCTTCTTCTCATTCTATCTATCATGTTAGCAGGAAGTCAGCCATCCTTCTTCTCATTCTATCAAGCATGTTACCAGGAAGTCAGCCATCCTTTTTCTCATTCTATCTATCATGTTAGCAGGATGTCAGCCATCGTTCTTCTCATTTTATCTATCATGTTAGCAGGAAGTCAGCCATCCTTCTTCTCATTCTATCCATCATGTTAGCAGGAAGTCAGCCCTCCTTCTTCTCATTCTATCATGTTAGCAGGAAGTCAGCCATCCTTCTTCTCATTCTATCCATCATGTTAGCAGGAAGTCAGCCCTCCTTCTTCATATTCTATGATGTTAGCAGGAAGTCAGCCATCCTTCTTCTCATTCTATCTAGAATGTTAGCAGGAAGTGAGCCATCCTTCTTCTCATTCTATCTAGAATGTTAGCAGGAAGTCAGCCATCCTTCTTCTCATTCTATCATGTTAGCAGGAAGTCAGCCATCCTTGTTATCATTCTATCATGTTAGCAGGAAGTCAGCCATCCTTCTTCTCATTCTATCCATCATGTTAGCAGGAAGTCAGCCCTCCTTCTTCATATTCTATGATGTTAGCAGGAAGTCAGCCATCCTTCTTCTCATTCTATCTAGAATGTTAGCAGGAAGTGAGCCATCCTTCTTCTCATTCTATCTAGAATGTTAGCAGGAAGTCAGCCATCCTTCTTCTCATTCTATCATGTTAGCAGGAAGTCAGCCATCCTTGTTATCATTCTATCATGTTAGCAGGAAGTCAGCCATCCTTCTTCTCATTCTATCTAGCATGTTAGCAGGAAGTCAGCCCTCCTTCTTCTAATTCTGTCTAGCATGTTAGCTGGAAGTCAGCCCTCCTTCTTCTAATTCTGTCTAGCATGTTAGCTGGAAGTCAGCCCTCCTTCTTCTCATTCTGTCATGTTAGCAGGAAGTCAGCCATCCTTCTTCTCATTCTAATTAGCATGTTGGCAGGAAGTCAGCCCTCTTTCTTCTCATTTTATCTGGCGTGTTAGCAGGAAGTCAGCCATCCTTCTTCTCATTCTATCATGATAGCAGGAAGTCAGCCATCCTCCTTCTCATTCTATCATGTTAGCAGGAAGTCAGCCACCCTTCATCTCATTCTTTCTAGCATGTTAGCAGGAAGTCAGCCATCCTTTTTCTCATTCTATCATGTTTGCAGGAAGTCAGCCATCCTTCTTCTCATTCTATCCAGCATGTTAGCAGGAAGTCAGCCATCCTTCTTCTCATTCTATCTAGCATGTTAGCAGGAAGTCAGCCATCCTACTTCTCATTCTATCCAGCATGTTAGCAGGAAGTCAGCCCTCCTTCTTCTCATTCTATCTAGCTTGTTAACAGGAAGTCAGCCATCCTTCTTGTCTTTCTAATTAGCATGTTGGCATGAAGTCAGCCCTCCTTCTTCTCATTCTATCTAGCGTGTTAGCAGGAAGTCAGCCAACCTTCTTCTCATTCTAATTAGCGTGTTGGCAGGAAGTCAGCCATCCTTCTTCTCATTCTATCCAGCATGTTAGCAGGAAGTCAGTCATCCTTTTTCTCATTCTATCTAGCATGTTAGCAGGAAGTCGGCCCTCCTTCTTCTCATTCTATCTAGCGTGTTAGCAGGAAGTCAGCCATCCTTCTTCTCATTCTAATTAGCATGTTGGCAGGAAGTCAGCCCTCCTTCTTCTTATTCTATCTAGCGTGTTAGCAGGAAGTCAGCCATCCTTCTTCTCATTCTAATTAGCATGTTGGCAGGAAGTCAGCCCTCCTTCTTCTCATTCTATCTAGCGTGTTAGCAGGAAGTCAGCCATCCTTCATCTCATTCTATCATGCTAGCAGGAAGTCAGCCATCCTTCTTCTCATTCTATCATGTTAGCAGGAAGTCAGACACCCTTCATCTCATTCTTTCTAGCATGTTAGCAGGAAGTCAGCCATCCTTTTTCTCATTCTATAATGTTTGCAGGAAGTCAGCCATCCTTCTTCTCATTCTATCATGTTAGCAGGAAGTCAGTCATCCTTCTTCTCATTCTATCTATCATGTTAGCAGGAAGTCAGCCATCCTACTTCTCATTCTATCCAGCATGTTAGCAGGAAGTCAGCCCTCCTTCTTCTCATTCTATCTAGCTTGTTAACAGGAAGTCAGCCATCCTTCTTGTCTTTCTAATTAGCATGTTGGCATGAAGTCAGCCCTCCTTCTTCTCATTCTATCTAGCGTGTTAGCAGGAAGTCAGCCATCCTTCTTCTCATTCTAATTAGCGTGTTGGCAGGAAGTCAGCCATCCTTCTTCTCATTCTATCCAGCATGTTAGCAGGAAGTCAGTCATCCTTCTTCTCATTCTATCTAGCATGTTAGCAGGAAGTCAGCCCTCCTTCTTCTCATTCTATCACATTAGCAGGAAGTCAGCCATCCTTCTTCTCATTCTATCATGTTAGCAGGAAGTCAGCCCTCCTTCTTCATATTCTATGATGTTAGCTGGAAGTCAGCCATCCTTCTTCTCATTCTATCTAGAATGTTAGCAGGAAGGGAGCCATCCTTCTTCTCATTCTATCTAGAATGTTAGCAGGAAGTCAGCCATCCTTCTTCTCATTCTATCATGTTAGCAGGAAGTCAGCCATCCTTGTTCTCATTCTATCATGTTAGCAGGAAGTCAGCCATCCTTCTTCTCATTCTATCTAGCGTGTTAGCAGGAAGTCAGCCCTCCTTCTTCTAATTCTGTCTAGCATGTTAGCTGGAAGTCAGCCCTCCTTCTTCTAATTCTGTCTAGCATGTTAGCTGGAAGTCGGCCCTCCTTCTTCTCATTCTGTCATGTTAGCAGGAAGTCAGCCATCCTTCTTCTCATTCTAATTAGCATGTTGGCAGGAAGTCAGCCCTCTTTCTTCTCATTTTATCTGGCGTGTTAGCAGGAAGTCAGCCATCATTCTTCTCATTCTATCATGATAGCAGGAAGTCAGCCATCCTCCTTCTCATTCTATCATGTTAGCAGGAAGTCAGCCACCCTTCATCTCATTCTTTCTAGCATGTTAGCAGGAAGTCAGCCATCCTTTTTCTCATTCTATCATGTTTGCAGGAAGTCAGCCATCCTTCTTCTCATTCTATCCAGCATGTTAGCAGGAAGTCAGCCATCCTTCTTCTCATTCTATCTAGCATGTTAGCAGGAAGTCAGCCATCCTACTTCTCATTCTATCCAGCATGTTAGCAGGAAGTCAGCCCTCCTTCTTCTCATTCTATCTAGCTTGTTAACAGGAAGTCAGCCATCCTTCTTGTCTTTCTAATTAGCATGTTGGCATGAAGTCAGCCCTCCTTCTTCTCATTCTATCTACCGTGTTAGCAGGAAGTCAGCCAACCTTCTTCTCATTCTAATTAGCGTGTTGGCAGGAAGTCAGCCATCCTTCTTCTCATTCTATCCAGCATGTTAGCAGGAAGTCAGTCATCCTTCTTCTCATTCTATCTAGCATGTTAGCAGGAAGTCAGCCCTCCTTCTTCTCATTCTATCTAGCGTGTTAGCAGGAAGTCAGCCATCCTTCTTCTCATTCTAATTAGCATGTTGGCAGGAAGTCAGCCCTCCTTCTTCTTATTCTATCTAGCGTGTTAGCAGGAAGTCAGCCATCCTTCTTCTCATTCTAATTAGCATGTTGGCAGGAAGTCAGCCCTCCTTCTTCTCATTCTATCTAGCGTGTTAGCAGGAAGTCAGCCATCCTTCTTCTCATTCTATCATGTTAGCAGGAAGTCAGACACCCTTCATCTCATTCTTTCTAGCATGTTAGCAGGAAGTCAGCCATCCTTTTTCTCATTCTATCATGTTTGCAGGAAGTCAGCCATCCTTCTTCTCATTCTATCATGTTAGCAGGAAGTCAGTCATCCTTCTTCTCATTCTATCTATCATGTTAGCAGGAAGTCAGTCATCCTTCTTCTCATTCTATCTATCATGTTAGCAGGAAGTCAGTCATCCTTCTTTTCATTCTATCATGTTAGCAGGAAGTCGGCCATCCTTCTTCTCATTCTATCTAGCATTTTAGCAGGATATCAGCCATCCTTCTTCTCATTCTATCTATCATGTTAGCAGGAAGTCAGCCATCCTTCTTCTTATTCTATCTAGCATCTTAGCAGGAAGTCAGCCATCCTTTTTCTCATTCTATCACGTTAGCAGGAAGTCAGCCCTCCTTTTTCTCATTATGTCATGTTAGCAGGAAGTCAGCCATCCTTCTTCTCATTCTATCATGTTAATAGGAAGTCAGCCCTCCTTCTTCTCAGTCTCTCTAGCATGTTAGCAGGAAGTCAGAAATCCTTCTTCTCATTCTATCTAGCATGTTACCAGGAAGTCAGCCATCCTTTTTCTCATTCTATCTATCATGTTAGCAGGAAGTCAGCCATCCTTCTTCTCATTTTATCTATCATGTTAGCAGGAAGTCAGCCATCCTTCTTCTCATTCTATTCATCATGTTAGCAGGAAGTCAGCCCTCCTTCTTCTCATTCTATCATGTTAGCAGGAAGTCAGCCATCCTTCTTCTCATTCTATCATGTTAGCAGGAAGTCAGCCCTCCTTCTTCATATTCTATCTAGCATGTTAGCAGGAAGTCAGCCCTCCTTCTTCTCATTCTATCTAGCGTGTTAGCAGGAAGTCAGCCATCCTTCTTCTCATTCTAATTAGCATGTTGGCAGGAAGTCAGCCCTCCTTCTTCTTATTCTATCTAGCGTGTTAGCAGGAAGTCAGCCATCCTTCTTCTCATTCTAATTAGCATGTTGGCAGGAAGTCAGCCCTCCTTCTTCTCATTCTATCTAGCGTGTTAGCAGGAAGTCAGCCATCCTTCTTCTCATTCTATCATGCTAGCAGGAAGTCAGCCATCCTTCTTCTCATTCTATCATGTTAGCAGGAAGTCAGACACCCTTCATCTCATTCTTTCTAGCATGTTAGCAGGAAGTCAGCCATCCTTTTTCTCATTCTATCATGTTTGCAGGAAGTCAGCCATCCTTCTTCTCATTCTAACATGTTAGCAGGAAGTCAGTCATCCTTCTTCTCATTCTATCTATCATGTTAGCAGGAAGTCAGTCATCCTTCTTTTCATTCTATCATGTTAGCAGGAAGTCGGCCATCCTTCTTCTCATTCTATCTAGCATTTTAGCAGGACGTCAGCCATCCTTCTTCTCATTCTATCTATCATGTTAGCAGGAAGTCAGTCATCCTTCTTTTCATTCTATCATGTTAGCAGGAAGTCAGCCATCCTTTTTCTCATTCTATCACGTTAGCAGGAAGTCAGCCCTCCTTTTTCTCATTATGTCATGTTAGCAGGAAGTCAGCCATCCTTCTTCTCATTCTATTATGTTAATAGGAAGTCAGCCCTCCTTCTACTCAGTCTCTCTAGCATGTTAGCAGGAAGTCAGAAATCCTTCTTCTCATTCTATCTAGCATGTTACCAGGAAGTCAGCCATCCTTTTTCTCATTCTATCTATCATGTTAGCAGGAAGTCAGCCATCCTTCTTCTCATTTTATCTATCATGTTAGCAGGAAGTCAGCCATCCTTCTTCTCATTCTATTCATCATGTTAGCAGGAAGTCAGCCCTCCTTCTTCTCATTCTATCATGTTCGCAGGAAGTCAGCCATCCTTCTTCTCATTCTATCATGTTAGCAGGAAGTCAGCCCTCCTTCTTCATATTCTATGATGTTACCAGGAAGTCAGCCATCCTTCTTCTCATTCTATCTAGAATGTTAGCAGGAAGTCAGCCATCCTTCTTCTCATTCTATCCATCGTGTTAGCAGGAAGTCAGCCCTCCTTCTTCTCATTCTATCACATTAGCAGGAAGTCAGCCATCCTTCTTCTCATTCTATCATGTTAGCAGGAAGTCAGCCCTCCTTCTTCATATTCTATGATGTTAGCAGGAAGTCAGCCATCCTTCTTCTCATTCTATCTAGAATGTTAGCAGGAAGTGAGCCATCCTTCTTCTCATTCTATCTAGAATGTTAGCAGGAAGTCAGCCATCCTTCTTCTCATTCTATCATGTTAGCAGGAAGTCAGCCATCTTTGTTCTCATTCTATCATGTTAGCAGGAAGTCAGCCCTCCTTCTTCTAATTCTGTCTAGCATGTTAGCTGGAAGTCAGCCCTCCTTCTTCTCATTCTGTCATGTTAGCAGGAAGTCAGCCATCCTTCTTCTCATTCTAAGTAGCATGTTGGCAGGAAGTCAGCCCTCTTTCTTCTCATTTTATCTGGCGTGTTAGCAGGAAGTCAGCCATCCTTCTTCTCATTCTATCATGATAGCAGGAAGTCAGCCATCCTCCTTCTCATTCTATCATGTTAGCAGGAATTCAGCCACCCTTCATCTCATTCTTTCTAGCATGTTAGCAGGAAGTCAGCCATCCTTTTTCTCATTCTATCATGTTTGCAGGAAGTCAGCCATCCTTCTTCTCATTCTATCATGTTAGCAGGAAGTCAGTCATCCTTCTTCTCATTCTATCTATCATGTTAGCAGGAAGTCAGTCATCCTTCTTTTCATTCTATCATGTTAGCAGGAAGTCGGCCATCCTTCTTCTCATTCTATCTAGCATTTTAGCAGGACGTCAGCCATCCTTCTTCTCATTCTATCTATCATGTTAGCAGGAAGTCAGTCATCCTTCTTTTCATTCTATCATGTTAGCAGGAAGTCAGCCATCCTTCTTCTCATTCTATCTAGCATCTGAGCAGGAAGTCAGCCATCCTTTTTCTCATTCTATCACGTTAGCAGGAAGTCAGCCCTCCTTTTTCTCATTATGTCACGTTAGCAGGAAGTCAGCCATCCTTCTTCTCATTCTATCATGTTAATAGGAAGTCAGCCCTCCTTCTTCTCAGTCTCTCTAGCATGTTAGCAGGAAGTCAGAAATCCTTCTTCTCATTCTATCTAGCATCTTAGCAGGAAGTCAGCCATCCTTCTTCTCATCTATCTATCATGTTACCAGGAAGTCAGCCATCCTACTTCTCATTCTATCCAGCATGTTAGCAGGAAGTCAGCCCTCCTTCTTCTCATTCTATCTAGCTTGTTAACAGGAAGTCAGCCATCCTTCTTGTCTTTCTAATTAGCATGTTGGCATGAAGTCAGCCCTCCTTCTTCTCATTCTATCTAGCGTGTTAGCAGGAAGTCAGCCAACCTTCTTCTCATTCTAATTAGCGTGTTGGCAGGAAGTCAGCCATCCTTCTTCTCATTCTATCCAGCATGTTAGCAGGAAGTCAGTCATCCTTCTTCTCATTCTATCTAGCATGTTAGCAGGAAGTCAGCCCTCCTTCTTCATATTCTATGATGTTACCAGGAAGTCAGCCATCCTTCTTCTCATTCTATCTAGAATGTTAGCAGGAAGTCAGCCATCCTTCTTCTCTCTCTATCCATCGTGTTAGCAGGAAGTTAGCCCTCCTTCTTCTCATTCTATCACATTAGCAGGAAGTCAGCCATCCTTCTTCTCATTCTATCATGTTAGCAGGAAGTCAGCCCTCCTTCTTCATATTCTATGATGTTAGCAGGAAGTCAGCCATCCTTCTTCTCATTCTATCTAGAATGTTAGCAGGAAGTGAGCCATCCTTCTTCTCATTCTATCTAGAATGTTAGCAGGAAGTCAGCCATCCTTCTTCTCATTCTATCATGTTAGCAGGAAGTCAGCCATCTTTGTTCTCATTCTATCATGTTAGCAGGAAGTCAGCCCTCCTTCTTCTAATTCTGTCTAGCATGTTAGCTGGAAGTCAGCCCTCCTTCTTCTCATTCTGTCATGTTAGCAGGAAGTCAGCCATCCTTCTTCTCATTCTAAGTAGCATGTTGGCAGGAAGTCAGCCCTCTTTCTTCTCATTTTATCTGGCGTGTTAGCAGGAAGTCAGCCATCCTTCTTCTCATTCTATCATGATAGCAGGAAGTCAGCCATCCTCCTTCTCATTCTATCATGTTAGCAGGAATTCAGCCACCCTTCATCTCATTCTTTCTAGCATGTTAGCAGGAAGTCAGCCATCCTTTTTCTCATTCTATCATGTTTGCAGGAAGTCAGCCATCCTTCTTCTCATTCTATCATGTTAGCAGGAAGTCAGTCATCCTTCTTCTCATTCTATCTATCATGTTAGCAGGAAGTCAGTCATCCTTCTTTTCATTCTATCATGTTAGCAGGAAGTCGGCCATCCTTCTTCTCATTCTATCTAGCATTTTAGCAGGACGTCAGCCATCCTTCTTCTCATTCTATCTATCATGTTAGCAGGAAGTCAGTCATCCTTCTTTTCATTCTATCATGTTAGCAGGAAGTCAGCCATCCTTCTTCTCATTCTATCTAGCATCTGAGCAGGAAGTCAGCCATCCTTTTTCTCATTTTATCACGTTAGCAGGAAGTCAGCCCTCCTTTTTCTCATTATGTCACGTTAGCACGAAGTCAGCCATCCTTCTTCTCATTCTATCATGTTAATAGGAAGTCAGCCCTCCTTCTTCTCAGTCTCTCTAGCATGTTAGCAGGAAGTCAGAAATCCTTCTTCTCATTCTATCTAGCATCTTAGCAGGAAGTCAGCCATCCTTCTTCTCATCTATCTATCATGTTACCAGGAAGTCAGCCATCCTTCTTCTCATTCTATCATGTTAGCAGGAAGTCAGCCCTCCTTTTTTGTATTCTATGATGTTAGCAGGAAGTTAGCCATCCTTCTTCTAATTTTATCTGTCATGTTAGCAGGAAGTCAGCCATCCTTCTTCTCATTCTATCATGTTAGCAGGCAGTCAGCCAGCCTTCTTCTCATTCTATCATGTTAGCAGGAAGTCAGCCATCCTTCTTCTCATTCTATCATGTTAGCAGGAAGTCAGCCATCCTTGTTCTCATTCTTTCATGTTAGGAGGAAGTCAGTCATCCTTCTTCTCATTCTATCATGTTAGCAGGAAGTCAGCCATCCTTCTTCTCATTCTATCATGTTAGCAGGAAGTCAGCCATCCTTCTTCTCATTCTATCTAGCATGTTAGCAGGAAGTCAGCCATCCTTCCTCTCATTCTATCATGTTAGCAGGAAGTCAGCCATCCTTCTTCTCATTCTATCATGTTAGCAGGAAGTCAGCCATCCTTCCTCTCATTCTATCTAGCATGTTAGCAGGAAGTCAGCCCTCCTTCTTCTCATTCTATCATGTTAGCAGGAAGTCAGCATTCCTTCTTCTCATTCTATCAAGCATGTTAGCAGGAAGTCAGCCATGCTTCTTCTCATTCTATCTATCGTGTTAGCAGGAAGTCAGCCATCCTTCTTCTCATTTTATCTATCATGTTAGCAGGAAGTCAGCCGTCCTTCTTCTAATTCCATCATGTTAGCAGGAAGTCAGCCATCCTTCTTCTCGTTTATCTATCATGTTAGCAGGAAGTCAGCCATCCTTCTTCTCATTTTATCTATCATGTAAGCAGGAAGTCAGCCATCCTTCTTCTCATTCTATCATGTTAGCAGGAAGTCAGCCATCCTTCTTCTCGTTTTATCTAACATGTTAGCAGGAAGTCAGCCATCCTTCTTCTCATTTTATCTATCATATTAGCAGGACGTCAGCCAACCTTCTTCTCATTCTATCTATCATGTTAGCAGGAAGTCAGCCATCCTTCTTCTGATTCTATCACATTAGCAGGAAGTCAACCATCCTTCTTCTCATTCTATCATGTTAGCAGGAAGTCAGCCCTCCTTCTTCATATTCTATGATGTTAGCAGGAAGTCAGCCATCCTTCGTCTCATTTTATCTGTCATATTAGCAGGAAATCAGCCCTCCTTCTTCTCATTCTATCATGTTAGCAGGAAGTCAGCCATCCTTCTTCTCATTTTATCTGTCATATTAGCAGGAAGTCAGCCCTCCTTCTTCTCATTCTATCATGTTAGCAGGAAGTCGGCCATCCTTCTTCTCATTCTATCATGTTAGCAGGAAGTCAGCCATCCTTCTTCTCATTCTATCATGTAAGCAGGAAGTCAGCCAACCTTCTTCTCATTCTATCATGTTAGCAGGAAGTCAGCCATCCTTCTTCTCATTCTATCATGTTAGCAGGAAGTCAGCCATCCTTCTTCTCATTCTATCTAGCATCTTAGCAGGAAGTCAGCCATCCTTTTTCTCATTCTATCACGTTAGCAGGAAGTCAGCCCTCCTTTTTCTCATTATGTCACGTTAGCAGGAAGTCAGCCATCCTTCTTCTCATTCTATCATGTTAATAGGAAGTCAGCCCTCCTTCTTCTCAGTCTCTCTAGCATGTTAGCAGGAAGTCAGAAATCCTTCTTCTCATTCTATCTAGCATCTTAGCAGGAAGTCAGCCCTCCTTCTTCTCATTCTATCATGTTAACAGGACGTCAGCCATCCTTCTTCTCATTCTATCTATCATGTTAGCAGGAAGTCAGCCATCCTTCTTCTCATTCTATCAAGCATGTTACCAGGAAGTCAGCCATCCTTTTTCTCATTCTATCTATCATGTTAGCAGGAAGTCAGCCATCCTTCTTCTCATTTTATCTATCATGTTAGCAGGAAGTCAGCCATCCTTCTTCTCATTCTATCCATCATGTTAGCAGGAAGTCAGCCCTCCTTCTTCTCATTCTATCATGTTAGCAGGAAGTCAGCCATCCTTCTTCTCATTCTATCCATCGTGTTAGCAGGAAGTCAGCCCTCCTTCTTCTCATTCTATCACATTAGCAGGAAGTCAGCCATCCTTCTTCTCATTCTATCATGTTAGCAGGAAGTCAGCCCTCCTTCTTCATATTCTATGATGTTAGCAGGAAGTCAGCCATCCTTCTTCTCATTCTATCTAGAATGTTAGCAGGAAGTGAGCCATCCTTCTTCTCATTCTATCTAGAATGTTAGCAGGAAGTCAGCCATCCTTCTTCTCATTCTATCATGTTAGCAGGAAGTCAGCCATCCTTCTTCTCATTCTATCTAGCATGTTAGCAGGAAGTCAGCCCTCCTTCTTCTAATTCTGTCTAGCATGTTAGCTGGAAGTCAGCCCTCCTTCTTCTAATTCTGTCTAGCATGTTAGCTGGAAGTCAGCCCTCCTTCTTCTCATTCTGTCATGTTAGCAGGAAGTCAGCCATCCTTCTTCTCATTCTAATTAGCATGTTGGCAGGAAGTCAGCCCTCTTTCTTCTCATTTTATCTGGCGTGTTAGCAGGAAGTCAGCCATCCTTCTTCTCATTCTATCATGATAGCAGGAAGTCAGCCATCCTCCTTCTCATTCTATCATGTTAGCAGGAAGTCAGCCACCCTTCATCTCATTCTTTCTAGCATGTTAGCAGGAAGTCAGCCATCCTTTTTCTCATTCTATCATGTTTGCAGGAAGTCAGCCATCCTTCTTCTCATTCTATCCAGCATGTTAGCAGGAAGTCAGCCATCCTTCTTCTCATTCTATCTAGCATGTTAGCAGGAAGTCAGCCATCCTACTTCTCATTCTATCCAGCATGTTAGCAGGAAGTCAGCCCTCCTTCTTCTCATTCTATCTAGCTTGTTAACAGGAAGTCAGCCATCCTTCTTGTCTTTCTAATTAGCATGTTGGCATGAAGTCAGCCCTCCTTCTTCTCATTCTATCTAGCGTGTTAGCAGGAAGTCAGCCAACCTTCTTCTCATTCTAATTAGCGTGTTGGCAGGAAGTCAGCCATCCTTCTTCTCATTCTATCCAGCATGTTAGCAGGAAGTCAGTCATCCTTCTTCTCATTCTATCTAGCATGTTAGCAGGAAGTCGGCCCTCCTTCTTCTCATTCTATCTAGCGTGTTAGCAGGAAGTCAGCCATCCTTCTTCTCATTCTAATTAGCATGTTTGCAGGAAGTCAGCCCTCCTTCTTCTTATTCTATCTAGCGTGTTAGCAGGAAGTCAGCCATCCTTCTTCTCATTCTAATTAGCATGTTGGCAGGAAGTCAGCCCTCCTTCTTCTCATTCTATCTAGCGTGTTAGCAGGAAGTCAGCCATCCTTCATCTCATTCTATCATGCTAGCAGGAAGTCAGCCATCCTTCTTCTCATTCTATCATGTTAGCAGGAAGTCAGACACCCTTCATCTCATTCTTTCTAGCATGTTAGCAGGAAGTCAGCCATCCTTTTTCTCATTCTATCATGTTTGCAGGAAGTCAGCCATCCTTCTTCTCATTCTATCATGTTAGCAGGAAGTCAGTCATCCTTCTTCTCATTCTATCTATCATGTTAGCAGGAAGTCAGCCATCCTACTTCTCATTCTATCCAGCATGTTAGCAGGAAGTCAGCCCTCCTTCTTCTCATTCTATCTAGCTTGTTAACAGGAAGTCAGCCATCCTTCTTGTCTTTCTAATTAGCATGTTGGCATGAAGTCAGCCCTCCTTCTTCTCATTCTATCTAGCGTGTTAGCAGGAAGTCAGCCAACCTTCTTCTCATTCTAATTAGCGTGTTGGCAGGAAGTCAGCCATCCTTCTTCTCATTCTATCCAGCATGTTAGCAGGAAGTCAGTCATCCTTCTTCTCATTCTATCTAGCATGTTAGCAGGAAGTCAGCCCTCCTTCTTCATATTCTATGATGTTACCAGGAAGTCAGCCATCCTTCTTCTCATTCTATCTAGAATGTTAGCAGGAAGTCAGCCATCCTTCTTCTCTCTCTATCCATCGTGTTAGCAGGAAGTTAGCCCTCCTTCTTCTCATTCTATCACATTAGCAGGAAGTCAGCCATCCTTCTTCTCATTCTATCATGTTAGCAGGAAGTCAGCCCTCCTTCTTCATATTCTATGATGTTAGCAGGAAGTCAGCCATCCTTCTTCTCATTCTATCTAGAATGTTAGCAGGAAGTGAGCCATCCTTCTTCTCATTCTATCTAGAATGTTAGCAGGAAGTCAGCCATCCTTCTTCTCATTCTATCATGTTAGCAGGAAGTCAGCCATCTTTGTTCTCATTCTATCATGTTAGCAGGAAGTCAGCCCTCCTTCTTCTAATTCTGTCTAGCATGTTAGCTGGAAGTCAGCCCTCCTTCTTCTCATTCTGTCATGTTAGCAGGAAGTCAGCCATCCTTCTTCTCATTCTAAGTAGCATGTTGGCAGGAAGTCAGCCCTCTTTCTTCTCATTTTATCTGGCGTGTTAGCAGGAAGTCAGCCATCCTTCTTCTCATTCTATCATGATAGCAGGAAGTCAGCCATCCTCCTTCTCATTCTATCATGTTAGCAGGAATTCAGCCACCCTTCATCTCATTCTTTCTAGCATGTTAGCAGGAAGTCAGCCATCCTTTTTCTCATTCTATCATGTTTGCAGGAAGTCAGCCATCCTTCTTCTCATTCTATCATGTTAGCAGGAAGTCAGTCATCCTTCTTCTCATTCTATCTATCATGTTAGCAGGAAGTCAGTCATCCTTCTTTTCATTCTATCATGTTAGCAGGAAGTCGGCCATCCTTCTTCTCATTCTATCTAGCATTTTAGCAGGACGTCAGCCATCCTTCTTCTCATTCTATCTATCATGTTAGCAGGAAGTCAGTCATCCTTCTTTTCATTCTATCATGTTAGCAGGAAGTCAGCCATCCTTCTTCTCATTCTATCTAGCATCTGAGCAGGAAGTCAGCCATCCTTTTTCTCATTCTATCACGTTAGCAGGAAGTCAGCCCTCCTTTTTCTCATTATGTCACGTTAGCAGGAAGTCAGCCATCCTTCTTCTCATTCTATCATGTTAATAGGAAGTCAGCCCTCCTTCTTCTCAGTCTCTCTAGCATGTTAGCAGGAAGTCAGAAATCCTTCTTCTCATTCTCTCTAGCATCTTAGCAGGAAGTCAGCCATCCTTCTTCTCATCTATCTATCATGTTACCAGGAAGTCAGCCATCCTTCTTCTCATTCTATCATGTTAGCAGGAAGTCAGCCCTCCTTTTTTGTATTCTATGATGTTAGCAGGAAGTTAGCCATCCTTCTTCTAATTTTATCTGTCATGTTAGCAGGAAGTCAGCCATCCTTCTTCTCATTCTATCATGTTAGCAGGCAGTCAGCCAGCCTTCTTCTCATTCTATCATGTTAGCAGGAAGTCAGCCATCCTTCTTCTCATTCTATCATGTTAGCAGGAAGTCAGCCATCCTTGTTCTCATTCTTTCATGTTAGGAGGAAGTCAGTCATCCTTCTTCTCATTCTATCATGTTAGCAGGAAGTCAGCCATCCTTCTTCTCATTCTATCATGTTAGCAGGAAGTCAGCCATCCTTCTTCTCATTCTATCTAGCATGTTAGCAGGAAGTCAGCCATCCTTCTTCTCATTCTATCATGTTAGCAGGAAGTCAGCCATCCTTCTTCTCATTCTATCATGTTAGCAGGAAGTCAGCCATCCTTCCTCTCATTCTATCTAGCATGTTAGCAGGAAGTCAGCCCTCCTTCTTCTCATTCTATCATGTTAGCAGGAAGTCAGCCATCCTTCTTCTCATTCTATCAAGCATGTTAGCAGGAAGTCAGCCATGCTTCTTCTCATTCTATCTATCGTGTTAGCAGGAAGTCAGCCATCCTTCTTCTCATTTTATCTATCATGTTAGCAGGAAGTCAGCCGTCCTTCTTCTAATTCCATCATGTTAGCAGGAAGTCAGCCATCCTTCTTCTCGTTTATCTATCATGTTAGCAGGAAGTCAGCCATCCTTCTTCTCATTTTATCTATCATGTAAGCAGGAAGTCAGCCATCCTTCTTCTCATTCTATCATGTTAGCAGGAAGTCAGCCATCCTTCTTCTCGTTTTATCTAACATGTTAGCAGGAAGTCAGCCATCCTTCTTCTCATTTTATCTATCATATTAGCAGGACGTCAGCCAACCTTCTTCTCATTCTATCTATCATGTTAGCAGGAAGTCAGCCATCCTTCTTCTGATTCTATCACATTAGCAGGAAGTCAACCATCCTTCTTCTCATTCTATCATGTTAGCAGGAAGTCAGCCCTCCTTCTTCATATTCTATGATGTTAGCAGGAAGTCAGCCATCCTTCGTCTCATTTTATCTGTCATATTAGCAGGAAATCAGCCCTCCTTCTTCTCATTCTATCATGTTAGCAGGAAGTCAGCCATCCTTCTTCTCATTTTATCTCTCATGTTAGCAGGAAGTCAGCCATCCTTCTTCTCATTGTATAATGTTAGCAGGAAGTCAGCCCTCCTTCTTCTAATTCTATCATGTTAGCAGGAAGTCGGCCATCCTTCTTCTCATTCTATCATGTTAGCAGGAAGTCAGCCATCCTTCTTCTCATTCTATCATGTAAGCAGGAAGTCAGCCAACCTTCTTCTCATTCTATCATGTTAGCAGGAAGTCAGCCATCCTTCTTCTCATTCTATCATGTTAGCAGGAAGTCAGCCATCCTTCTTCTCATTCTATCATGTTAGCAGGAAGTCAGTCTTCCTTCTTCTCATTCTATCATGTTAGCAGGAAGTCAGCCATCCTTCTTCTCATTTTATCCATCATGTTAGCAGGAAGTCAGCCATCCTTCTTCTCATTCTATCATGTTAGCAGGAAGTCAGCCCTCCTTTTTCATATTCTATGATGTTAGCAGGAAGTCAGCCATCCGTCTTCTCATTCTATCTAGAATGTTAGCAGGAAGTCAGCCATCCTTCTTCTGATTCTATCATGTTAGCAGGAAGTCAGCCCTCCTTCTTCTCATTATATCTATCATGTTAGCAGGAAGTCAGCACTCCTTCTTCTCATTCTATCATAATAGCAGGAAGTCAGCCATCCTTCTTCTCATTCTATCTATCACGTTAGCAGGAAGTCAGCCATCCTTCTTCTCATTCTATCTATCATGTTAGCAGGAAGTCAGCCATCCTTCTTCTCATTCTATCTATCATGTTAGCAGGAAGTCAGCCCTCCTTCTTCTCATTCTATCATGTTAGCAGGACGTCAGCCATCCTTCTTCTCATTCTATCTATCATGTTAGCAGGAAGTCAGCCATCCTTCTTCTCATTCTCTCAAGCATGTTACCAGGAAGTCAGCCATCCTTCTTCTCATTTTATCCATCATGTTAGCAGGAAGTCAGCCATCCTTCTTCTCATTCTATCATGTTAGCAGGAAGTCAGCCCTCCTTTTTCATATTCTATGATGTCAGCAGGAAGTCAGCCATCCTTCTTCTCATTCTATCTAGAATGTTAGCAGGAAGTCAGCCATCCTTCTTCTGATTCTATCATGTTAGCAGGAAGTCAGCCCTCCTTCTTCTCATTATATCTATCATGTTAGCAGGAAGTCAGCACTCCTTCTTCTCATTCTATCATAATAGCAGGAAGTCAGCCATCCTTCTTCTCATTCTATCTATCACATTAGCAGGAAGTCAGCCATCCTTCTTCTCATTTTATCTATCATGTTAGCAGGAAGTCAGCCCTCCTTCTTCATATTCTATGATGTTACCAGGAAGTCAGCCATCCTTCTTCTCATTCTATCTAGAATGTTAGCAGGAAGTCAGCCATCCTTCTTCTCATTCTATCCATCATGTTAGCAGGAAGTCAGCCCTCCTTCTTCTCATTCTATCACATTAGCAGGAAGTCACCCATCCTTCTTCTCATTCTATCATGTTAGCAGGAAGTCAGCCCTCCTTCTTCATGTTCTATGATGTTAGCAGGAAGTCAGCCATCCTTCTTCTCATTCTATCTAGAATGTTAGCAGGAAGTGATCAATCCTTCTTCTCATTCTATCTAGAATGTCAGCAGGAAGTCAGCGATCTTTCTTCTCATTCTATCATGTTAGCAGGAAGTCAGCCATCCTTGTTCTCATTCTATCATGTTAGCAAGAAGTCAGCCATCCTTTTTCTCATTCTATCTAGCATGTTAGCAGGAAGTCAGCCCTCCTTCTTCTAATTCTGGCTAGCATGTTAGCTGGAAGTCAGCCCTCCTTCTTCTAATTCTGTCTAGCATGTTAGCTGGAAGTCAGCCCTCCTTCTTCTCATTCTGTCATGTTAGCAGGAAGTCAGCCATCCTTCTTCTCATGCTAATTAGCATGTTGGCAGGAAGTCAGCCCTCTTTCTTCTCATTCTATCTAGCATGTTAGCAGGAAGTCAGCCATCCTACTTCTCATTCTATCCAGCATTTTAGCAGGAAGTCAGCCCTCCTTCTTCTCATTCTATCTAGCTTGTTAGCAGGAAGTCAGCCATCCTTCTTCTCTTTCTAATTAGCATGTTGGCATGAAGTCAGCCCTCCTTCTTCTCATTCTATCTAGCGTGTTAGCAGGAAGTCAGCCATCCTTCTTCTCATTCTAATTAGCGTGTTGGCAGGAAGTCAGTCATCCTTCTTCTCATTCTATCTAGCATGTTAGCAGGAAGTCAGTCCTCCTTCTTCTCATTCTATCTAGCGTGTTAGCAGGAAGTCAGCCATCCTTCTTCTCATTCTAATTAGCATGTTGGCAGGAAGTCAGCCCTCCTTCTTCTTATTCTATCTAGCGTGTTAGCAGGAAGTCAGCCATCCTTCTTCTCCTTCTAATTAGCATGTTGGCAGGAAGTCAGCCCTCCTTCTTCTCATTCTATCTAGCGTGTTAGCAGGAAGTCAGCCATCCTTCTTCTCATTCTATCATGCTAGCAGGAAGTCAGCCATCCTTCTTCTCATTCTATCATGTTAGCAGGAAGTCAGCCACCCTTCATCTCATTCTTTCTAGCATGTTAGCAGGAAGTCAGCCATCCTTTTTCTCATTCTATCATGTTTGCAGGAAGTCAGCCATCCTTCTTCTCATTCTATCATGTTAGCAGGAAGTCAGTCATCCTTCTTCTCATTCTATCTATCATGTTAGCAGGAAGTCAGTCATCCTTCTTTTCATTCTATCATGTTAGCAGGAAGTCGGCCATCCTTCTTCTCATTCTATCTAGCATTTTAGCAGGACGTCAGGCATCCTTCTTCTCATTCTATCTATCATTTTAGCAGGAAGTCAGTCATCCTTCTTTTCATTCTATCATGTTAGCAGGAAGTCAGCCATCCTTCTTCTCATTCTATCTAGCATGTTAGCAGGAAGTCAGCCATCCTTTTTCTCATTCTATCACGTTAGCAGGAAGTCAGCCCTCCTTTTTCTCATTATGTCACATTAGCAGGAAGTCAGCCATCCTTCTTCTCATTCTATCATGTTAATAGGAAGTCAGCCCTCCTTCTTCTCAGTCTCTCTAGCATGTTAGCAGGAAGTCAGAAATCCTTCTTCTCATTCTATCTAGCATCTTAGCAGGAAGTCAGCCATCCTTCTTCTCATCTATCTAGCATGTTAGCAGGAAGTCAGCCGTCCTTCTTCTCATTCTATCATGTTAGCAGGAAGTCAGCCATCCTTCTCCTCATTCTATCTAGCATGTTAGCAGGAAGTCAGCCATCCTTCTTCTCATTCTATCCAGCATGTTAGCAGGAAGTCAGCCATCCTTCTTCTCATTCTATCCAGCATGTTAGCAGGAAGTCAGCCATCCTTCTCCTCATTCTATCTAGCATGTTAGCAGGAAGTCAGCCATCCTTCTTCTCATTCTATCCAGCATGTTAGCAGGAAGTCAGCCATCCTTCTTCTCATTCTATCCAGCATGTTAGCAGGACTTCAGCCGTCCTTCTTCTCATTCTATCCAGCATGTTAGCAGGAAGTCAGCCATCTTCTTCTCATTCTATCCAGCATGTTAGCAGGACGTCAGCCATCCTTCTTCTCATTCTATCTAGCATGTTAGCAGGAAGTCAGCCATCCTTCTTCTCATTCTATCTAGCATGTTAGCAGGAAGTCAGCCCTCCTTCTTCTCATTCTATCTAGCGTGTTAGCAGGAAGTCAGCCATCCTTCTTCTCATTCTAATTAGCATGTTGGCAGGAAGTCAGCCCTCCTTCTTCTCATTCTACCTAGCGTGTTAGCAGGAAGTCAGCCATCCTTCTTCTCATTCTAATTAGCATGTTGGCAGGAAGTCAGCCATCCTTCTTCTCATTCTATCCAGCATATTAGCAAGAAGTCAGCCATCCTTCTTCTCATTCTATCTAGCATGTTAGCAGGAAGTCAGCCCTCCTTCTTCTCATTCTATCTAGCGTGTTAGCAGGAAGTCAGCCATCCTTCTTCTCATTCTAATTAGCATGTTGGCAGGAAGTCAGCCCTCCTTCTTCTCATTCTATCTAGCGTGTTAGCAGGAATCAGCCATCCTTCTTCTCATTCTAATTAGCATGTTGGCAGGAAGTCAGCCATCCTTCTCCTCATTCTATCTAGCATGTTAGCAGGAAGTCAGCCATCCTTCTTCTCATTCTAATTAGCATGTTGGCAGGAAGTCAGCCATCCTTCTTCTCATTCTATCCAGCATGTTAGCAGGAAGTCAGCCATCCTTCTTCTCATTCTATCTAGCATGTTAGCAGGAAGTCAGCCATCCTTCTTCTCATTCTATCTAGAATGTTAGCAGGAAGTGATCAATCCTTCTTCTCATTCTATCTAGAATGTCAGCAGGAAGTCAGCCATCTTTCTTCTCATTCTATCATGTTAGCAGGAAGTCAGCCATCCTTGTTCTCATTCTATCATGTTAGCAAGAAGTCAGCCATCCTTCTTCTCATTCTATCTAGCATGTTAGCAGGAAGTCAGCCCTCCTTCTTCTAATTCTGGCTAGCATGTTAGCTGGAAGTCAGCCCTCCTTCTTCTAATTCTGTCTAGCATGTTAGCTGGAAGTCAGCCCTCCTTCTTCTCATTCTGTCATGTTAGCAGGAAGTCAGCCATCCTTCTTCTCATGCTAATTAGCATGTTGGCAGGAAGTCAGCCCTCTTTCTTCTCATTCTATCTAGCATGTTAGCAGGAAGTCAGCCATCCTACTTCTCATTCTATCCAGCATTTTAGCAGGAAGTCAGCCCTCCTTCTTCTCATTCTATCTAGCTTGTTAGCAGGAAGTCAGCCATCCTTCTTCTCTTTCTAATTAGCATGTTGGCATGAAGTCAGCCCTCCTTCTTCTCATTCTATCTAGCGTGTCAGCAGGAAGTCAGCCATCCTTCTTCTCATTCTAATTAGCGTGTTGGCAGGAAGTCAGTCATCCTTCTTCTCATTCTATCTAGCATGTTAGCAGGAAGTCAGTCCTCCTTCTTCTCATTCTATCTAGCGTGTTAGCAGGAAGTCAGCCATCCTTCTTCTCATTCTAATTAGCATGTTGGCAGGAAGTCAGCCCTCCTTCTTCTTATTCTATCTAGCGTGTTAGCAGGAAGTCAGCCATCCTTCTTCTCCTTCTAATTAGCATGTTGGCAGGAAGTCAGCCCTCCTTCTTCTCATTCTATCTAGCGTGTTAGCAGGAAGTCAGCCATCCTTCTTCTCATTCTATCATGCTAGCAGGAAGTCAGCCATCCTTCTTCTCATTCTATCATGTTAGCAGGAAGTCAGCCACCCTTCATCTCATTCTTTCTAGCATGTTAGCAGGAAGTCAGCCATCCTTTTTCTCATTCTATCATGTTTGCAGGAAGTCAGCCATCCTTCTTCTCATTCTATCATGTTAGCAGGAAGTCAGTCATCCTTCTTCTCATTCTATCTATCATGTTAGCAGGAAGTCAGTCATCCTTCTTTTCATTCTATCATGTTAGCAGGAAGTCGGCCATCCTTCTTCTCATTCTATCTAGCATTTTAGCAGGACGTCAGGCATCCTTCTTCTCATTCTATCTATCATTTTAGCAGGAAGTCAGTCATCCTTCTTTTCATTCTATCATGTTAGCAGGAAGTCAGCCATCCTTCTTCTCATTCTATCTAGCATGTTAGCAGGAAGTCAGCCATCCTTTTTCTCATTCTATCACGTTAGCAGGAAGTCAGCCCTCCTTTTTCTCATTATGTCACATTAGCAGGAAGTCAGCCATCCTTCTTCTCATTCTATCATGTTAATAGGAAGTCAGCCCTCCTTCTTCTCAGTCTCTCTAGCATGTTAGCAGGAAGTCAGAAATCCTTCTTCTCATTCTATCTAGCATCTTAGCAGGAAGTCAGCCATCCTTCTTCTCATCTATCTAGCATGTTAGCAGGAAGTCAGCCCTCCTTCTTCTCATTCTATCACGTTAGCAGGAAGTCAGCCCTCCTTTTTCTCATTATGTCACATTAGCAGGAAGTCAGCCATCCTTCTTCTCATTCTATCATGTTAATAGGAAGTCAGCCCTCCTTCTTCTCAGTCTCTCTAGCATGTTAGCAGGAAGTCAGCCATCCTTCTTCTCATTCTATCCAGCATGTTAGCAGGAAGTCAGCCATCCTTCTTCTCATTCTATCCAGCATGTTAGCAGGAAGTCAGCCATCCTTCTCCTCATTCTATCTAGCATGTTAGCAGGAAGTCAGCCATCCTTCTTCTCATTCTATCCAGCATGTTAGCAGGAAGTCAGCCATCCTTCTTCTCATTCTATCCAGCATGTTAGCAGGACTTCAGCCGTCCTTCTTCTCATTCTATCCAGCATGTTAGCAGGAAGTCAGCCATCCTTCTTCTCATTCTATCCAGCATGTTAGCAGGACGTCAGCCATCCTTCTTCTCATTCTATCTAGCATGTTAGCAGGAAGTCAGCCATCCTTCTTCTCATTCTATCTAGCATGTTAGCAGGAAGTCAGCCCTCCTTCTTCTCATTCTATCTAGCGTGTTAGCAGGAAGTCAGCCATCCTTCTTCTCATTCTAATTAGCATGTTGGCAGGAAGTCAGCCCTCCTTCTTCTCATTCTACCTAGCGTGTTAGCAGGAAGTCAGCCATCCTTCTTCTCATTCTAATTAGCATGTTGGCAGGAAGTCAGCCATCCTTCTTCTCATTCTATCCAGCATATTAGCAAGAAGTCAGCCATCCTTCTTCTCATTCTATCTAGCATGTTAGCAGGAAGTCAGCCCTCCTTCTTCTCATTCTATCTAGCGTGTTAGCAAGAAGTCAGCCATCCTTCTTCTCATTCTAATTAGCATGTTGGCAGGAAGTCAGCCCTCCTTCTTCTCATTCTATCTAGCGTGTTAGCAGGAAGTCAGCCATCCTTCTTCTCATTCTAATTAGCATGTTGGCAGGAAGTCAGCCATCTTTCTCCTCATTCTATCTAGCATGTTAGCAGGAAGTCAGCCATCCTTCTTCTCATTCTAATTAGCATGTTGGCAGGAAGTCAGCCATCCTTCTTCTCATTCTATCCAGCATGTTAGCAGGAAGTCAGCCATCCTTCTTCTCATTCTATCTAGCATGTTAGCAGGAAGTCAGCCCTCCTTCTTCTTGTTCTATCTAGTGTGTTAGGAGGAAGTCAGCCATCCTTCTTCTCATTCTAATTAGCATGTTGGCAGGAAGTCAGCCCTCCTTCTTCTCATTCTATCTAGCATGTTAGCAGGAAGTCAGCCATCCTTCTTCTCATTCTATCCAGCATGTTAGCAGGAAGTCAGCCATCCTTCTTCTCATTCTATCATGTTAGCAGGAAGTCAGCCATCCTTCTTCATATTCTATCTAGCATGTTAGCAGGAAGTCAGCCATCCTTCTTCTCATTCTATCATGTTAGCAGGAAGTCAGCCCTCTTTCTTCTCATTCTATCTAGCATGTTAGCAGGAAGTCAGCCCTCCTTCTTCTCATTCTATCCAGCATATTAGCAGGAAGTCAACCATCCTTTGTCTCATTCTATCTAGCATGGTAGCAGGATGTCATCCCTCCTTCTTCTCATTCTATCTAGCGCGTTAGCAGGATCTCAGCCATCCTTCTTCTCATTCTATCATGATAGCAGGAAGTCAGCCATCCTTCTTCTCATTCTATCATGTTAGCAGGAAGTCAGCCACCCTTCATCTCATTCTATCTAGCATGTTAGCAGGAAGTCAGCCATCCCTTTTCTCATTCTATCATGTTTGCAGGAAGTCAGCCATCCTTCTTCTCATTCTATCATGTAAGCAGGAAGTCAGTCATCCTTCTTCTCATTCTATCTCTCATGTTAGCAGGAAGTCAGTCATCCTTCTTTTCATTCTATCATGTTAGCAGGAAGTCGGCCATCCTTCTTCTCATTCTATCTAGCATTTTAGCAGGAAGTCAGCCATCCTTCTTTTCATTCTATCATGTTAGCAGGAAGTCAGCCATCCTTCTTCTCATTCTATCTATCATGTTAGCAGGAAGTCAGCCATCCTTCTTCTCATTCTATCATGTTAGCAGGAAGTCAGCCCTCCTTCTTCTCATTCTATCTAGCATGTTAGCAGGAAGTCAGCCCTCCTTCTTCTCATTCTATCCAGCATGTTAGCAGGAAGTCAACCATCCTTCTTCTCATTCTATCTAGCATGGTAGCAGGAAGTCAGCCCTCCTTCTTCTCATTCTATCCAGCATGTTAGCAGGAAGTCAGCCATCCTTCTTCTCATTCTATCCAGCATGTTAGCAGGACTTCAGCCGTCCTTCTTCTCATTCTATCCAGCATGTTAGCAGGAAGTCAGCCATCCTTCTTCTCATTCTATCCAGCATGTTAGCAGGACGTCAGCCATCCTTCTTCTCATTCTATCTAGCATGTTAGCAGGAAGTCAGCCATCCTTCTTCTCATTCTATCTAGCATGTTAGCAGGAAGTCAGCCCTCCTTCTTCTCATTCTATCTAGCGTGTTAGCAGGAAGTCAGCCATCCTTCTTCTCATTCTAATTAGCATGTTGGCAGGAAGTCAGCCCTCCTTCTTCTCATTCTACCTAGCGTGTTAGCAGGAAGTCAGCCATCCTTCTTCTCATTCTAATTAGCATGTTGGCAGGAAGTCAGCCATCCTTCTTCTCATTCTATCCAGCATATTAGCAGGAAGTCAGCCATCCTTCTTCTCATTCTGTCATGTTAGCAGGACGTCAGCCACCCTTCATCTCATTCTATCTAGCATGTTAGCAGGAAGTCAGCCATCCTTCTTCTCATTCTATCTAGCATGTTAGCAGGAAGTCAGCCCTCCTTCTTCTCATTCTATCTAGCGTGTTAGGAGGAAGTCAGCCATCCTTCTTCTCATTCTAATTAGCATGTTGGCAGGAAGTCAGCCATCCTTCTCCTCATTCTATCTAGCATGTTAGCAGGAAGTCAGCCATCCTTCTTCTCATTCTAATTAGCATGTTGGCAGGAAGTCAGCCATCCTACTTCTCATTCTATCTAGCATGTTAGCAGGAAGTCAGCCATCCTTTTTCTCATTCTATCATGTTAGCAGGAAGTCAGCCATCCTTCTTCCTATTCTATCTAGCATGTTAGTAGGAAGTCAGCCATCCTTCTTCTCATTCTATCTATCATGTTAGCAGGAAGTCAGCCATCCTTCTTCTCATTCTATCATGTTAGCAGGAAGTCAGCCATCCTTCTTCTCATTCTATCTAGCATGTTGGCAGGAAGTCAGCCATCCTTCTCCTCATTCTATCTAGCATGTTAGCAGGAAGTCAGCCATCCTTCTTCTCATTCTAATTAGCATGTTGGCAGGAAGTCAGCCATCCTACTTCTCATTCTATCTAGCATGTTAGCAGGAAGTCAGCCATCCTTTTTCTCAGTCTATCATGTTAGCAGGAAGTCAGCCATCCTTCTTCCTATTCTATCTAGCATGTTAGTAGGAAGTCAGCCATCCTTCTTCTCATTCTATCTATCATGTTAGCAGGAAGTCAGCCATCCTTCTTCTCATTCTATCATGTTAGCAGGAAGTCAGCCATCCTTCTTCTCATTCTATCATGTTAGCAGGAAGTCAGCCATCCTTCTTCCTATTCTATCTAGCATGTTAGCAGGAAGTCAGCCATCCTTCTTCTCATTCTATCTATCATGTTAGCAGGAAGTCAGCCATCCTTCTTCTCATTCTATCATGTTAGCAGGAAGTCAGCCATCCTTCTTCTCATTCTATCATGTTAGCAGGAAGTCAGCCCTCCTTCTTCTCATTCTATCTAGCATGTTAGCAGGAAGTCAGCCATCCTTTTTCTCATTCTATCATGTTAGCAGGAAGTCAGCCCTCCTTTTTCTCATTATGTCACGTTAGCAGGAAGTCAGCCATTCTTCTTCTCATTCTATCATGTTAATAGGAAGTCAGCCCTCCTTCTTCTCAGTCTCTCTAGCATGTTAGCAGGAAGTCAGAAATCATTCTTCTCATTCTATCTAGCATCTTAGCAGGAAGTCAGCCATCCTTCTTCTCATTCTATCTAGCATGTTAGCAGGAAGTCAGCCCTCCTTCTTCTCATTCTATCATGTTAGCAGGAAGTCAGCCATCCTTCTTCTCATTCTATCCAGCATGTTAGCAGGAAGTCAGCCATCCTTCTTCTCATTCTATCTAGCATGTTAGCAGGAAGTCAGCCATCCTTCTTCTCATTCTATCCAGCATGTTAGCAGGAAGTCAGCCATCCTTCTTCTCATTCTATCCAGCATTTTAGCAGGAAGTCAGCCATCCTTCTTCTCATTCTATCTAGCATGTTAGCAGGAAGTCAGCCCTCCTTCTTCTCATTCTATCTAGCGTGTTAGCAGGAAGTCAGCCATCCTTCTTCTCATTCTTATTAGCATGTTGGCAGGAAGTCAGCCCTCCTTCTTCTCATTCTATCTAGCGTGTTAGCAGGAAGTCAGCCATCCTTCTTCTCATTCTAATTAGCATGTTGGCAGGAAGTCAGCCATCCTTCTCCTCATTCTATCTAGCATGTTAGCAGGACGTCAGCCATCCTTCTTCTCATTCTATCCAGCATGTTAGCAGGAAGTCAGCCATCCTTCTTCTCATTCTATCCAGCATGTTAGCAGAAAGTCAGCCATCCTTCTTCTCATTCTATCTAGCATGTTAGCAGGAAGTCAGCCATCCTTCTTCTCATTATATCCAGCATGTTAGCAGGAAGTCAGCCATCCTTCTTCTCATTCTAATTAGCATGTTGGCAGGAAGTCAGCCCTCCTTCTTCTCATTCTATCTAGCATGTTAGCAGGAAGTCAGCCATCCTTCTTCTCATTCTAATTAGCATGTTGGCAGGAAGTCAGCCATCCTTCTTCTCATTCTATCCAGCATGTTAGCAGGAAGTCAGCCATCCTTCTTCTCATTCTATCTAGCATGTTAGCAGGAAGTCAGCCCTCCTTCTTCTCTTTCTATCCAGCATGTTAGCAGGAAGTCAGCCATTCTTCTTCTCATTCTATCATGTTAGCAGGAAGTCAGCCATCCTTCTTCTCATTCTATCTAGCATGTTGGCAGGAAGTCAGCCATCCTTCTCCTCATTCTATCTAGCATGTTAGCAGGAAGTCAGCCATCCTTCTTCTCATTCTAATTAGCATGTTGGCAGGAAGTCAGCCATCCTACTTCTCATTCTATCTAGCATGTTAGCAGGAAGTCAGCCATCCTTTTTCTCAGTCTATCATGTTAGCAGGAAGTCAGCCATCCTTCTTCCTATTCTATCTAGCATGTTAGTAGGAAGTCAGCCATCCTTCTTCTCATTCTATCTATCATGTTAGCAGGAAGTCAGCCATCCTTCTTCTCATTCTATCATGTTAGCAGGAAGTCAGCCATCCTTCTTCTCATTCTATCATGTTAGCAGGAAGTCAGCCATCCTTCTTCCTATTCTATCTAGCATGTTAGCAGGAAGTCAGCCATCCTTCTTCTCATTCTATCTATCATGTTAGCAGGAAGTCAGCCATCCTTCTTCTCATTCTATCATGTTAGCAGGAAGTCAGCCATCCTTCTTCTCATTCTATCATGTTAGCAGGAAGTCAGCCCTCCTTCTTCTCATTCTATCTAGCATGTTAGCAGGAAGTCAGCCATCCTTTTTCTCATTCTATCATGTTAGCAGGAAGTCAGCCCTCCTTTTTCTCATTATGTCACGTTAGCAGGAAGTCAGCCATTCTTCTTCTCATTCTATCATGTTAATAGGAAGTCAGCCCTCCTTCTTCTCAGTCTCTCTAGCATGTTAGCAGGAAGTCAGAAATCATTCTTCTCATTCTATCTAGCATCTTAGCAGGAAGTCAGCCATCCTTCTTCTCATTCTATCTAGCATGTTAGCAGGAAGTCAGCCCTCCTTCTTCTCATTCTATCATGTTAGCAGGAAGTCAGCCATCCTTCTTCTCATTCTATCCAGCATGTTAGCAGGAAGTCAGCCATCCTTCTTCTCATTCTATCTAGCATGTTAGCAGGAAGTCAGCCATCCTTCTTCTCATTCTATCCAGCATGTTAGCAGGAAGTCAGCCATCCTTCTTCTCATTCTATCCAGCATTTTAGCAGGAAGTCAGCCATCCTTCTTCTCATTCTATCTAGCATGTTAGCAGGAAGTCAGCCCTCCTTCTTCTCATTCTATCTAGCGTGTTAGCAGGAAGTCAGCCATCCTTCTTCTCATTCTTATTAGCATGTTGGCAGGAAGTCAGCCCTCCTTCTTCTCATTCTATCTAGCGTGTTAGCAGGAAGTCAGCCATCCTTCTTCTCATTCTAATTAGCATGTTGGCAGGAAGTCAGCCATCCTTCTCCTCATTCTATCTAGCATGTTAGCAGGACGTCAGCCATCCTTCTTCTCATTCTATCCAGCATGTTAGCAGGAAGTCAGCCATCCTTCTTCTCATTCTATCCAGCATGTTAGCAGAAAGTCAGCCATCCTTCTTCTCATTCTATCTAGCATGTTAGCAGGAAGTCAGCCATCCTTCTTCTCATTATATCCAGCATGTTAGCAGGAAGTCAGCCATCCTTCTTCTCATTCTAATTAGCATGTTGGCAGGAAGTCAGCCCTCCTTCTTCTCATTCTATCTAGCATGTTAGCAGGAAGTCAGCCATCCTTCTTCTCATTCTAATTAGCATGTTGGCAGGAAGTCAGCCATCCTTCTTCTCATTCTATCCAGCATGTTAGCAGGAAGTCAGCCATCCTTCTTCTCATTCTATCTAGCATGTTAGCAGGAAGTCAGCCCTCCTTCTTCTCTTTCTATCCAGCATGTTAGCAGGAAGTCAGCCATTCTTCTTCTCATTCTATCATGTTAATAGGAAGTCAGCCCTCCTTCTTCTCAGTCTCTTTAGCATGTTAGCAGGAAGTCAGAAATCCTTCTTCTCATTCTATCTAGCATCTTAGCAGGAAGTCAGCCATCCTTCTTCTCATTCTATCTAGCATGTTAGCAGGAAGTCAGCCCTCCTTCTTCTCATTCTATCATGTTAGCAGGAAGTCAGCCATCCTTCTCCTCATTCTATCCAGCATGTTAGCAGGAAGTCAGCCATCCTTCTTCTCATTCTATCCAGCATGTTAGCAGGAAGTCAGCCATCCTTCTTCTCATTCTATCTAGCATGTTAGCAGGAAGTCAGCCCTCCTTCTTCTCATTCTATCTAGCGTGTTAGCAGGAAGTCAGCCATCCTTCTTCTCATTCTAATTAGCATGTTAGCAGGAAGTCAGCCATCCTTCTTCTCATTATATCCAGCATGTTAGCAGGAAGTCAGCCATCCTTCTTCTCATTCTATCTAGCATGTTAGCAGGAAGTCAGCCCTCCTTCTTCTCATTCTATCTAGCGTGTTGGCAGGAAGTCAGCCCTCCTTCTTCTCATTCTATCTAGCGTGTTAGCAGGAAGTCAGCCATCCTTCTTCTCATTCTAATTAGCATGTTGGCAGGAAGTCAGCCATCCTTCTTCTCATTCTATCCAGCATGTTAGCAGGAAGTCAGCCATCCTTCTTCTCATTCTAATTAGCATGTTGGCAGGAAGTCAGCCCTCTTTCTTCTCATTCTATCTAGCATGTTAGCAGGAAGTCAGCCATCCTTCTTCTCATTCTAATTAGCATGTTGGCAGGAAGTCAGCCATCCTTCTCCTCATTCTATCTAGCATGTTAGCAGGAAGTCAGTAATCCTTCTTTTCATTCTATCATGTTAGCAGGAAGTCAGCCATCCTTCTTCTCATTCTTTCTAGCATGTTAGCAGGAAGTCAGCCATCCTTCTTCAAATTCTATCATGTCAGCACAAAGTCAGCCATCCTTCTTCTCATTCTATGTAGTATGTTTGCAGGAAGTCAGCCATCCTTCTTCTCATTCTATTTAGCATGTTAGCAGGAAGTCAGCCCTCCTTCTTCTCATTCTATCATGTTAGCAGGAAGTCAGCCATCCTTCTCCTCATTCTATCCAGCATGTTAGCAGGAAGTCAGCCATCCTTCTTCTCATTCTATCCAGCATGTTAGCAGGAAGTCAGCCATCCTTCTTCTCATTCTATCTAGCATGTTAGCAGGAAGTCAGCCCTCCTTCTTCTCATTCTATCTAGCGTGTTAGCAGGAAGTCAGCCATCCTTCTTCTCATTCTAATTAGCATGTTAGCAGGAAGTCAGCCATCCTTCTTCTCATTATATCCAGCATGTTAGCAGGAAGTCAGCCATCCTTCTTCTCATTCTATCTAGCATGTTAGCAGGAAGTCAGCCCTCCTTCTTCTCATTCTATCTAGCGTGTTAGCAGGAAGTCAGCCATCCTTCTTCTCATTCTAATTAGCATGTTGGCAGGAAGTCAGCCCTCCTTCTTCTCATTCTATCTAGCGTGTTAGCAGGAAGTCAGCCATCCTTCTTCTCATTCTAATTAGCATGTTGGCAGGAAGTCAGCCATCCTTCTTCTCATTCTATCCAGCATGTTAGCAGGAAGTCAGCCATCCTTCTTCTCATTCTATCTAGCATGTTAGCAGGAAGTCAGCCCTCCTTCTTCTCATTCTATCTAGCGTGTTAGCAGGAAGTCAGCCATCCTTCTTCTCATTCTAATTAGCATGTTGGCAGGAAGTCAGCCCTCTTTCTTCTCATTCTATCTAGCGTGTTAGCAGGAAGTCAGCCATCCTTCTTCTCATTCTAATTAGCATGTTGGCAGGAAGTCAGCCATCCTTCTCCTCATTCTATCTAGCATGTTAGCAGGAAGTCAGTCATCCTTCTTTTCATTCTATCATGTTAGCAGGAAGTCAGCCATCCTTCTTCTCATTCTATCTAGCATGTTAGCAGGAAGTCAGCCATCCTTCTTCAAATTCTATCATGTCAGCACAAAGTCAGCCATCCTTCTTCTCATTCTATGTAGTATGTTTGCAGGAAGTCAGCCATCCTTCTTCTCATTCTATTTAGCATGTTAGCAGGAAGTCAGCCATCCTTCTTCTCATTCTATCATGATAGCAGGAAGTCAGCCATCCTTCTTCTCATTCTATCATGATAGCAGGAAGTCAGCCATCCTTCTTCTCATTCTATCATGTTAGCAGGAAGTCAGCCATCCTTCTACTCATTCTATCAATCATGTTAGCAGGAAGTCAGCCCTCCTTCTCATTCTATCATGTTAGCAGGAAGTCAGCCATCCTTCTTCTCATTCTATCCAGCATGTTAGCAGGAAGTCAGCCATCCTTCTTCTCATTCTATCTATCATGTTAGCAGGAAGTTAGCCATACTTCTTCTCATTCTATCATGTTAGCAGAAAGTCAGCCATCCTTCTTGTCATTCCATCTATCATGTTAGCAGGAAGTCAGCCATCCTTCTTCTCATTCTATCATGTTAGCAGAAAGTCAGCCATCCTTCTTGTCATTCCATCTATCATGTTAGCAGGAAGTCAGCCATCCTTCTTCTCATTCTATCTAGCATGTTAGCAGGAAGTCAGCCATCCTTTTTCTCATTCTATCATGTTAGCAGGAAGTCAGCCATCCTTCTTCTCATTTTATCATGGGATATGGGCAAAAAACATGAAGGCATTCCAACACATCAAACACATTCATTAGGGAGCAGGCAGGAAATCATCACCTTAAAAAAACGTCCAATTAATAAAGCAGATGAAACAACACAGTCAAATATTAAGATGCTTCATACACGTAGAGGAACTGCAAACTAAGGAGGAGCTGAAGGCTTCACAGTTAGGTTTAATTGAAATTGAATTTAATTCCGTGATGATTCCGTGATCGGCCTATACTGAAACTACTCATTGTTTTCTATAATAGAATGGATAATGCACTATGTGGCTTAGAGTAACACTTAATTTTAAAGGTACAGAAATGACTTCACCTGCTGATTTTCATCCTGATTCATCGTTAAGTTATCTTCATCTATTTTTGGCCTGACAGTCCGTCTGAAACTCGAACACATTTACAAAAGAGAAAAAGCTTTAAATGATCATTGAGAAGTGGTAATGAGGTCAGGAGGTTTTTATCATTAAGATGGTTGCTTATACATTTCCTGTCAATTGACTTATCAATTAAATGACAGTTCTTGACAGTTCAAATTCAGTTCTTCACTTGACCATATGTAATTCTTAATGCCATATCGCCTTATCAGACTTCTGGTAATTCTAATTTTTACTAATATAGAAATACCTTTTCAACATATTTGGCTGTAGAATTTAATGTCATTTCATTTGTTAATATATTCAGCAGGTTGACTTCAGTGTACAGTAACTCCATGTTTGACCTTTAGGAAAGAGTTTCAGAGAGGAGCAGTGTGAGAAGTACAACAGTCTCAACTACCTGGACTACAATGGGAATATGAAGCAGTGGATCCCAAAGTATGCCGGTGTTTCTCCCAGAGACAGATGTAAGCTGTTCTGCAGGGCCAGAGGCAGCAGTGAGTTCAAGGTGTTTGAATCCAAGGTAACTGGTTCTTTTTTAAATCAATACTTCTTCTAATTCACTCTGAGCTAGAATTTTCTGTTATATTTTGATATTTAGAATACAAGAGTACCATAAAGTACTTCATCTTTGAGTGTGAGAGTTTATCAGTGTTGCAACAACATGTTATCTTAAGACACATTGGCAATGCAATCAAGTCAAAGATAGAGTTGGAGTGAAAATCTAGTTCTTAGTGTCAAAACTTAGAATATCATTGAACAAATGAATCAATGAATGGAATAAGTACAGTTCACAATTACTTGACTGCTGCACTATAATTCTGAGGTACTTTACTTAAATATTTCTCCTACTCCACTACATTTTAGAGTCAAATATTCCACTTTTTACTCCACAACATTTTTTTTCCCCATATCTTTAGTGTCTTGTTACTTTGTAGATTCAGATTATTCAGAGTTGACAGGTAATTTTTTGTGATGTGAATGTAATTAGACAGTGTTGTGTGTTGTATAAATGTTGCAGAATGAGGGAGGAGTCTGCATAAGAGCCAAAGTGGCATATTGAAAAAAAAAAAAAAAAAAAAACATTGATGCCATAAATAAAAAAGGTGAATACTGGAGTGCTGCTCTAGTACAGATGCCTCAATTCAGTGAAAAACAATTACATCTGTAACAGTTAAATCTCACTATCATTTAACATTTTTCATCAAAAAACATCTCCTGATGTTGGTGATTGCAGGTGATTGACGGGACAACCTGTGGCCCTGATACCACATCGGTGTGTGTCCAAGGCCAGTGTGTGAAGGCAGGCTGCGACCAGATGATTGGATCCAACAAGAGGGTGGATAAGTGTGGAGAATGTGGAGGGAGTGGTCTCACCTGTAGGAAGATCACAGGCTCATACAATAAGGCAACGTAAGTGCCCTAAATCATCCTTTATATAACAACGGTAAAGTCATTACAATTATATGTAGAATCTGTAAAGTTCAGCTCCACTGATTTATTTATGGTGGGTGTGTCTACAGAGAGGGAGGAGAGCTCTGCTCAAACAGCCGTCATCATTATCTACAAGCACAACTGAAGTCACCTGTAAGACGAGTTCAGGGGAATATCTGAGCCTCTATAGAGAGACTGTAGCATGGAATGAGAGCAGTTATTTTTAAAGCATTGATGTGTCCTTTAGAACGATTTTAATTTCTAATTTTATTTAGCTGTTTTTAACCAGGCATGTCCTATTGAGATCAAGGAGAGCTGGCTAACAATAGCAGCAACACAAAGTTTCCAAATAAAATCATACAAATTAAAATAACTGTGACAAAATCATGGAAAACATGAATGACAGCCTGGATTAAAAGGATGTCACCATCGTTAAACTCAACTGATATAACTCATTCAGGTCATAAGATCAGTCTGCAGAAACCCAAAAGCCTTCTGACACAGTTCTGTTCAGGCTTTGGGAACACTGAAGTATAAAAGTCCTGAGAACGGAGACTGTGATTTCCATCCTTTAGATTTAAAAGAGACGTTAAATAAGAAGTGATTTTGTCAGTAATGGCCTTGTAAATAAAAACATAAGCAGCCGATTCACCTGTGAGTATGAAATATAGTGGTGAGTAAGATGTCCAATGATATCCTCAGAGCCCCATGATAGACGCGCTCTAGCATACGAAGGCAATGAGCAGAGGCAACACATCACCATAGTCAAGGACAGGTAAAAAGGTCAACTCCACCCATTTATGTTTCACACACATCATGAAACATTTATGTGTCCTCAGCCTTTTTGCAGCATATCAAATGAATAATTGGTATTAAATCAAACTTAAAATCTTCCAAAAATAAAAATGCAGTCATTATCTGCTCATACTCATGTCAATGGAAAGGTGAGGTTTCTTCATCCATCAAACTGGAGCTTCACAGAAACAGTGTTTCAGAAAATGATGGGGACTTTTTAAAATGCAAAATCATAAACAAACCTCGACCTGAGGTGAGTAGATAATGAATGAGTTTTGATTTAAGATAAGATAAGATAAGATATCCCTTTATTAGTCCCACAGTGGGGAAATTCACAGTATTGCAGCAGCACAGTGTACAGAAGCACAGTGGGGGAGGGGAAATAATTTTTTTTTTAAATACAATACAATAAAGGAGGGGGTAAAGTGTCTCAAAAATATTTCACAAATACTATAACAAAAGTGTCTCAGTATTGCACAGACAATAAAAAAGTACTACAAATAGTTTGGTCTACTGGGAGCAGTGCTGATTGTACAGTCTAACAGCTGCAGGAAGGAAAGACTTGCGAAAGCGCTCCTTCACACACTTTGGGGGGGGAGCCACCTGTCGCTGAAGGAGCTCTCCAGTGCTGTTACTCGGTCCCGCATCGGGTGGGAGTGATTGTCCATTATGGATGACAGTTTTGTTGTCATCCTCCTTCCTCCCACCACCTCCACTGGGTCCAGTGGGCATCCCAGGACAGAGCTGGCCTTCCTTATCAGTTTGTCGAGTCTTTTCCTATCCAACACTGAGATGCCGCTGCCCCAGCAGACCACACCATAAAAAATGGCTGATGCCACCACGGTGTTGTAAAATGTCTTGAGGAGTGCTCCCTGCACTCCAAAGGACCTCAGTCTCCTGAGCAGATAGAGTCTGCTCTGGCCTTTCCTATAAAGTACAGTGGTATTGTCTGTCCAGTCCAGTTTATTGTTCAGGTGAACACCCAGGTACTTATAAGATGTCACCATCTCAATGTCTGTTCCCTGAATGTTCACCGGGTCCGGGGGGGAGTGTGTGTGCCTACGGAAATACACCACCAGTTACTTGGTTTTCCCCAAGTTGATCTGGAGTTGGTTCCGCTGGCACCAGTCCACCACAAAGTCCTGTGTCAGTTCTCTGTACTCCCTGTCGTCCCTGTGATGAGACCGACGACGGCAAAGTCATCAGAGAACTTCTGCAGGTGACAGGTGGGTGAGTTGTAGTGGAAGTCTGCAGTGTAGAGGGTGAAGAGGAACGGAGCCAGGACCGTTCCCTGTGGGGCCCCCATACTGCAGACAACCATGTCGGACACACAGTCCCGTGACCTCACATACTGTGGACGGTTGGTGAGGTAGTCCAGTATCCAGCATGTGAGGCGTTGGTCCACTCCGGTGTGCTCCAGCTTGTCCCTCAGAAGCACAGGCTGTACCATGTTGCAAGCACTGGAGAAATCAAAGAACATGATTCTCACAGTGCTTCCTGGCTTCTCCAGGTGAGAGAGGGCTCGGTGTTGGAGGAAGATGACGGCGTCGTCCACCCCGATGCCAGGTTGGTAGGCGAACTGAAGCGGGTCCATCGCTGGGCTCACCAGGCGACGGAGATGAACAAGGACCAGCCGCTCCAGGGTCTTCATCAGGTGGGATGTTAGAGCCACCGGCCTGTAGCTGTTGAGGTCCTTGGGGTGCGGAGTCTTGGGGACAGGTACCACGCAGGATGTTTTCCACATCTGTGGCACTCTCCCCAGCTTCAGGCTCAGGTTGAACATGTGTTCAACTATCCCACACAGCTGGTCTGCGCAGGACTTCAGGAGCCTGGAGCTGATGCCGTCCGGACCCGCAGCCTTCCTCACCTTCATCTTCCTGAGCTGATTCCTCACCTGGAGAGTTGTGAGGGACAGGGTGGAGCAGGGGGGCTGTGTGCTGAATTTTGTGGATGGGAGGGGGTGGTGGTGTTGAGCTGATGAGATGAGCAGTGGGGGGTGGCTGTGAGCTGAGTGTTGCAGGAAGAGAGGTGTAGGGGGGGGGGGGGGGGGGCAGTGTCCTGGAGGTGCCAATGAGGGGGGTTGCAGCAGGCCTGGCTGGGCTGGGGGAGGGGGGGCAGATGAGTGATCAAACCTATTGAAAAAGAAGTTCAGATCATTCACCCACTGTTGGTCCCCCACAGCCTGGGAGTTTGGTTCCTTGTGGCCAGAGATGGTTTTCAGGCCTTTCCAGACTCCACTGATGTTGTTCTGTTGTAGCTGATCCTCCATCTTCCTCCTGAAGCTGTTCTTCCCCTCCCTGATCCTCCTCCTCAACTCCTTCTGCACATTCTTCAGCTCCTCTTTATTTCCTGACTTAAAGGCCCTCTTCTTCTCCTTGAGGAGAGCCTTTATGTCAGGGTTAATCCACAGTTTGAAAAACACCGTACAGTCCTGGTGGGTACGGTGTTTTCCACACAAAAGTTTATATAGTCTGTAATACAGTCAGTGAGACTGTTGATGTCCTCCCCATGGGAATCACAGAATTCCTGCCACACAGTTGTATCAAAACAGTCCTTCAAGGCCTCGTCAGCCTCGTCGGACCATCTCTTCACTGTGCGGGACACAGCTGGTTGCCTGTGTACGAGAGGTTTGTACAAGGGCAGGAGATGAACCAGGTTGTGGTCTGATCTTCCCAGGGGAGGTAGGGTTGATGAGGTGTATGCCTCCTTGGTGTTGGCATACAGTAAATCCAGTGTTTTATTGTCTCTGGTGCAGCATGTGACATACTGGGTGAAGGTGGGCAGAGTGGAAGATGGAGCGGCGTGATTAAAGTCCCCTGATATAAGAAGGAGGGCCTGTGGATGGATTTTTGGGGACTGTAAACATGTCGAACAGTTTGTGTTGTTTTTGTCATAATGTTTATTCTTCCTGTACAAACCTGTAATGAACTGAATATATGTGATACTGTAGTTTACACTCAGTGTTTATTAGTGGTGATGATAAACAGATGAATGATGATTAAATGTTTCATCACCTCAGTTCTGTTGGGGCTATCAATAGGGTGAATTTGGTTAATAGAGTGTAATTAATGATGATTAAAAATGATCATTAATTATTTAATGAATTTGATGTTATTACTAAAATTAATAATGATTACGGGGCACCACCCTGGAGACAGGGAAACAATTAACCAAACTCTGTTCAGTCTCACATGAACGATGAAGGGAGGAGTACGAGCACTGACCCTCGCAACCAGCCTTTAAAACAGTATCAATGCAAAATAATACAAACAACTTCTCTTTAAAATATAACAAAGTTTATTAAAATTCGCAAAATCGACCTTCAGTCAACACACTTCAATTAATTAACTCAGTTATCTACAACTACTACTGACAATCATGCAGGTACAAGCAAGCATGTGTGTGTGGATGTGTGTGTATGTCTCTGAGTGTGTGTATGTGTGTGTGTGTGTGTGTGTGTGTGTGTGTGTGTGGGGAGGATCTAAGAGAGAGGAGGAGGTACTCAGAGATGGCCACGAAGTTTGAACACTTGCAAATGGCACCGGGCTCACCAAGCTCTTAAACCTGAATGAGTGTATGTGTGTGTGTGTGTGTGTGTGTGTGTGTGTGTGTGTGTGAAGAGAAAGAAGGAGAAAGAGAAGAAATAGAGAAGTAGAGGAAAAGAGTGGGTGGAAGAGAAGGAAATCCCAACAATCAGCGTACAACAATCGGTGATTAACACCGTCAGCGCACAATAACAAAAGCTAGCTCTAACAGTTTAAAGCAGCAAAAACAGCAAGTCCACAATACACAAACAATCTACTCTGCCCAGACTTAAGCCTCTTACTTTGTAGAAGAAGGGAAGCTGGCGAAGAGGTCCTTTCGTCCTTTGCGGTCCGGCTCGGTCATTCGAGTCGCGGGTCCTGACGAAGTGTTGTGTTGTTCTGTTGCCGTGAGATTCAGCTGATCCTCGGCGGGACGGCGTTTAGAGCACCTTTAGTTGGCTCTCGCAGTGCGGCGGAGGAAAACAGCAGGGTTGATGTGGCTGATGAAACACGGGGTCGTCTCCGGTCCTTTTTATCTTCGATGAGAGCGGTACAGGAGCACTCCGTGTGTTATACAGGGATCGTTACTGGGACTGGAAAGGAGACAATTGGACTGCTGCTTGCGTGGAGCGGCGCCGGTCCTTACAGGAGTACAGAGAGGGTAAGGTGAGGAGGGAAAAATGTGCTCCCTTGGGAGGCAGATGTGGCTGGAAGCCAGGTGAAGAGCAGGAGCAGGAGAAGAGAGAGAGCAGAGAGAAATTCCCACTTATATACTCCTGGTGACTTCAGAGGGACCCCTGTGGTTCCTCATGGGTCTCCTCCAATGACAGCCAAGAGTCTGGTGGAGGAATTTCACACCTAGGCAGCCTGGCAGCCTGGAAAATGGAGTCTTTTGTGCTCCATTGTCTTACAGGTTGGCTCCTTCTGGTCTTATCAGGCTCTTGATGGCCTCAGATGTAGGCCTGAGTCAGGCTTTGTGGAATCTGCAGGCCCTCTTTGTTTCAGGGGCCTGTACCATGCGGCCCAACAGTTCCAACACTAGTTTACATCATCATGACAACAGCTTCATCTGATGGTATAACGATTTTGTCCAGAGGGCTTCCAATAACTAAAGTCCCTCCCGCCAACAAACGGCTTAAAACAAATATTTGTCTATTGATATTAGATTTTATTAGAGGTACGACTGAAAAAAGGTCAGAAGAAATAAATTAACACACAGACCTAAAAGAATGTTCAACATGTTCAGACACACATACAGTATTAGCCTTTTTCTGAGGGTTAGATGAGAAGATACAGTAAATACCATCCTCATGTCTGGTTAGGCTATTAGCCTAACATAGCATGAACTGTAGCTAACTTTATATTTTCTCACCTACAGTAAGATTACTAATCCCAATGTTTTATCTCATTTAATTAATTCATACACAAACAGACGTTTTAGGCTAAGTTTTAGGCTAAGTTGAGCAGATGTTGTACATCTGTGCAGAGCTTTTACAGCACAGGTTGCCTCACTGCTCATCTCGCTATGTAGTCAATGCACCCATTTGTTGTTCAACGAGAAATAGTTACGTTACATATTACTCTGGCCAAAACTCTGGTCAAACATGCAAGTCATAATATATAAATTATTGGTTTTAAATGTTGGTGACTACATTATTGTTGACCTAAGTTGATGCCAAATACTAAATGATGTGTTAGATATAAGCCTACAGCCAGTAGCCGGTTAGCGGTCAGACCACAAAGACTGAAAACAGAAAAGTTAGAAAAGCTAGCCTGGCTCTGTTAGTAAGAATTATTCAATCAAACTATTGAATTAAGCAACAAGCTTTGAAGGTTGGCGTATTTTTTGAATTTTCGATACAGAGCAAGGTTAGCTGTTTTCCCCTGCTTCCACTTTGTATTGTGAGCTACGCTAATCACATATTAGCTCTAACTCTGGCTTATCATTTACTTAACCTCTCATCTAGTTCTAGGAAAGAGCAAATAAGGCATTGGTTCATCTGTTAAGCTAAACAAAGAGTGAACCCTATCTAAATCCAGATCTTTGTCTCCTCTACCAGATATGGATACAGTGACATTGTCACAATTCCTGTTGGAGCTACTAACATTGACATCAAACAGCGGAGCCACAGAGGGATCAAACATGATGGGAACTACCTGGCTATAAAGAGAGAAAGCGGCGGTTATATCCTCAATGGGAACTTCTCTGTTTCCACGGTGGAGCAGGACATTCCTGTGTCGGGTGCTGTGCTAAAGTACAGCGGCTCCTCCACCACACTGGAGAGGATCCAGAGCTTCAGGCAGCTGAAGGAGGCCATCACCATCCAAATTCTGGCAACAGCAGGAGACGTCAACCCTCCAAGGGTCAAATATACTTTTTTCATCCCAAGAGATGTGACCTTTAACAAATCGAAAGAGAAGAAGGGCTTAGCGCCATCTTTACATGTGATTCAGCCATTCGGCATGCCTGATTGGGTGCTGGGAGAGTGGTCTGAATGCTCCAAGAGCTGTGGCTCCGGATGGTCCAGGAGGAATGTCGAATGCCGAGATAGTGCAGGCTACCTCTCCACTCAGTGCGACAAAGACCTGAAGCCCATGGACATCAAGCCTTGTGGGGATCTGCCATGCCCCATATGGCAGATGGGACCGTGGTCCATCTGCTCACGAACTTGTGGTCAGGGGGAGCGCCGTCGCAGCGTCTTCTGCATAGACTACACGGGGATGACTGTTGAGCCAGAGAAGTGCGATCCCAAGAAAATACCCGAGCCGATCTCCACAGAATGTCTCAACCAAGAGTGCTTATGAGGACCACGACTAAGTATGGAGAACGTTCCATTTTGGTCCGACTGCACTTATCAGCCATGGATGGATTACTGAATGGGCACAGTTCTGGGGTCTCAAGGGGTCAGGCGGTCGAGACACATTATGACAACAAAGACAAAAAAAATATGGCTACGAAGAGACACAAAATGACCACCAAAAGACTCAAAGTGACAACAAAGAGACATAAAATGACCATCAAAAGACTCAAAGTGACAATAAAGAACTGCAAAATGAGTACAAAAAGTTGCAGAACAACTACAAACCTGTCAACCTGTCAAAGTTGTTTTTTGTCTCTTTGATTCTAACCGTTGTGATTCAGTTGCATCACGTTGTGTCTCTTTCAGTCGGGGGTCTGGCTTCTATTTAGGAGCAGTGAGGAGCTTTTTACATGTCTGTGCCCAGGAGCCCATTGCCTCATAATCTGTCCATGTTACCAGCCGGTCACATCAAGTCACATGAAGGGCGTTTGCCTGATTACTTATTTGTCATCTTTCTTTGACATTTGACAACCACTATAGAGAATTGAAACAATGGAAATCTACCTCAGGATGTACATGTGTAGAAGCTAGATGAAGGTGCTGTGTGTGTTTTCTCCACAAAGAGACGTCTTCTAGTCCCACGTTAACCAGAAGCTAACGTTCTGAAGTCTTTTTGCGTCAGCTGTCATCTAAGGTTGGGCTAGAGCAGTGGCATGAAACCTGCTGTCAAACACCAGCACATGTAAATATACCTCCTGTTGTCCTCCACACAAATCAAACCCTTATAAAGCTTTGAGCCACTTTCCTATTGAGGTAGCATAAGACTGATGGACTTAGATTTTTAAAAAGCGCTCCTGTTGCTTGTGTTAAAGATGTGATGCTTCTATTATGAAAATTATCATAACTGAATGATGGGAAACCATTCAGTGATACTTCATCTGACAATATTTGACACTTCAAGCAGTTAGAGCTTACATCAGAACAGATTGTTTCAATGCCAATCAGATGTGTAGAATTCATAGAAATTGCTAGAATCTGAGTTTAGACAGTGTGTTAAAGGAATTAGCCTTGATAATGAGCAGAAGAAACTCTGCCCTCCTCTGCCCAGTAGTTTAGTTTCATCCTTGTCCCAGGTGTATTATAAAGCAGTTAGAGGAGCAGTGGTTCAAACAGTCAGCAACAGTTGTTTCTTTGGAGGTATTATTATTAAGTTAAGTGATAAGCATAATATCCATCGTGTATATGAAACACAACATTCATTTTATTCATTTCCAGACTTTTATTTGTTAATGATTACATGCAAACACTCACACTTTTCAGACTAGGGTATGTATATTTGTTTTCTTCATTCCTGTTGTTAATTTTCAGTATGTTATAAAACTAAAGAGATGGAGCATTAGGGCTATATCCCTTCAGTGAAGGACCATACATACTATTTTATTATTACAGCTTCCTTTTTAAGCTATTTATTTTTGTAAAATTTCTATCTTGTAATAAACATGGCAGATGCTGCTGTCTTTTAGATTCTTCTCTATAAAATGGTCAAATAAACACATTTATGTCAAAACATGATTCTCTCTTGCTTTGACTTATCCTCCATGTCAAATCCAAATATCTGTATATAAAAACATGCAAGAATCTTTTCCTTCTGTCTGATGTTTAAGTTTGATTTCTTAAGGAGTCTTGTGTCAAGACTGGTCCATCAACAATAGGGCTAATTATAAGGATCCATACTTCATAATGACCTATAAACCCAAGTTTTACATATATTCCAGAGCACTCTTTTAGAGTATTGTGGCCCACCGAAACTCACAAATGAACACCAGGCTGATGGAATTCTGTTAGGTGGGTCTGCAGAGTTTAAAAGCAAAGTCAAAAAGATTTCATTGCTGGTTTTAGAGCCTGAAACCCCTTAAGATATTCAGTAAAAATGCTCCCACATAAATAAATTATCTCCTCAGACATCTGAAATAAAGGCATATAAAACATACTCAGTAGTTGTGGTTATGGAGGGACCTCCATTTAACAGGCAACAAATATCTCATTTTAAGTCAATTCAAACCCGACTGGACTCAGTAGATGTAGACTCGATTGATGCTCCCACTCAACTAACAGCCTAGACGTACAAAATACATTCCACCCAAAATGCGACATATCAATTAATAAATATTTTATTATTTGGTCAAGTTTCAATGCATAATTCAAACAAAAACATGTCTAATGAAAGGGAATTCCAAGGGTAGATTTGTTTTGGATTTCCTACCTGGCAGCCGTTTCCCCGCAGCTTCCCATCTCTTATGCGTAAACCAGCCATTTTCTCTTCTCCATGTTCTCACTGATTTGAAACTTCTGTGCATGTGCATGGGGCCTTGCGTGGCCTGGAAATCTGTGCAAGCCTTTGAGGAAGACATATGCGTGCCGTTCCTGAATTTCAAAATGGCCCTTTGTTTACTTCGTGTTTTTCACCCGTCACTGGCTTAAAATCTGAATTGTTCTCTGTATTCCGCTGTGCTAAAAATATGACCGTTATATCAGGCTGTAGAATAACATTCGTCCTACTGAATAAAAATATCGTGGTTACTTTAAAAATTCTTCACACACCTTGAGAAGGAAAATACTGAGTGGGCGTAAACCTTTAATGGGTTACAAATAGTAGGTCCAAAATATGATAGCTATAATGAATATGGTTTGATTTGGGTGATTAACAGCATTGTAATATATTGATGAAATACATCTCAGACTTTGAGGGATAGAAAACTATTTCCATTGCTGTCAAGCTTTAATTTATTCAAGCTATAATTGGTCATTTATTTTTTCCAGGAAGAAGACACTGAAAAATAAACAAAAATCATCTCATTGTGTGGTTGTATGTCAGAGTTAAAGCTGTGAATATCAGGATAATATATGAGATATTATATATATATATATATATATATATATATATATATATATATATATATATATATATATTTATATAATATAATATAATATCAGTTAAATCATAAAAAAAATCATCATGGTATCCACTTTCTATCAGGGGATACCTTGTAGCAGCAGTAGTGTAGCATTTGCATTAAAGGCAATTATTTAAATATTAATTATAAGTAAAATAATACTAAGATGAACTGAGAGGAATGTTAAATATAAAATTTTGATATGACTAATTCTGCAGCAGCAAATAGTCGAATTACACAAGATACAGGGCAACAGAATAAACAGTAAGTTAGAAAATAAAGAAGGATGTAGTGGCATCCTGTGGCAAAATATGTGGTAAGTGTAAATATTATGTTCCAAAATACATTAATCATATGATCTATGCAGGACTGTATTTACAGTACAGATTTAAGGCCACAGCAGCTGTATGAGGATTCATGTGGACAGTGGGAATCCTGAGCAGCGTCACTTCATGCTGCCAGCGCTGAGACTTCCTGATTCACTACAGTGCCGTTAGAGATGCGCGTTGCATTGTGGGGATACAAATACAGCGCAGAAAGGACAGCGGGGAGCACAAAGGAATGAAGAGCACCTCGAAAACTTTTAACTTCAACCTGTTGTGATGCGATTTCATGTGAGCGTTCATTAGACTAAGTTTTGGCGGCTGGCAGGCTGACGACTGCCGGAGGAGCGCAGGGAATGTGAGTGATCGGAGAGAAGCGGCAGGGCGCACCGCTGTCTCCGACTGTCGCTGCTTTTTGTCAGCTGAGCTGTTTGCATACCGAGGCCCAGTCGTTATCACGGACCGGACCCCATCCCAGGAGGTAAAATCCCCTCATACAACATGTCTGGTAACGGTCACCTCGCCGTGTTTACGTTGATTCGTCTGCATTGTTGTCTGCGTATTGATAAGCGCGAAGGGACCAACTAGTGGCACTGCGTTGTGTTGGCTAGCGTTGGCTTGGTAGCTAACGACGGCTAGCTAACGTACAGCAGCTGCGTCGACATGTTCAGGGTTATCCCACGGTCAAACCGGAAATGTGGCGAGTTCGGCTTCAAAATAAATTTGTGTAATTCATGACCTTGCTCAATGCGCTAAGATTTGTTCTATTTGCAGTGGCATTTTGCATAAATAAAATTGAGAAGAAAAATACGTAGTCCACACATATTCTTCTCAGTGAACTGTACGGCTCAGTTGGAAACGTCATCATTGTTGACGTGCGATTGAAATTATAACTTTAATTGACTACCACACATATTACCGCTTATTCAATTTTATTACTAATATATAATAACCATCCTGACAGTATTTGCATGTGTCCCAGCATTAGATGGATTCGTTTAAATTAACTGTTTGTCTTTTATTTTGACAGTAAATCGGATGTGCTTTTTATCTCGTCTTAACTTGATGTGTCAGCCTGAGACTGTTAGCTACTGTTTGCTAAACTGTGATTGTTACTGCAAACATGTTTGTTTAGTATCTTGTTCTCTAGATAATTAACCCGCATAGCTTACATTCATACAGCCTTTCTTCGTGTTGTGTGTACTCTGACCATCACTACTCTACAATGTGTTAGAGCCTCCGTTTGTCCTGCTGTTAGGTAATGTAAACACAGTAAAAGTACCAGGTTGAAGGCCACGCCTCCTGTCCCATCGCCATCAGTGTTTTTGGAGTGAATTTGAGTATTTCTTTAGATTAGGTTGTAGACTCTTAGTCACATAATCATTAATTAGTCAGTTGGCTTTTAAATACATAAAATGTTTGTAACTCGTAACAAGTGGTACGGTCTGTCTGACCTGTAGTAGAAAACAAAACAAGTCAAAAGTGGTCTTTGAAGTGTAAAAACATTAACACATGATATCATCAGTTTTCTTGACAAACATATTTATGTAGACTTTGTATGACTTTCTGGCTGTCAAATCTATTGTTATAATATTGCAGTGAGACAAGTGGGAGAAAAATTAATGTTATGATCTTTTAAGATTTAAGTCCGTAAATTAAGCATTAAATGAAGGATTAATGTCAAAGGTACTGGTCTCTAATTTGGTGTAAGACTGCACCATCACAATGTGCCCATGTGCAATCATAATTTTCTAGGAAACACAATGCAAATTAACTCAAACACATCATGTCACAATTTTTTTCTGCATGATACAAAAAGGAACAGTTAAGGTTCTCCTCATCTATGACTAACTGTTTGTTTATATTCCACTATATAGAAAATACATACATTTACCATTGTTAAATGGTAGATTGCATATAAATAACACAACTGCGACAAACAATTTCATTTGTTAAGATTGTGAAGACAGTGGTTCTCCCTTTGAAAACCACTGTATGAGGAAACATGTTGCTGTTCTCAGATAAGGCTCCACCTGTTCTCTCCAAACTTGCTGCTGGTGTCAGAATCACTGACATGAAACTGAAAGTGGAGATGAGGCAGAGGGCTGAGCCTGCTGTGGCAGAAGTAGGGGGTGTGGTGTGGTGGTGAAGATATCCAAGATGATGCATATTATGATTAATTCTGTATCTGCAGCATGTATCTGGTGAAAAGTTTTTTTAATTATTATTTTTATTTAAATCGCACAAAAAAGATATTGCCAAAGATATTCTGCAACATTGTGTAGCCCTAATTTAAAGGAAAAAAATCAGGGAAAATGTACTTAAAAAAAAATTCTTTTTCAGAGTTTGACATTATTGTTGAAGAATAATAATGTTGACATATCATTTCTAACCTTCATTTATACGGTTGTTCTCATTAAGACTCATTGTCCAAACGACATCACCAACATAGAAGAAAGTTCCACAGAGACGAGACATTCAATCACTACAGACACAAACTAGAACACAAGTCATTAAAATGAAAGATATGACAGATGCCAGTTGTTGTTTTAATACTAAAAATCACCCGTTCTCTTTCAGACTCATGAAATGCTGTTTTCTTTTTGTCCAGAATATTTTTGATAGGCATCATGCAGCTACAACATTCTCCTACAGGAGACATTTTAATCTAGAGGAAACCCCATCATGGAATGAAAGCTCTTTCCCTGTATCCCTGTTGTTTGATGCAGCCTCAGCGCTCTCCTGTTGCACCTCCACAGCCCAGGTCTATAATTCACTTTGCCTTTACTGGGCCAACATAGCCCAAGAGTATTTTCCTTTGGCCTGTTTGTGTGTTTGCACGTAAATGGGATTTGCGCTCTCCCTGCGAGAGCCCCTTCACTGGAGCTTTTGTTTGATGGAAAATCTCATGCCTCAGAGGATCCACATGTCTCGCAGACAGCTGCTGAGCATCCTGTAGTTCACTGGCCTCCACATGGGTCTGGCTCGCATCGCTTCACATCTGCTTTGATTGTTGTTACATAACTTGGCATTTTGTCCTCTGCGCTCCTTACTGTGCTCTCACCCACCCACCCTCACCCCTTACCTTACCTTTCCCTCTCAGAGCACCTATTTATCGCTACCTACACCCACAGGGTGTAGGTAGCGATGGGTGTTTATGTAACCATTAAATAGCTGTATACAAACAAAACTGATGTTAAATACTTGTCATGAAAGATTAACAATGCTTAAAAAGAATTTATTAAATGTCTAATTTCTCTCTTTTCTTACCAGAAACTGACTCCTGAGCTGTAGTTGAAATGCTTCAGGTTTTAAATTAAAGTGTTTTTTCTTGATTTTTCTTTCCTCCCTCTGCAGGACGTATTTCCTGCACACAATCAGAGACTGACTCTAATATGGGGGTCAAAACCTTCACCCACAGCTCAACCTCCCACAGCCAGGAGATGCTGGAGAAGCTCAATGCTTTACGCAATGAGGGCCACTTGTGTGATGTCACCATCCGGGTCCAAGACAAGCTCTTCCTGGCCCACAAAGTAGTTCTGGCCTGCTGCAGTGAATTCTTCCGCTCCAAGCTGGTGGGCCGGCCGGAGGAGGAGGACAAGTTTGTGTTAGATCTTCATCATGTGACCATTAGCGGCTTTGCTCCTCTGTTGGAATATGCCTACACGTCGACCCTGTCTATCAGCACAGAGAATATCATCGACGTTCTGGCAGCTGCCAGTTACATGCAGATGTTTGCTGTGGCTAGTACATGTTCAGAGTTCATGAAATCCAGTATTCTGTGGAGCCCGGGTAACAACAACAACAACATGGTGGTAGATAAACCACATGAATCAGCACCGGAGAGTGCCTCATCAAACTGTGCCATGACTCCATTGGATGGCAGCGTGTCACCTGTTTCGTCTGACTGCAGCGTGATGGAGAGAAACGTTCCTATATGCCGGGAATCACGACGAAAACGTAAAAGCTTTGTAACGATGGCGTCTCCTGAAAGTCCACTCAAATGCACTACGCAGGTCACCACCTCTCCTCAGATCACCAACCCATCACCCTCATTCTCAGACAGCACAGCCCAGCCTGTGGAGTCCTCCCTGGCCTTCCCCTGGACTTTCCCGTTTGGTATCGACCGGAGGTTCCACTCTGACAAATCAAAGCTCCCGGAGAGCCCTCGTTGTCTAGAGCAGGGCGCCCCAGGGACCTCAGAGGTGGTAGTTGGCCGGCGGCTCAGTGACTTCCTAACATGTGAGAGCTCCAAGGTGGTGTCGTCACCAGTGGCAGCAGAAGAAGAAGATGTGAGGGTGAAGGTGGAGCGTCTCAGTGACGAGGAGGTCCAAGAAGCGTCGTCGCAGCCGGTCAGTGCCTCCCAGAGCTCCCTGAGTGACCAGCAGACGGTGCCGGGGAGTGAGCAAGTCCAGGAAGAGCTCCTGATCAGTCCACAGTCCTCCTCTATAGGTGGTGCTGTTCTCCCTACCTTACTGATGCACAGCGTTTAGAGCTGACTGCTAAACCAAACAGATTGTATTGAGATATAATGCAATTCTGTAAGCATGTACAGTTTCATAGGCCTGTGTTCTTTGAATATATGATATGTGTCCACTTCCTGTCTCAGTTGATGTTTCATTGGTGTAGAAAAGACTAATGGTGAAGATAGATTACATTACTACTCTCCAGCTATGAACCACTGCCACAAATCTGTGCATGTAAACTATTAATTAACTAAGCATCAGTCAGAGAGCACTATGGTCTGACATTGTTTGGATTTTAAGGATTCTGATTCCAATTCCGATTCTGCTTTTGGGTTCTGGTTCTTGGCGGTTTTACATTTCGGTTCTTTGATGGGCGGGGTCAGAACAGGCCACATGCTTGTTTTACAGGAGAACATGTATTTAAAAACCTTTATACAATCCATTCTGTACAAAGGATGTATCATTCATTATGAATGACTCGTTCATATGTTCGCGTCACGTCGTGGATCACTGCTACTAGCTTAGCAGCAGTAAACTGGCTACTAGTGTTAGCAATCTGCAGATGTTCATCTACCAAAAATATATATTTCAGTTTGTACATTTGACACAGTTTATATCAGTTCGGTCAAGTAGAACCTCTTTGCTGTTGAGAGACAAACATTTAATTTTCTCTTAAACGATGGTGACGAGGTGCTGCAGGCTGTTGGCTCAGGGTTGACTGAGGAGGAGGAGGAGGCAGGCGAAGAAGAATGCATCAAACATGGTACACGCACTACAAGCTGAAGATGTTTCAGCTGTCCATCCTCCCTTGTTGGAAATAAGTTTGGCACAGGTGTTGCTCTGTGGCGACTCAGCATTTTTCAGGAAAAAATAAAGCCAGAGTTTTGAGCTGTTTGCTGTGGTCCATGGAGGAGATCAGCTCCAAGTACACATCCAACCTTCTGAGGTGGAAACTACAGAGGCTGCATGTCAGCAGCACGGAAACTGAAACTGAAACTTAACTTGAGCGTGACTGAAATTTACTTAGGAACCGATAAGCAGAATGGAAATGAAATTTCGTTTTCGCATTTCTTAACGCTTCCGATGGAATCAGAGTTTCTCCATGCCCAACTCTAGAGAGCACAAACCTCCACCAAGGCAGCCCAGTTTCCCAGTTATGCCATTGCATCAAAAAGCAATTGTCACATGAAAGTTTGAGCCTCGTAATCCTGAGTCCTTGACCATGAAAACCTGTTAGCTAATGCTAGCAGATTATAAAATCTGCTTGCAGCAGTTGTTGGTCAGATGTGAAGCAAACGTGAGCACCATTAATGGAAACTACATAGGTGTTGTGAGAGACCATTAAGTGTAGCAACACCAGCAAGGTGAAGCTGGTTGGCAGGACAAACAGTCAATGAACCCTGCATGTGTGTCGTCGTTTAAATACTGCAGCATTAGTCACTAAGTCATACTGGCTTAAAGGTGGCTCAGAGGGTTGAATCACACATCAGCATCATATGGTAACCTATGTGAACATGTTAGTGTTGTAACAACCTCTCACAGTTCTAATAGACGCGTGCCCTCAACCATTTAACAGACACTCTGTAGAACATGCAGTCAAACCTACCTTATCCACCCATCAGGCCCGGACCATGCCCATCCTAAATGACTGGAAGAACATATATTTGTCAACTTAAATTTTTTATTATTTAACTCAGGCTACCATCATTTTTGGGGTCTGGACCAATCACAACAGCCTTGTTAACACAGGCCCTCACAGGCAGATTGTTCAGCAGTAGATGTCGTCTCACAATGCTCAGATGTTTACCTCACTCTAAACCAGAAGTTTTGGTTCCTCACCATTCAGAGGGTGTGAATGGTAAACAGACTGTACTTATTTAGTGCTTTACAACACAAGCTAGCATTCACCCATTCAACACCCATTCATTCAGTGCTCATCAAGAGTGAGAACCACTCATAGGATCACTCAAACATCAGTGGAACGGCCATTGGCAGAAACGAGTGGTTCAGAATCACCGATACATAGATGACCTCTGTCTCATGAGCCACAGCAGAGCCCAGTGAGTCTGCAGGTAGACCTACAGCAGATGATGGACAAGAAAAACCTTTTGAATATCCATCTGATATTGTAGACTAAGGCTAAATCAATTTATTAACACCTTAAAGATTTTAACAGAGTCTGGTGTCATTTTCCAGCTGTGTGTATCAGCGGTTACAATGCAGATGTAGTCACTTAATGTCATCTCTGTCTTAACTCTTTGACAAGAGTTAACAGCACAGTGTTTAAAGTCACTATCGCTTGCCCAGCAGCTGGTCTCTCTCTCTCCCTACAATAAATTTAAAGATATAACATAAAAGGCCAGATTATCCAAACAAGATAATGTTTCCTCAACATTTTCAAATGTTATTGTTCTAAATGAATGGATGTATAAATCTACATCAATCACAGCAAAAATAAACATGATTGTATTTTTTCATTTACAGTTTGAGCAATCAACCCTCCTGTACCATGTGTAATAAATATCAACTATTGTGTGTGAAGGATAAGATATGTATCATATGTAAGTGTTCTAATCTACCACATATGCCTTTGGCCTTTCACAGAATGATGCCAGTCACTTCTGTTTAGTGAGACTAGATGGAAACAGTCAAATGAAGGCAACTATGATTTAAAGGCCCTCAGATTTACTTTGGCCCACCCAGAGTTGAGGTCCTGCTGCCACGTCTGCTGCTCACCTACAACATATCTCTTTTATATTGGTCTCTGTAAATTTTTATTGCCTGATGGCTCAAATGCTGCTTGAAAGGTTTTTCTACCCTGCCAATGCTATAAATAAAAGAAAATGGAAACACTCGTCATTTTCTCCTAAACTCTTAAATAGCACAGAGGATTGGCATCTAGCATCAGTCCTTAAGCATAGGATCAGCCCTCATAGACATACAGTCTATATGTAAACCCCATCTGAGATGACAGGATCTGATTTTATTGTGCAGTCAGCTCCTACATGAGTAATTCTTGTTCCTTCCAGGGTCGATGGATGAGGGAGTGTCTGAGGGTTTGCCGTCAATGCAGAGCACCTCCAACACTGGAGGACATACAGAAGATGATGAAAGGTACCATGATTTGTTACAGCCTGCAGCGATGTCAGTCATAAGCAGTAAAATATACATAAACATCATAATAGGGTATCTATCCACACCTGGTGAGATCATTTAAATGCCATGTAGATATGTCAGACACAATGCTCTAATATAAAGAACTGTAAGCCTCAAGCCACTGGTGTGTGATAAATGATATGTGCAGGCTAAAGGCATCTGATCTCTGGCTTCAGTAACAACTCAGTTTTCTTCATAAAAAACATTAAAGCAGTTTTCGATGCACCAGGACATAAACCAGGGGACCTTTGTTTCACCCAAGCACTATTTTTATATGCAAGGACACAAATAGATTACTCTGGAGGAGTTACTTTACTGACATGTCAGAGTAGATGTTTCCCAAGTATCTGTGGGAACAGCTTCCTCTATCAGTGTACGTAAGAACACATACCAGTCTGTCACGATGTTTCCTTTTAATGTTTCAGGTTAGAAGGTATTCAGTACCCCTACCACCTGTACATCAGCCCCTCAGCCCGGCCCGGCACCAACGGCCCTGACCGGCCCTTCCAGTGTCCCACCTGTGGAGTCAGATTTACGCGCATTCAAAACCTGAAGCAGCACATGCTCATACACTCCGGTATGTGAACTGGGCTAAATGAGCTCTGGTAGAACGGTTCTTATAAGCTTATACCTCTGCCAATGATCATCTCTCCTACAGCAGATTCAAAAGATCACTTTGGATCACTTTATTCACACTTATCAATATCAACACCATAAATATGTGATTTTCTTACACCATCTGTGGATTATTTCATTCATAACCTCCTTGGCAGATGTAATGAAATGAAGCTTTGAGCGTTTATGTTGGGGAACCTTTGGAATGAACTATAATATTTTGTAGTTGAAGATCAGAAGCATTCATTCACCCCCTCTCATCTCCCCAGGACCTTTATATTATTCTATCACAGCATTGAGTCACAGTCCGTATAATTCAGGTTTCTTTTCATACTAATTACTATTAGTGTTTGATCAGTTGGTCTGTCAGACAGGTAAGGTGTAAAACAGGTGGCTAATGAAGTGATGTTTAACAGATTACTCCAAGCATTACACTGCTATGATGTCAGACCTGTTCAAAGGAAAAATAAAATCAGTCCATGCCTTCTTTTTTCCTGTCAGAACTCAGCCTCTGACAGCTGGGTTGGAGATCTGGGTGTGCTATGCTGGTAGCGGCTATTGTAGCCTTGTTTCATTATCAGACTTGAAGTCACACTGATGTTGTCCTCAGATGACATCACTGGAGGACGTCTCATACATTTTATTCATACAGGCGTCGTGCTGTCCAACACCTGCAAACACTGATGTGTAAAATCACAGGGAGGGAGGGGCTAGTACGTTGGTACCTGTCCTACCTGTACTACCCGAATTCCCCCCCACCCCAGCCAGAGTGCTTTGCTCTCTCACACCAGCATACTCAATTTTTCTAGAAAACCCCCTGCACCATATACTTTTTACTAACCAACATCAGTTCAAGGACACTTAAATGTATTTTAAGTGTCCTTGACAGTTATAAAAGACTCTGACCTGATGATAAACCATTAGTGTAATATTCCCACTAAAACCAAACTGTTTCTATGTTAACAGACAAGTGTGATTTTCTGCTAGTAAGTGCTCAACCTGCAATAATAGTGACAAATGCTAGGGTTAGTGCAATTCACGTTAGCATCCCTTTAAACAGCACTACTGTGATGCAATGTACACTAAAGTATGTTATAACATACAACATTGTCATAACTCCCAATTGTTTTTTTCTGAAAAGTATTTAGGCTTGATCAGGAAGTAAAGTTTATTTTCTTATCATAACAGTTAGCAACGAGCAAGCAAAGAAATGTGCTGCACACACCAGAGTTTTTTGTTTTTTTTACCACTAATAACTTGACAGATGTTCCCTCACATTCACATGTCTACATTTCAGGGAGTGATCTCAAACCAGAAGTAAACAGAATGTGCATTGTGTTCTCTAGGAATAACACGTAGCTGCTTTCTGCTGTTCACAGTACACAGGTTTAAAAGCCCCATGTCTCTCATTGGTTACAATAACATTTAAGGCTAAATTGACCTTTTGGTAAGAGGGTGAGCTGAAAGTAAGAGGACACAGCAGCCCTGTTACCCAGTTTAGAACAAACCCTGGGTTCTTTCCCTTGGGTTTGGCCCCATCGCTCCGCTGAGTTTCACAGAAATCCATCCAGTAGTTTTTGTGTAGTCCTGATAGCATACAAACTGACCAACCAACAGATGGACGGGTGTAAACATGAGGCAGAAACAATCCTGAGTACGGATGTAGTTGGGATCCACCCTTTACATTAACACAGCAATGTCTCAGTTGGGTCACTAAAGAAAGGTAGCGGTTAATGAACATGCTACAGAGCTTGAATGAAGTCTATCTGAGAAAAATGAAATTGGTTGATATGATTTAGTAAGATATAAACCTGTTTATATCCAAGCCAGGCACCAGTGTAAAACTCAGACCATGGAATCTACATTAACTTTTAGAAATAGCATTGGAGCATAGGCCTTCAGCTGGAGAATAACATATTACTCCACTACTGATGATTCCCAGTAAGTCAGGGTGTTTAATTAGTCTGGCCTGGATGTGGAACCATTGTTTATCTTTAACGTAATTAACTTCTACCATAACCCATTACCCACACAAGAAAGGTCAGAGACTAAAAGAACATGGAGTGGATGGATGGATTCAGTTCACTAAGCCTGTACACCAAACTGTGGAAGAAATGAGTGTATATATGGGTGATGTTTTCATCTGTATGTAAATGACATCTGGTGGAGAAACATTCAGTAGAACATGTTCTTCATACATACAGGAGTCATTGAGCAGATCTGCTGTGTAGACATGATGGGGAGGAGGTTCCACATTTTAATTTACAAACAGTAAAACATGAGTCAGCATAACTCGTTCAGCATGACTGTAATCAGTAACAGTACACAGAATTCAATGTTTGGTATGTAGCTTGGTTTTTCATCAAGTTTCCATATGTTTTTGGTACAGCTGGGAAAGAAATAGAAAATAACATTTTTGTCATCTATTCTGAAAAATGTAAACATTCAACAGCAGCTCATTGGCTTCAATTCTAACTGCAACAGTTTAGGCACCCGAATACTGAAATATTACAAGCTAGAAAGAAACTCGGTAGACTTCCAATCAACAGGCCCTACATTAGCTTTTAATGAAATAAAACCCTGATCCAAACTCAAATTATTAACTTAACCTGTCATGTTTCATCATTGATAAAAGACTCTGACCTGTTGATAAAAGACTCTGACCTGTTGATAAAACTCTGACTTGTTGATAAAATACTCTGACCTGCTGATGAAAGACTCTGACCTGTTGATAAAAGATTTTGACCTGTTGATAAAAGACTCTGACCTGTTGATGAAAGACTCTAACCAGTTAATGAAAGACTCTGACCTGTTGATAAAAGACTCTGACCTGTTGATAAAAGACTCTGACCTGTTGATAAAACTCTGACTTGTTGATAAAATACTCTGACCTGCTGATGAAAGACTCTGACCTGTTGATAAAAGATTTTGACCTGTTGATAAAAGACTCTGACCTGTTGATGAAAGACTCTAACCAGTTAATGAAAGACTCTGACCTGTTGATAAAAGACTCTGACCTGTTGATAAAAGATTTTGACCTGTTGATAAAAGACTCTGACCTGCTGATGAATGACTCTGACCTGCTGATGAAAGACTCTGACCTGTTGATGAAAGACTCTGACCAGCTAATGAAAGACTCTGACCTGATGAAAGACTCTGACCTGTTGATGAAAGACTTTGACCTGTTGATGAAAGACTCTGACCTGCTTATAAAAGACTCTGACCTGCTGATAACACTCTGACCTGTTGATAACACTCTGACCTGTTGATAAAAGACTCTGACTTGTTGATGAAAGACTCTGACCTGTTGTTGAAAGACTCTGACCTGTTGATAAAAGACACTGACCTGTTGATAAATGACTCAAACCTGTTGATAAAAGACTCTGACTTGTTGATGAAAGACTCTGACCTGTTGTTGAAAGACTCTGACCTGTTGATAAAAGACACTGACCTGTTGATAAATGACTCAAACATGTTGATAAAAGACTCTGACTTCTTTATGAAAGACTCTGACCTGTTGATAAAAGATTTTGACCTGTTGATAAAAGACTCAAACATGTTGATAAAAGACTCTGACTTCTTTATGAAAGACTCTGACCTGTTGATAAAAGATTTTGACCTGTTGATAAAAGACTCTGACCTGCTGATGAACGACTCTGACCTGCTGATGAAAGACTCTGACCTGTTGATGAAAGACTCTGACCAGCTAATGAAAGACTCTGACCTGATGAAAGACTCTGACCTGCTGATGAAAGACTCTGACCTGTTGATGAAAGACTCTGACCTGCTGATAACACTCTGACCTGTTGATGAAAGACTTTGACCTGTTGATGAAAGACTCTGACCTGCTTATAAAAGACTCTGACCTGCTGATGAACGACTCTGACCTGCTGATGAAAGACTCTGACCTGTTGATGAAAGACTCTGACCAGCTAATGAAAGACTCTGACCTGATGAAAGACTCTGACCTGCTGATGAAAGACTCTGACCTGTTGATGAAAGACTCTGACCTGCTGATAACACTCTGACCTGTTGATAACACTCTGACCTGTTGATAAAAGACTCTGACTTGTTGATGAAAGACTCTGACCTGTTGTTGAAAGACTCTGACCTGTTGATAAAAGACACTGACCTGTTGATAAATGACTCAAACCTGTTGATAAAAGACTCTGACCTCTTTATGAAAGACTCTGACCTGATGATAAAAGACTCTGACCTGATGATAAAAGACTCTGACCTGTTGATAAAAAAACTCTGACCTGTTAATAAAAGACTCTGACCTGCTGATGAAATACTCTGACCTGTTGATAAATGAGTCTGACCTGTTGATTAAAGACTCTGACCTGCTGATAAGACTCTGACTTGCTGATAAGACTCTTACCTGCTGATACAAGACTATGACCTGCTGATGAAAAACTCTGACGTGCTGATGAAAGACTCTGACCTGATGATAAAGAATCTGACGTGATGATGAAAGACTGTGACATGTTGATAAGACTCTGACTTGTTGATAAAAGACTCTGACATGTTGATAAAACACTCTGACCTGCTGATGAGAGACTCTGAACTGATGATGAAAGAATCTGAACTGATGATGAAAGAATCTGACCTGTTGATAAAAGACTGTGACATGTTGATAAAAAACTCTGACCTGTTGATAAAACTCTGACTTGTTGATAAAATACTCTGACCTGCTGATGAAAGACTCTGACCTGTTGATGAAATACTCTGACCTGTTGATAAAAGACTCTGACCAGCTGATGAAAGACTCTGACCTCATGATTAAAGACTCTGACCTGTTGATGAAAGACTCTGACCTGCTGATAACACTCTGACCTGTTGATAAAAGACTCTGACTTGTTGATGAAAGATTCTGACCTGTTGTTGAAAGACTCTGACCTGTTGATAAAAGACACTGACCTGTTGATAAATGACTCTGACCTGTTGATAAAAGACTCTGACCTGCTGATGAAAGACTCTGACCTGTTGATGAAAGACTCTGACCTGCTGATAAAAGACTCTGATCTGCTGATAAGACACTGATCTGCTGATAAAAAACTCTTACCTGTTGATAAGACTCTGATGTGTTGATTAAAGACTCTGACCTCTTTATAAAAGACTCTGACCTGATGATAAAAGACTCTGTGCTGGTGATAAAAGACTCTGACCTGTTGATAAAAAACTCTGACCTGTTAATAAAAGACTCTGACCTGCTGATGAAATACTCTGACCTGTTGATGAAAGACTCTGACCTGATGATAAAAGAATCTGACCTGATGATGAAAGAATCTGACCTGATGATGAAAGACTGTGACATGTTGATAAGACTCTGACTTGTTGATAAAAGACTCTGACCTGTTGATGAAAGACTCTGACCTGCTTATAAAAGACTCTGACCTGCTGATAACACTCTGACCTGTTGATAACACTCTGACCTGTTGATAAAAGACTCTGACTTGTTGATGAAAGACTCTGACCTGTTGTTGAAAGACTCTGACCTGTTGATAAAAGACACTGACCTGTTGATAAATGACTCTGACCTGTTGATAAAAGACTCTGACCTGCTGATGAAAGACTCTGACCTGATGATAAAAGACTCTGACCTGTTGATAAAAAACTCTGACCTGTTAATAAAAGACTCTGACCTGCTGATGAAATACTCTGACCTGTTGATGAAAGACTCTGACCTGATGATAAAAGAATCTGACCTGATGATGAAAGAATCTGACCTGATGATGAAAGACTGTGACATGTTGATAAGACTCTGACTTGTTGATAAAAGACTCTGACCTGTTGATGAAAGACTCTGACCTGCTTATAAAAGACTCTGACCTGCTGATAACACTCTGACCTGTTGATAACACTCTGACCTGTTGATAAAAGACTCTGACTTGTTGATGAAAGACTCTGACCTGTTGTTGAAAGACTCTGACCTGTTGATAAAAGACACTGACCTGTTGATAAATGACTCTGACCTGTTGATAAAAGACTCTGACCTGCTGATGAAAGACTCTGACCTGATGATGAAAGACTCTGACCTGATGATGAAAGACTCTGACCTGCTGATAAAAGACTCTGACCTGTTGATAAGACTCTGACCTGATGATAAAGGATTTTGACCTCTTTATAAAAGACTGACCTGATGATAAAAGACTCTGACCTGATGATAAAAGACTCTGACCTGATGATAAAGGATTTTGACCTGTTGATAAAAGACTCTGACCTGTTGATAAAAAGACTCTGACCTGTTAATAAAAGACTCTGACATGCTGATGAAATAGTCTGACCTGTGGATAAATGAGTCTGACCTGTTGATAAAAGACTCTGACTTGCTGATAAGACTATGACCTGCTGATGAAAAACTCTGACCTGATGATGAAAGACTCTGACCTGTTGATGAAAGACTCTGACCTGTTGATGAAAGACTCTGACCAGCTAATGAAAGACTCTGACCTGATGAAAGACTCTGACCTGTTGATGAAAGACTCTGACCTGCTGATGAAAGACTCTGACCTGCTGATAAGACTCTGACCTGTTGATGAAAGACTTTGACCTGTTGATGAAAGACTTTGACCTGTTGATGAAAGACTCTGACCTGCTTATAAACGACTCTGACCTGCTGATAACACTCTGACCTGTTGATAACACTCTGACCTGTTGATAAAAGACTCTGACTTGTTGATGAAAGACTCTGACCTGTTGTTGAAAGACTCTGACCTGTTGTTGAAAGACTCTGACCTGTTGATAAAAGACACTGACCTGTTGATAAATGACTCAAACCTGTTGATAAAAGACTCTGACCTCTTTATGAAAGACTCTGACCTGATGATAAAAGACTCTGACCTGATGATAAAAGACTCTGACCTGTTGATAAAGGATTTTGACCTGTTGATAAAAGACTCTGACCTGTTGATAAAAAACTCTGACCTGTTGATGAAAGACTCTGACCTGCTTATAAAAGACTCTGACCTGCTGATAACACTCTGACCTGTTGATAACACTCTGACCTGTTGATAAAAGACTCTGACTTGTTGATGAAAGACTCTGACCTGTTGTTGAAAGACTCTGACCTGTTGATAAAAGACACTGACCTGTTGATAAATGACTCTGACCTGTTGATAAAAGACTCTGACCTGCTGATGAAAGACTCTGACCTGATGATGAAAGACTCTGACCTGATGATGAAAGACTCTGACCTGCTGATAAAAGACTCTGACCTGTTGATAAGACTCTGACCTGATGATAAAGGATTTTGACCTCTTTATAAAAGACTGACCTGATGATAAAAGACTCTGACCTGATGATAAAAGACTCTGACCTGATGATAAAGGATTTTGACCTGTTGATAAAAGACTCTGACCTGTTGATAAAAAGACTCTGACCTGTTAATAAAAGACTCTGACATGCTGATGAAATAGTCTGACCTGTGGATAAATGAGTCTGACCTGTTGATAAAAGACTCTGACTTGCTGATAAGACTATGACCTGCTGATGAAAAACTCTGACCTGATGATGAAAGACTCTGACCTGTTGATGAAAGACTCTGACCTGTTGATGAAAGACTCTGACCAGCTAATGAAAGACTCTGACCTGATGAAAGACTCTGACCTGTTGATGAAAGACTCTGACCTGCTGATGAAAGACTCTGACCTGCTGATAAGACTCTGACCTGTTGATGAAAGACTTTGACCTGTTGATGAAAGACTTTGACCTGTTGATGAAAGACTCTGACCTGCTTATAAACGACTCTGACCTGCTGATAACACTCTGACCTGTTGATAACACTCTGACCTGTTGATAAAAGACTCTGACTTGTTGATGAAAGACTCTGACCTGTTGTTGAAAGACTCTGACCTGTTGTTGAAAGACTCTGACCTGTTGATAAAAGACACTGACCTGTTGATAAATGACTCAAACCTGTTGATAAAAGACTCTGACCTCTTTATGAAAGACTCTGACCTGATGATAAAAGACTCTGACCTGATGATAAAAGACTCTGACCTGTTGATAAAGGATTTTGACCTGTTGATAAAAGACTCTGACCTGTTGATAAAAAACTCTGACCTGTTGATGAAAGACTCTGACCTGCTTATAAAAGACTCTGACCTGCTGATAACACTCTGACCTGTTGATAACACTCTGACCTGTTGATAAAAGACTCTGACTTGTTGATGAAAGACTCTGACCTGTTGTTGAAAGACTCTGACCTGTTGATAAAAGACACTGACCTGTTGATAAATGACTCTGACCTGTTGATAAAAGACTCTGACCTGCTGATGAAAGACTCTGACCTGATGATGAAAGACTCTGACCTGATGATGAAAGACTCTGACCTGCTGATAAAAGACTCTGACCTGTTGATAAGACTCTGACCTGATGATAAAGGATTTTGACCTCTTTATAAAAGACTGACCTGATGATAAAAGACTCTGACCTGATGATAAAAGACTCTGACCTGATGATAAAGGATTTTGACCTGTTGATAAAAGACTCTGACCTGTTGATAAAAAGACTCTGACCTGTTAATAAAAGACTCTGACATGCTGATGAAATAGTCTGACCTGTGGATAAATGAGTCTGACCTGTTGATAAAAGACTCTGACTTGCTGATAAGACTATGACCTGCTGATGAAAAACTCTGACCTGATGATGAAAGACTCTGACCTGTTGATGAAAGACTCTGACCTGTTGATGAAAGACTCTGACCAGCTAATGAAAGACTCTGACCTGATGAAAGACTCTGACCTGTTGATGAAAGACTCTGACCTGCTGATGAAAGACTCTGACCTGCTGATAAGACTCTGACCTGTTGATGAAAGACTTTGACCTGTTGATGAAAGACTTTGACCTGTTGATGAAAGACTCTGACCTGCTTATAAACGACTCTGACCTGCTGATAACACTCTGACCTGTTGATAACACTCTGACCTGTTGATAAAAGACTCTGACTTGTTGATGAAAGACTCTGACCTGTTGTTGAAAGACTCTGACCTGTTGTTGAAAGACTCTGACCTGTTGATAAAAGACACTGACCTGTTGATAAATGACTCAAACCTGTTGATAAAAGACTCTGACCTCTTTATGAAAGACTCTGACCTGATGATAAAAGACTCTGACCTGATGATAAAAGACTCTGACCTGTTGATAAAGGATTTTGACCTGTTGATAAAAGACTCTGACCTGTTGATAAAAAACTCTGACCTGTTGATGAAATACTCTGACCTGTTGATAAATGACTCTGACTTGTTGATAAAAGACTCTTACCTGCTGATAAGACTATGACTTGCTGATAAGACTCTTACCTGCTGATACAAGACTATGACCTGATGATAAAAGAATCTGACGTGATGATGAAAGACTGTGACATGTTGATAAAGACTCTGACCTGTTGATGAAAGACTGTGACATGTTGATAAAACACTCTCACCTGCTGATGAGAGACTCTGAACTGATGATGAAAGAATCTGAACTGATGATGAAAGAATCTGACCTGTTGATAAAAGAATCTGAACTGTTGATAAAAAACTCTGACCTGTTGATAAAACTCTGACTTGTTGATAAAATACTCTGACCTGCTGATGAAAGACTCTGACCTGTTGATGAAATACTCTGACCTGTTGATAAAAGACTCTGACCAGCTGATGAAAGACTCTGACCTGTTGATAAAAGACTCTGACCTGTTGATGAAAGACTCTGACATGCTGATAACACTCTGACCTGTTGATAAAAGACTCTGACTTGTTGATGAAAGATTCTGACCTGTTGTTGAAAGACTCTGACCTGTTGATAAAAGACACTGACCTGTTGATAAATGACTCTGACCTGTTGATAAAAGACTCTGACCTGCTGATGAAAGACTCTGACCTGTTGATGAAAGACTCTGACCTGCTGATAAAAGACTCTGACCTGCTGATAAGACACTGACCTGCTGATAAAAAACTCTTACCTGTTGATAAGACTCTGATGTGTTGATAAAAGACTCTGACCTCTTTATAAAAGACTCTGACCTGATGATAAAAGACTCTGTGCTGGTGATAAAAGACTCTGACCTGTTGATAAAAAACTCTGACCTGTTAATAAAAGACTCTGACCTGCTGATGAAATACTCTGACCTGTTGATGAAAGACTCTGACCTGATGATGAAAGAATCTGACCTGTTGATGAAAGACTCTGACCAGCTAATGAAAGACTCTGACCTGATGAAAGACTCTGACCTGCTGATGAAAGACTCTGACCTGTTGATGAAAAACTCTGACCTGCTGATAACACTCTGACCTGTTGATGAAAGACTTTGACCTGTTGATGAAAGACTTTGACCTGTTGATGAAAGACTCTGACCTGCTTATAAAAGACTCTGACCTGCTGATAACACTCTGACCTGTTGATAACACTCTGACCTGTTGATAAAAGACTCTGACTTGTTGATGAAAGACTCTGACCTGTTGTTGAAAGACTCTGACCTGTTGATAAAAGACACTGACCTGTTGATAAATGACTCAAACCTGTTGATAAAAGACTCTGACCTCTTTATGAAAGACTCTGACCTGATGATAAAAGACTCTGACCTGATGATAAAAGACTCTAGCCTGTTGATAAAGGATTTTGACCTGTTGATAAAAGACTCTGACCTGTTGATAAAAAACTCTGACCTGTTGATAAAAGACTGACCTGCTGATGAAAGACTCTGACCTGTTGATGAAAGACTCTGACCTGCTGATAAAAGACTCTCACCTGCTGATAAGACACTGACCTGCTGATAAAAAACTCTTACCTGTTGATAAGACTCTGATGTGTTGATAAAAGACTCTGACCTCTTTATAAAAGACTCTGACCTGATGATAAAAGACTCTGTGCTGGTGATAAAAGACTCTGACCTGTTGATAAAAAACTCTGACCTGTTAATAAAAGACTCTGACCTGCTGATGAAATACTCTGACCTGTTGATGAAAGACTCTGACCTGATGATGAAAGAATCTGACCTGTTGATGAAAGACTCTGACCAGCTAATGAAAGACTCTGACCTGATGAAAGACTCTGACCTGCTGATGAAAGACTCTGACCTGTTGATGAAAGACTCTGACCTGCTGATAACACTCTGACCTGTTGATGAAAGACTTTGACCTGTTGATGAAAGACTTTGACCTGTTGATGAAAGACTCTGACCTGCTTATAAAAGACTCTGACCTGCTGATAACACTCTGACCTGTTGATAACACTCTGACCTGTTGATAAAAGACTCTGACTTGTTGATGAAAGACTCTGACCTGTTGTTGAAAGACTCTGACCTGTTGATAAAAGACACTGACCTGTTGATAAATGACTCAAACCTGTTGATAAAAGACTCTGACCTCTTTATGAAAGACTCTGACCTGATGATAAAAGACTCTGACCTGATGATAAAAGACTCTAGCCTGTTGATAAAGGATTTTGACCTGTTGATAAAAGACTCTGACCTGTTGATAAAAAACTCTGACCTGTTAATAAAAGACTCTGACCTGCTGATGAAATACTCTGACCTGTTGATAAATGAGTCTGACCTGTTGATAAAAGACTCTGACCTGCTGATAAGACTCTGACTTGCTGATAAGACTCTTACCTGCTGATACAAGACTATGACCTGCTGATGAAAGAATCTGACGTGATGATGAAAGACTGTGACATGTTGATAAAGACTCTGACCTGTTGATGAAAGACTGTGACATGTTGATAAAACACTCTGACCTGCTGATGAGAGACTCTGAGCTGATGATGAAAGAATCTGAACTGATGATGAAAGAATCTGACCTGTTGATAAAAGAATCTGAACTGTTGATAAAAAACTCTGACCTGTTGATAAAACTCTGACTTGTTGATAAAATACTCTGACCTGCTGATGAAAGACTCTGACCTGTTGATGAAATACTCTGACCTGTTGATAAAAGACTCTGACCAGCTGATGAAAGACTCTGACCTGTTGATAAAAGACTCTGACCTGTTGATGAAAGACTCTGACATGCTGATAACACTCTGACCTGTTGATAAAAGACTCTGACTTGTTGATGAAAGATTCTGACCTGTTGTTGAAAGACTCTGACCTGTTGATAAAAGACACTGACCTGTTGATAAATGACTCTGACCTGTTGATAAAAGACTCTGACCTGCTGATGAAAGACTCTGACCTGTTGATGAAAGACTCTGACCTGCTGATAAAAGACTCTCACCTGCTGATAAGACACTGACCTGCTGATAAAAAACTCTTACCTGTTGATAAGACTCTGATGTGTTGATAAAATACTCTGACCTCTTTATAAAAGACTCTGACCTGATGATAAAAGACTCTGTGCTGGTGATAAAAGACTCTGACCTGTTGATAAAAAACTCTGACCTGTTAATAAAAGACTCTGACCTGCTGATGAAATACTCTGACCTGTTGATGAAAGACTCTGACCTGATGATGAAAGAATCTGACCTGTTGATGAAAGACTCTGACCAGCTAATGAAAGACTCTGACCTGATGAAAGACTCTGACCTGCTGATGAAAGACTCTGACCTGTTGATGAAAGACTCTGACCTGCTGATAACACTGACCTGTTGATGAAAGACTTTGACCTGTTGATGAAAGACTCTGACCTGCTTATAAAAGACTCTGACCTGCTGATAACACTCTGACCTGTTGATAACACTCTGACCTGTTGATAAAAGACTCTGACCTGTTGATAAAAGACTCTGACCTCTTTATGAAAGACTCTGACCTGATGATAAAAGACTCTGACCTGATGATAAAAGACTCTAGCCTGTTGATAAAGGATTTTGACCTGTTGATAAAAGACTCTGACCTGTTGATAAAAAACTCTGACCTGTTAATAAAAGACTCTGACCTGCTGATGAAATACTCTGACCTGCTGATAAGACTCTGACTTGCTGATAAGACTCTGACTTGCTGATAAGACTCTTACCTGCTGATACAAGACTACCTGCTGATGAAAAACTCTGACGTGCTGATGAAAGACTCTGACCTGATGATAAAGAATCTGACCTGATGATGAAAGACTGTGACATGTTGATAAGACTCTGACTTGTTGATAAAAGACATCTGACATGCTGATAACACTCTGACCTGTTGATAAAAGACTCTGACTTGTTGATGAAAGATTCTGACCTGTTGTTGAAAGACTCTGACCTGTTGATAAAAGACACTGACCTGTTGATAAATGACTCTGACCTGTTGATAAAAGACTCTGACCTGCTGATGAAAGACTCTGACCTGTTGATGAAAGACTCTGACCTGCTGATAAAAGACTCTGATCTGCTGATAAGACACTGATCTGCTGATAAAAAACTCTTACCTGTTGATAAGACTCTGATGTGTTGATTAAAGACTCTGACCTCTTTATAAAAGACTCTGACCTGATGATAAAAGACTCTGTGCTGGTGATAAAAGACTCTGACCTGTTGATAAAAAACTCTGACCTGTTAATAAAAGACTCTGACCTGCTGATGAAATACTCTGACCTGTTGATGAAAGACTCTGACCTGATGATAAAAGAATCTGACCTGATGATGAAAGAATCTGACCTGATGATGAAAGACTGTGACATGTTGATAAGACTCTGACTTGTTGATAAAAGACTCTGACCTGTTGATGAAAGACTCTGACCTGCTTATAAAAGACTCTGACCTGCTGATAACACTCTGACCTGTTGATAACACTCTGACCTGTTGATAAAAGACTCTGACTTGTTGATGAAAGACTCTGACCTGTTGTTGAAAGACTCTGACCTGTTGATAAAAGACACTGACCTGTTGATAAATGACTCTGACCTGTTGATAAAAGACTCTGACCTGCTGATGAAAGACTCTGACCTGATGATGAAAGACTCTGACCTGATGATGAAAGACTCTGACCTGCTGATAAAAGACTCTGACCTGTTGATAAGACTCTGACCTGATGATAAAGGATTTTGACCTCTTTATAAAAGACTGACCTGATGATAAAAGACTCTGACCTGATGATAAAAGACTCTGACCTGATGATAAAGGATTTTGACCTGTTGATAAAAGACTCTGACCTGTTGATAAAAAGACTCTGACCTGTTAATAAAAGACTCTGACATGCTGATGAAATAGTCTGACCTGTGGATAAATGAGTCTGACCTGTTGATAAAAGACTCTGACTTGCTGATAAGACTATGACCTGCTGATGAAAAACTCTGACCTGATGATGAAAGACTCTGACCTGTTGATGAAAGACTCTGACCTGTTGATGAAAGACTCTGACCAGCTAATGAAAGACTCTGACCTGATGAAAGACTCTGACCTGTTGATGAAAGACTCTGACCTGCTGATGAAAGACTCTGACCTGCTGATAAGACTCTGACCTGTTGATGAAAGACTTTGACCTGTTGATGAAAGACTTTGACCTGTTGATGAAAGACTCTGACCTGCTTATAAACGACTCTGACCTGCTGATAACACTCTGACCTGTTGATAACACTCTGACCTGTTGATAAAAGACTCTGACTTGTTGATGAAAGACTCTGACCTGTTGTTGAAAGACTCTGACCTGTTGTTGAAAGACTCTGACCTGTTGATAAAAGACACTGACCTGTTGATAAATGACTCAAACCTGTTGATAAAAGACTCTGACCTCTTTATGAAAGACTCTGACCTGATGATAAAAGACTCTGACCTGATGATAAAAGACTCTGACCTGTTGATAAAGGATTTTGACCTGTTGATAAAAGACTCTGACCTGTTGATAAAAAACTCTGACCTGTTGATGAAATACTCTGACCTGTTGATAAATGACTCTGACTTGTTGATAAAAGACTCTTACCTGCTGATAAGACTATGACTTGCTGATAAGACTCTTACCTGCTGATACAAGACTATGACCTGATGATAAAAGAATCTGACGTGATGATGAAAGACTGTGACATGTTGATAAAGACTCTGACCTGTTGATGAAAGACTGTGACATGTTGATAAAACACTCTCACCTGCTGATGAGAGACTCTGAACTGATGATGAAAGAATCTGAACTGATGATGAAAGAATCTGACCTGTTGATAAAAGAATCTGAACTGTTGATAAAAAACTCTGACCTGTTGATAAAACTCTGACTTGTTGATAAAATACTCTGACCTGCTGATGAAAGACTCTGACCTGTTGATGAAATACTCTGACCTGTTGATAAAAGACTCTGACCAGCTGATGAAAGACTCTGACCTGTTGATAAAAGACTCTGACCTGTTGATGAAAGACTCTGACATGCTGATAACACTCTGACCTGTTGATAAAAGACTCTGACTTGTTGATGAAAGATTCTGACCTGTTGTTGAAAGACTCTGACCTGTTGATAAAAGACACTGACCTGTTGATAAATGACTCTGACCTGTTGATAAAAGACTCTGACCTGCTGATGAAAGACTCTGACCTGTTGATGAAAGACTCTGACCTGCTGATAAAAGACTCTGACCTGCTGATAAGACACTGACCTGCTGATAAAAAACTCTTACCTGTTGATAAGACTCTGATGTGTTGATAAAAGACTCTGACCTCTTTATAAAAGACTCTGACCTGATGATAAAATACTCTGTGCTGGTGATAAAAGACTCTGACCTGTTGATAAAAAACTCTGACCTGTTAATAAAAGACTCTGACCTGCTGATGAAATACTCTGACCTGTTGATGAAAGACTCTGACCTGATGATGAAAGAATCTGACCTGTTGATGAAAGACTCTGACCAGCTAATGAAAGACTCTGACCTGATGAAAGACTCTGACCTGCTGATGAAAGACTCTGACCTGTTGATGAAAAACTCTGACCTGCTGATAACACTCTGACCTGTTGATGAAAGACTTTGACCTGTTGATGAAAGACTTTGACCTGTTGATGAAAGACTCTGACCTGCTTATAAAAGACTCTGACCTGCTGATAACACTCTGACCTGTTGATAACACTCTGACCTGTTGATAAAAGACTCTGACTTGTTGATGAAAGACTCTGACCTGTTGTTGAAAGACTCTGACCTGTTGATAAAAGACACTGACCTGTTGATAAATGACTCAAACCTGTTGATAAAAGACTCTGACCTCTTTATGAAAGACTCTGACCTGATGATAAAAGACTCTGACCTGATGATAAAAGACTCTAGCCTGTTGATAAAGGATTTTGACCTGTTGATAAAAGACTCTGACCTGTTGATAAAAAACTCTGACCTGTTGATAAAAGACTGACCTGCTGATGAAAGACTCTGACCTGTTGATGAAAGACTCTGACCTGCTGATAAAAGACTCTCACCTGCTGATAAGACACTGACCTGCTGATAAAAAACTCTTACCTGTTGATAAGACTCTGATGTGTTGATAAAAGACTCTGACCTCTTTATAAAAGACTCTGACCTGATGATAAAAGACTCTGTGCTGGTGATAAAAGACTCTGACCTGTTGATAAAAAACTCTGACCTGTTAATAAAAGACTCTGACCTGCTGATGAAATACTCTGACCTGTTGATGAAAGACTCTGACCTGATGATGAAAGAATCTGACCTGTTGATGAAAGACTCTGACCAGCTAATGAAAGACTCTGACCTGATGAAAGACTCTGACCTGCTGATGAAAGACTCTGACCTGTTGATGAAAGACTCTGACCTGCTGATAACACTCTGACCTGTTGATGAAAGACTTTGACCTGTTGATGAAAGACTTTGACCTGTTGATGAAAGACTCTGACCTGCTTATAAAAGACTCTGACCTGCTGATAACACTCTGACCTGTTGATAACACTCTGACCTGTTGATAAAAGACTCTGACTTGTTGATGAAAGACTCTGACCTGTTGTTGAAAGACTCTGACCTGTTGATAAAAGACACTGACCTGTTGATAAATGACTCAAACCTGTTGATAAAAGACTCTGACCTCTTTATGAAAGACTCTGACCTGATGATAAAAGACTCTGACCTGATGATAAAAGACTCTAGCCTGTTGATAAAGGATTTTGACCTGTTGATAAAAGACTCTGACCTGTTGATAAAAAACTCTGACCTGTTAATAAAAGACTCTGACCTGCTGATGAAATACTCTGACCTGTTGATAAATGAGTCTGACCTGTTGATAAAAGACTCTGACCTGCTGATAAGACTCTGACTTGCTGATAAGACTCTTACCTGCTGATACAAGACTATGACCTGCTGATGAAAGAATCTGACGTGATGATGAAAGACTGTGACATGTTGATAAAGACTCTGACCTGTTGATGAAAGACTGTGACATGTTGATAAAACACTCTGACCTGCTGATGAGAGACTCTGAGCTGATGATGAAAGAATCTGAACTGATGATGAAAGAATCTGACCTGTTGATAAAAGAATCTGAACTGTTGATAAAAAACTCTGACCTGTTGATAAAACTCTGACTTGTTGATAAAATACTCTGACCTGCTGATGAAAGACTCTGACCTGTTGATGAAATACTCTGACCTGTTGATAAAAGACTCTGACCAGCTGATGAAAGACTCTGACCTGTTGATAAAAGACTCTGACCTGTTGATGAAAGACTCTGACATGCTGATAACACTCTGACCTGTTGATAAAAGACTCTGACTTGTTGATGAAAGATTCTGACCTGTTGTTGAAAGACTCTGACCTGTTGATAAAAGACACTGACCTGTTGATAAATGACTCTGACCTGTTGATAAAAGACTCTGACCTGCTGATGAAAGACTCTGACCTGTTGATGAAAGACTCTGACCTGCTGATAAAAGACTCTCACCTGCTGATAAGACACTGACCTGCTGATAAAAAACTCTTACCTGTTGATAAGACTCTGATGTGTTGATAAAATACTCTGACCTCTTTATAAAAGACTCTGACCTGATGATAAAAGACTCTGTGCTGGTGATAAAAGACTCTGACCTGTTGATAAAAAACTCTGACCTGTTAATAAAAGACTCTGACCTGCTGATGAAATACTCTGACCTGTTGATGAAAGACTCTGACCTGATGATGAAAGAATCTGACCTGTTGATGAAAGACTCTGACCAGCTAATGAAAGACTCTGACCTGATGAAAGACTCTGACCTGCTGATGAAAGACTCTGACCTGTTGATGAAAGACTCTGACCTGCTGATAACACTGACCTGTTGATGAAAGACTTTGACCTGTTGATGAAAGACTCTGACCTGCTTATAAACGACTCTGACCTGCTGATAACACTCTGACCTGTTGATAACACTCTGACCTGTTGATAAAAGACTCTGACTTGTTGATGAAAGACTCTGACCTGTTGTTGAAAGACTCTGACCTGTTGTTGAAAGACTCTGACCTGTTGATAAAAGACACTGACCTGTTGATAAATGACTCAAACCTGTTGATAAAAGACTCTGACCTCTTTATGAAAGACTCTGACCTGATGATAAAAGACTCTGACCTGATGATAAAAGACTCTGACCTGTTGATAAAGGATTTTGACCTGTTGATAAAAGACTCTGACCTGTTGATAAAAAACTCTGACCTGTTGATGAAATACTCTGACCTGTTGATAAATGACTCTGACTTGTTGATAAAAGACTCTTACCTGCTGATAAGACTATGACTTGCTGATAAGACTCTTACCTGCTGATACAAGACTATGACCTGATGATAAAAGAATCTGACGTGATGATGAAAGACTGTGACATGTTGATAAAGACTCTGACCTGTTGATGAAAGACTGTGACATGTTGATAAAACACTCTCACCTGCTGATGAGAGACTCTGAACTGATGATGAAAGAATCTGAACTGATGATGAAAGAATCTGACCTGTTGATAAAAGAATCTGAACTGTTGATAAAAAACTCTGACCTGTTGATAAAACTCTGACTTGTTGATAAAATACTCTGACCTGCTGATGAAAGACTCTGACCTGTTGATGAAATACTCTGACCTGTTGATAAAAGACTCTGACCAGCTGATGAAAGACTCTGACCTGTTGATAAAAGACTCTGACCTGTTGATGAAAGACTCTGACATGCTGATAACACTCTGACCTGTTGATAAAAGACTCTGACTTGTTGATGAAAGATTCTGACCTGTTGTTGAAAGACTCTGACCTGTTGATAAAAGACACTGACCTGTTGATAAATGACTCTGACCTGTTGATAAAAGACTCTGACCTGCTGATGAAAGACTCTGACCTGTTGATGAAAGACTCTGACCTGCTGATAAAAGACTCTGACCTGCTGATAAGACACTGACCTGCTGATAAAAAACTCTTACCTGTTGATAAGACTCTGATGTGTTGATAAAAGACTCTGACCTCTTTATAAAAGACTCTGACCTGATGATAAAATACTCTGTGCTGGTGATAAAAGACTCTGACCTGTTGATAAAAAACTCTGACCTGTTAATAAAAGACTCTGACCTGCTGATGAAATACTCTGACCTGTTGATGAAAGACTCTGACCTGATGATGAAAGAATCTGACCTGTTGATGAAAGACTCTGACCAGCTAATGAAAGACTCTGACCTGATGAAAGACTCTGACCTGCTGATGAAAGACTCTGACCTGTTGATGAAAAACTCTGACCTGCTGATAACACTCTGACCTGTTGATGAAAGACTTTGACCTGTTGATGAAAGACTTTGACCTGTTGACGAAAGACTCTGACCTGCTTATAAAAGACTCTGACCTGCTGATAACACTCTGACCTGTTGATAACACTCTGACCTGTTGATAAAAGACTCTGACTTGTTGATGAAAGACTCTGACCTGTTGTTGAAAGACTCTGACCTGTTGATAAAAGACACTGACCTGTTGATAAATGACTCAAACCTGTTGATAAAAGACTCTGACCTCTTTATGAAAGACTCTGACCTGATGATAAAAGACTCTGACCTGATGATAAAAGACTCTAGCCTGTTGATAAAGGATTTTGACCTGTTGATAAAAGACTCTGACCTGTTGATAAAAAACTCTGACCTGTTGATAAAAGACTGACCTGCTGATGAAAGACTCTGACCTGTTGATGAAAGACTCTGACCTGCTGATAAAAGACTCTCACCTGCTGATAAGACACTGACCTGCTGATAAAAAAACTCTTACCTGTTGATAAGACTCTGATGTGTTGATAAAAGACTCTGACCTCTTTATAAAAGACTCTGACCTGATGATAAAAGACTCTGTGCTGGTGATAAAAGACTCTGACCTGTTGATAAAAAACTCTGACCTGTTAATAAAAGACTCTGACCTGCTGATGAAATACTCTGACCTGTTGATGAAAGACTCTGACCTGATGATGAAAGAATCTGACCTGTTGATGAAAGACTCTGACCAGCTAATGAAAGACTCTGACCTGATGAAAGACTCTGACCTGCTGATGAAAGACTCTGACCTGTTGATGAAAGACTCTGACCTGCTGATAACACTCTGACCTGTTGATGAAAGACTTTGACCTGTTGATGAAAGACTTTGACCTGTTGATGAAAGACTCTGACCTGCTTATAAAAGACTCTGACCTGCTGATAACACTCTGACCTGTTGATAACACTCTGACCTGTTGATAAAAGACTCTGACTTGTTGATGAAAGACTCTGACCTGTTGTTGAAAGACTCTGACCTGTTGATAAAAGACACTGACCTGTTGATAAATGACTCAAACCTGTTGATAAAAGACTCTGACCTCTTTATGAAAGACTCTGACCTGATGATAAAAGACTCTGACCTGATGATAAAAGACTCTAGCCTGTTGATAAAGGATTTTGACCTGTTGATAAAAGACTCTGACCTGTTGATAAAAAACTCTGACCTGTTAATAAAAGACTCTGACCTGCTGATGAAATACTCTGACCTGTTGATAAATGAGTCTGACCTGTTGATAAAAGACTCTGACCTGCTGATAAGACTCTGACTTGCTGATAAGACTCTTACCTGCTGATACAAGACTATGACCTGCTGATGAAAGAATCTGACGTGATGATGAAAGACTGTGACATGTTGATAAAGACTCTGACCTGTTGATGAAAGACTGTGACATGTTGATAAAACACTCTGACCTGCTGATGAGAGACTCTGAGCTGATGATGAAAGAATCTGAACTGATGATGAAAGAATCTGACCTGTTGATAAAAGAATCTGAACTGTTGATAAAAAACTCTGACCTGTTGATAAAACTCTGACTTGTTGATAAAATACTCTGACCTGCTGATGAAAGACTCTGACCTGTTGATGAAATACTCTGACCTGTTGATAAAAGACTCTGACCAGCTGATGAAAGACTCTGACCTGTTGATAAAAGACTCTGACCTGTTGATGAAAGACTCTGACATGCTGATAACACTCTGACCTGTTGATAAAAGACTCTGACTTGTTGATGAAAGATTCTGACCTGTTGTTGAAAGACTCTGACCTGTTGATAAAAGACACTGACCTGTTGATAAATGACTCTGACCTGTTGATAAAAGACTCTGACCTGCTGATGAAAGACTCTGACCTGTTGATGAAAGACTCTGACCTGCTGATAAAAGACTCTCACCTGCTGATAAGACACTGACCTGCTGATAAAAAACTCTTACCTGTTGATAAGACTCTGATGTGTTGATAAAATACTCTGACCTCTTTATAAAAGACTCTGACCTGATGATAAAAGACTCTGTGCTGGTGATAAAAGACTCTGACCTGTTGATAAAAAACTCTGACCTGTTAATAAAAGACTCTGACCTGCTGATGAAATACTCTGACCTGTTGATGAAAGACTCTGACCTGATGATGAAAGAATCTGACCTGTTGATGAAAGACTCTGACCAGCTAATGAAAGACTCTGACCTGATGAAAGACTCTGACCTGCTGATGAAAGACTCTGACCTGTTGATGAAAGACTCTGACCTGCTGATAACACTGACCTGTTGATGAAAGACTTTGACCTGTTGATGAAAGACTCTGACCTGCTTATAAAAGACTCTGACCTGCTGATAACACTCTGACCTGTTGATAACACTCTGACCTGTTGATAAAAGACTCTGACCTGTTGATAAAAGACTCTGACCTCTTTATGAAAGACTCTGACCTGATGATAAAAGACTCTGACCTGATGATAAAAGACTCTAGCCTGTTGATAAAGGATTTTGACCTGTTGATAAAAGACTCTAACCTGTTGATAAAAAACTCTGACCTGTTAATAAAAGACTCTGACCTGCTGATGAAATACTCTGACCTGCTGATAAGACTCTGACTTGCTGATAAGACTCTGACTTGCTGATAAGACTCTTACCTGCTGATACAAGACTACCTGCTGATGAAAAACTCTGACGTGCTGATGAAAGACTCTGACCTGATGATAAAGAATCTGACCTGATGATGAAAGACTGTGACATGTTGATAAGACTCTGACTTGTTGATAAAAGACATCTGACATGCTGATAACACTCTGACCTGTTGATAAAAGACTCTGACTTGTTGATGAAAGATTCTGACCTGTTGTTGAAAGACTCTGACCTGTTGATAAAAGACACTGACCTGTTGATAAATGACTCTGACCTGTTGATAAAAGACTCTGACCTGCTGATGAAAGACTCTGACCTGTTGATGAAAGACTCTGACCTGCTGATAAAAGACTCTCACCTGCTGATAAGACACTGACCTGCTGATAAAAAACTCTTACCTGTTGATAAGACTCTGATGTGTTGATAAAAGACTCTGACCTCTTTATAAAAGACTCTGACCTGATGATAAAAAACTCTGTGCTGGTGATAAAAGACTCTGACCTGTTGATAAAAAACTCTGACCTGTTAATAAAAGACTCTGACCTGCTGATGAAATACTCTGACCTGTTGATTGAAGACTCTGACCTGATGATGAAAGAATCTGACCTGTTGATGAAAGACTCTGACCAGCTAATGAAAGACTCTGACCTGATGAAAGACTCTGACCTGCTGATGAAAGACTCTGACCTGTTGATGAAAGACTCTGACCTGCTGATAACACTCTGACCTGTTGATGAAAGACTTTGACCTGTTGATGAAAGACTTTGACCTGTTGATGAAAGACTCTGACCTGCTTATAAAAGACTCTGACCTGCTGATAACACTCTGACCTGTTGATAACACTCTGACCTGTTGATAAAAGACTCTGACTTGTTGATGAAAGACTCTGACCTGTTGTTGAAAGACTCTGACCTGTTGATAAAAGACACTGACCTGTTGATAAATGACTCAAACCTGTTGATAAAAGACTCTGACCTCTTTATGAAAGACTCTGACCTGATGATAAAAGACTCTGACCTGATGATAAAAGACTCTAGCCTGTTGATAAAGGATTTTGACCTGTTGATAAAAGACTCTGACCTGTTGATAAAAAACTCTGACCTGTTAATAAAAGACTCTGACCTGCTGATGAAATACTCTGACCTGTTGATAAATGAGTCTGACCTGTTGATAAAAGACTCTGACCTGCTGATAAGGCTCTGACTTGCTGATAAGACTCTTACCTGCTGATACAAGACTATGACCTGCTGATGAAAGACTCTGACCTGTTGATGAAAGACTGTGACATGTTGATAAAACACTCTGACCTGCTGATGAGAGACTCTGAACTGATGATGAAAGAATCTGAACTGATGATGAAAGAATCTGACCTGTTGATAAAAGAATCTGAACTGTTGATAAAAAACTCTGACCTGTTGATAAAACTCTGACTTGTTGATAAAATACTCTGACCTGCTGATGAAAGACTCTGACCTGTTGATGAAATACTCTGACCTGTTGATAAAAGACTCTGACCAGCTGATGAAAGACTCTGACCTCATGATTAAAGACTCTGACCTGTTGATGAAAGACTCTGACCTGCTGATAAAAAACTCTTACCTGTTGATAAGACTCTGATGTGTTGATAAAAGACTCTGACCTCTTTATAAAAGACTCTGACCTGATGATAAAATACTCTGTGCTGGTGATAAAAGACTCTGACCTGTTGATAAAAAACTCTGACCTGTTAATAAAAGACTCTGACCTGCTGATGAAATACTCTGACCTGTTGATGAAAGACTCTGACCTGATGATGAAAGAATCTGACCTGTTGATGAAAGACTCTGACCAGCTAATGAAAGACTCTGACCTGATGAAAGACTCTGACCTGCTGATGAAAGACTCTGACCTGTTGATGAAAAACTCTGACCTGCTGATAACACTCTGACCTGTTGATGAAAGACTTTGACCTGTTGATGAAAGACTTTGACCTGTTGATGAAAGACTCTGACCTGCTTATAAAAGACTCTGACCTGCTGATAACACTCTGACCTGTTGATAACACTCTGACCTGTTGATAAAAGACTCTGACTTGTTGATGAAAGACTCTGACCTGTTGTTGAAAGACTCTGACCTGTTGATAAAAGACACTGACCTGTTGATAAATGACTCAAACCTGTTGATAAAAGACTCTGACCTCTTTATGAAAGACTCTGACCTGATGATAAAAGACTCTGACCTGATGATAAAAGACTCTAGCCTGTTGATAAAGGATTTTGACCTGTTGATAAAAGACTCTGACCTGTTGATAAAAAACTCTGACCTGTTAATAAAAGACTCTGACCTGCTGATGAAATACTCTGACCTGTTGATAAATGAGTCTGACCTGTTGATAAAAGACTCTGACCTGCTGATAAGACTCTGACTTGCTGATAAGACTCTTACCTGCTGATACAAGACTATGACCTGCTGATGAAAGAATCTGACGTGATGATGAAAGACTGTGACATGTTGATAAAGACTCTGACCTGTTGATGAAAGACTGTGACATGTTGATAAAACACTCTGACCTGCTGATGAGAGACTCTGAACTGATGATGAAAGAATCTGAACTGATGATGAAAGAATCTGACCTGTTGATAAAAGAATCTGAACTGTTGATAAAAAACTCTGACCTGTTGATAAAACTCTGACTTGTTGATAAAATACTCTGACCTGCTGATGAAAGACTCTGACCTGTTGATGAAATACTCTGACCTGTTGATAAAAGACTCTGACCAGCTGATGAAAGACTCTGACCTCATGATTAAAGACTCTGACCTGTTGATGAAAGACTCTGACCTGCTGATAAAAAAACTCTTACCTGTTGATAAGACTCTGATGTGTTGATAAAAGACTCTGACCTCTTTATAAAAGACTCTGACCTGATGATAAAATACTCTGTGCTGGTGATAAAAGACTCTGACCTGTTGATAAAAAACTCTGACCTGTTAATAAAAGACTCTGACCTGCTGATGAAATACTCTGACCTGTTGATGAAAGACTCTGACCTGATGATGAAAGAATCTGACCTGTTGATGAAAGACTCTGACCAGCTAATGAAAGACTCTGACCTGATGAAAGACTCTGACCTGCTGATGAAAGACTCTGACCTGTTGATGAAAAACTCTGACCTGCTGATAACACTCTGACCTGTTGATGAAAGACTTTGACCTGTTGATGAAAGACTTTGACCTGTTGATGAAAGACTCTGACCTGCTTATAAAAGACTCTGACCTGCTGATAACACTCTGACCTGTTGATAACACTCTGACCTGTTGATAAAAGACTCTGACTTGTTGATGAAAGACTCTGACCTGTTGTTGAAAGACTCTGACCTGTTGATAAAAGACACTGACCTGTTGATAAATGACTGAAACCTGTTGATAAAAGACTCTGACCTCTTTATGAAAGACTCTGACCTGATGATAAAAGACTCTGACCTGATGATAAAAGACTCTAGCCTGTTGATAAAGGATTTTGACCTGTTGATAAAAGACTCTGACCTGTTGATAAAAAACTCTGACCTGTTAATAAAAGACTCTGACCTGCTGATGAAATACTCTGACCTGTTGATAAATGAGTCTGACCTGTTGATAAAAGACTCTGACCTGCTGATAAGACTCTGACTTGCTGATAAGACTCTTACCTGCTGATACAAGACTATGACCTGCTGATGAAAAACTCTGACGTGCTGATGAAAGACTCTGACCTGATGATAAAGAATCTGACCTGATGATGAAAGACTGTGACATGTTGATAAGACTCTGACTTGTTGATAAAAGACTCTGACATGTTGATAAAACACTCCGACCTGCTGATGAGAGACTCTGAACTGATGATGAAAGAATCTGAACTGATGATGAAAGAATCTGACCTGTTGATAAAAGACTGTGACATGTTGATAAAAAACTCTGACCTGTTGATAAAACTCTGACTTGTTGATAAAATACTCTGACCTGCTGATGAAAGACTCTGACCTGTTGATGAAATACTCTGACCTGTTGATAAAATACTCTGACCTGTTGATAAAAGACTCTGACCAGCTGATGGAAGACTCTGACCTCATGATTAAAGACTCTGACCTGTTGATGAAAGACTCTGACCTGCTGATAACACTCTGACCTGTTGATAAAAGACTCTGACTTTTTAATGAAAGATTCTGACCTGTTGTTGAAAGACTCTGACCTGTTGATAAAAGACACTGACCTGTTGATAAAAGACTGTGACATGTTGATAAAACACTCTGACCTGCTGATGAGAGACTCTGAACTGATGATGAAAGAATCTGAACTGATGATGAAAGAATCTGACCTGTTGATAAAAGAATCTGAACTGTTGATAAAAAACTCTGACCTGTTGATAAAACTCTGACTTGTTGATAAAATACTCTGACCTGCTGATGAAAGACTCTGACCTGTTGATGAAATACTCTGACCTGTTGATAAAAGACTCTGACCAGCTGATGAAAGACTCTGACCTCATGATTAAAGACTCTGACCTGTTGATGAAAGACTCTGACCTGCTGATAAAAAACTCTTACCTGTTGATAAGACTCTGATGTGTTGATAAAAGACTCTGACCTCTTTATAAAAGACTCTGACCTGATGATAAAATACTCTGTGCTGGTGATAAAAGACTCTGACCTGTTGATAAAAAACTCTGACCTGTTAATAAAAGACTCTGACCTGCTGATGAAATACTCTGACCTGTTGATGAAAGACTCTGACCTGATGATGAAAGAATCTGACCTGTTGATGAAAGACTCTGACCAGCTAATGAAAGACTCTGACCTGATGAAAGACTCTGACCTGCTGATGAAAGACTCTGACCTGTTGATGAAAAACTCTGACCTGCTGATAACACTCTGACCTGTTGATGAAAGACTTTGACCTGTTGATGAAAGACTTTGACCTGTTGATGAAAGACTCTGACCTGCTTATAAAAGACTCTGACCTGCTGATAACACTCTGACCTGTTGATAACACTCTGACCTGTTGATAAAAGACTCTGACTTGTTGATGAAAGACTCTGACCTGTTGTTGAAAGACTCTGACCTGTTGATAAAAGACACTGACCTGTTGATAAATGACTGAAACCTGTTGATAAAAGACTCTGACCTTTTTATGAAAGACTCTGACCTGATGATAAAAGACTCTGACCTGATGATAAAAGACTCGAGCCTGTTGATAAAGGATTTTGACCTGTTGATAAAAGACTCTGACCTGTTGATAAAAAACTCTGACCTGTTAATAAAAGACTCTGACCTGCTGATGAAATACTCTGACCTGTTGATAAATGAGTCTGACCTGTTGATAAAAGACTCTGACCTGCTGATAAGACTCTGACTTGCTGATAAGACTCTTACCTGCTGATACAAGACTATGACCTGCTGATGAAAAACTCTGACGTGCTGATGAAAGACTCTGACCTGATGATAAAGAATCTGACCTGATGATGAAAGACTGTGACATGTTGATAAGACTCTGACTTGTTGATAAAAGACTCTGACATGTTGATAAAACACTCCGACCTGCTGATGAGAGACTCTGAACTGATGATGAAAGAATCTGAACTGATGATGAAAGAATCTGACCTGTTGATAAAAGACTGTGACATGTTGATAAAAAACTCTGACCTGTTGATAAAACTCTGACTTGTTGATAAAATACTCTGACCTGCTGATGAAAGACTCTGACCTGTTGATGAAATACTCTGACCTGTTGATAAAATACTCTGACCTGTTGATAAAAGACTCTGACCAGCTGATGGAAGACTCTGACCTCATGATTAAAGACTCTGACCTGTTGATGAAAGACTCTGACCTGCTGATAACACTCTGACCTGTTGATAAAAGACTCTGACTTTTTAATGAAAGATTCTGACCTGTTGTTGAAAGACTCTGACCTGTTGATAAAAGACACTGACCTGTTGATAAATGACTCTGACCCGTTGATAAAAGACTCTGACCTGCTGATGAAAGACTCTGACCTGTTGATGAAAGACTCTGACCTGCTGATAAAAAACTCTTACCTGTTGATAAGACTCTGATGTGTTGATAAAAGACTCTGACCTCTTTATAAAAGACTCTGACCTGATGATAAAATACTCTGTGCTGGTGATAAAAGACTCTGACCTGTTGATAAAAAACTCTGACCTGTTAATAAAAGACTCTGACCTGCTGATGAAATACTCTGACCTGTTGATGAAAGACTCTGACCTGATGATAAAAGAATCTGACCTGATGATGAAAGAATCTGACCTGATGATGAAAGACTGTGACATGTTGATAAGACTCTGACTTGTTGATAAAAGACTCTGACCTGTTGATGAAAGACTCTGACCTGCTTATAAAAGACTCTGACCTGCTGATAACACTCTGACCTGTTGATAACACTCTGACCTGTTGATAAAAGACTCTGACTTGTTGATGAAAGACTCTGACCTGTTGTTGAAAGACTCTGACCTGTTGATAATAGACACTGACCTGTTGATAAATGACTCTGACCTGCTGATAAAAGACTCTGACCTGCTGATAAAAGACTCTGACCTGTTGATAAGACTCTGACATGTTGATAAAGGATTTTGACCTCTTTATAAAAGACTGACCTGATGATAAAAGACTCTGACCTGTTGATAAAAAACTCTGACCTGTTAATAAAAGACTCTGACTTATTGATGAAAGACTCTGACCTGTTGTTGAAAGACTCTGACCTGTTGATAAAAGACACTGACCTGTTGATAAATGACTCAAACCTGTTGATAAAAGACTCTGACTTGTTGATGAAAGACTCTGACCTGTTGTTGAAAGACTCTGACCTGTTGATAAAAGACACTGACCTGTTGATAAATGACTCAAACCTGTTGATAAAAGACTCTGACCTGATGATGAACGACTCTGACCTGTTGATAAAAGATTTTGACCTGTTGATAAAAGACTCTGACCTGCTGATGAACGACTCTGACCTGCTGATGAAAGACTCTGACCTGTTGATGAAAGACTCTGACCAGCTAATGAAAGATTCTGACCTGATGAAAGACTCTGACCTGCTGATGAAAGACTCTGACCTGTTGATGAAAGACTCTGACCTGTTGATGAAATACTCTGACCTGTTGATAAAATACTCTGACCTGTTGATAAAAGACTCTGACCAGCTGATGGAAGACTCTGACCTCATGATTAAAGACTCTGACCTGTTGATGAAAGACTCTGACCTGCTGATAACACTCTGACCTGTTGATAAAAGACTCTGACTTTTTAATGAAAGATTCTGACCTGTTGTTGAAAGACTCTGACCTGTTGATAAAAGACACTGACCTGTTGATAAAAGACTGTGACATGTTGATAAAACACTCTGACCTGCTGATGAGAGACTCTGAACTGATGATGAAAGAATCTGAACTGATGATGAAAGAATCTGACCTGTTGATAAAAGAATCTGAACTGTTGATAAAAAACTCTGACCTGTTGATAAAACTCTGACTTGTTGATAAAATACTCTGACCTGCTGATGAAACACTCTGACCTGTTGATGAAATACTCTGACCTGTTGATAAAATACTCTGACCTGTTGATAAAAGACTCTGACCAGCTGATGGAAGACTCTGACCTCATGATTAAAGACTCTGACCTGTTGATGAAAGACTCTGACCTGCTGATAACACTCTGACCTGTTGATAAAAGACTCTGACTTTTTAATGAAAGATTCTGACCTGTTGTTGAAAGACTCTGACCTGTTGATAAAAGACACTGACCTGTTGATAAATGACTCTGACCCGTTGATAAAAGACTCTGACCTGCTGATGAAAGACTCTGACCTGTTGATGAAAGACTCTGACCTGCTGATAAAAAACTCTTACCTGTTGATAAGACTCTGATGTGTTGATAAAAGACTCTGACCTCTTTATAAAAGACTCTGACCTGATGATAAAATACTCTGTGCTGGTGATAAAAGACTCTGACCTGTTGATAAAAAACTCTGACCTGTTAATAAAAGACTCTGACCTGCTGATGAAATACTCTGACCTGTTGATGAAAGACTCTGACCTGATGATAAAAGAATCTGACCTGATGATGAAAGAATCTGACCTGATGATGAAAGACTGTGACATGTTGATAAGACTCTGACTTGTTGATAAAAGACTCTGACCTGTTGATGAAAGACTCTGACCTGCTTATAAAAGACTCTGACCTGCTGATAACACTCTGACCTGTTGATAACACTCTGACCTGTTGATAAAAGACTCTGACTTGTTGATGAAAGACTCTGACCTGTTGTTGAAAGACTCTGACCTGTTGATAATAGACACTGACCTGTTGATAAATGACTCTGACCTGCTGATAAAAGACTCTGACCTGCTGATAAAAGACTCTGACCTGTTGATAAGACTCTGACATGTTGATAAAGGATTTTGACCTCTTTATAAAAGACTGACCTGATGATAAAAGACTCTGACCTGTTGATAAAAAACTCTGACCTGTTAATAAAAGACTCTGACTTATTGATGAAAGACTCTGACCTGTTGTTGAAAGACTCTGACCTGTTGATAAAAGACACTGACCTGTTGATAAATGACTCAAACCTGTTGATAAAAGACTCTGACTTGTTGATGAAAGACTCTGACCTGTTGTTGAAAGACTCTGACCTGTTGATAAAAGACACTGACCTGTTGATAAATGACTCAAACCTGTTGATAAAAGACTCTGACCTGATGATGAACGACTCTGACCTGTTGATAAAAGATTTTGACCTGTTGATAAAAGACTCTGACCTGCTGATGAACGACTCTGACCTGCTGATGAAAGACTCTGACCTGTTGATGAAAGACTCTGACCAGCTAATGAAAGATTCTGACCTGATGAAAGACTCTGACCTGCTGATGAAAGACTCTGACCTGTTGATGAAAGACTCTGACCTGCTGATTTCACTCTGACCTGTTGATGAAAGACTTTGACCTGTTGATGAAAGACTCTGACCTGCTTATAAAAGACTCTGACCTGCTGATAACACTCTGACCTGTTGATAACACTCTGACCTGTTGATAAAAGACTCTGACTTGTTGATGAAAGACTCTGACCTGTTGTTGAAAGACTCTGACCTGTTGATAAAAGACACTGACCTGTTGATAAATGACTCAAACCTGTTGATAAAAGACTCTGACCTCTTTATGAAAGACTCTGACCTGTTGATAAAAGATTTTGACCTGTTGATAAAAGACTCTGACCTGCTGATGAACGACTCTGACCTGCTGATGAAAGACTCTGACCTGTTGATGAAAGACTCTGACCAGCTAATGAAAGACTCTGACCTGATGAAAGACCCTGACCTGCTGATGAAAGACTCTGACCTGTTGATGAAAGACTCTGACCTGCTGATAACACTCTGACCTGTTGATGAAAGACTTTGACCTGTTGATGAAAGACTCTGACCTGCTTATAAAAGACTCTGACCTGCTGATAACACTCTGACCTGTTGATAAAAGACTCTGACTTGTTGATGAAAGACTCTGACCTGTTGTTGAAAGACTCTGACCTATTGATAAAAGACACTGACCTGTTGATAAATGACTCAAACCTGTTGATAAAAGACTCTGACCTCTTTATGAAAGACTCTGACCTGATGATAAAAGACTCTGACCTGTTGATAAAGGATTTTGACATGTTGATAAAAGACTCTGACCTGTTGATAAAAAACTCTGACCTGTTAATAAAAGACTCTGACCTGTTGATGAAATACTCTGACCTGTTGATAAATGAGTCTGACCTGTTGATAAAAGACTCTGACCTGCTGATAAGACTCTGACTTGCTGATAAGACTCTTACCTGCTGATACAAGACTATGACCTGCTGATGAAAAACTCTGACGTGCTGATGAAAGACTCTGACCTGATGATAAAGAATCTGACCTGCTGATAACACTCTGACCTGTTGATAAAAGACTCTGACTTGTTGATGAAAGATTCTGACCTGTTGTTGAAAGACTCTGACCTGTTGATAAAAGACACTGACCTGTTGATAAATGACTCTGACCTGTTGATAACACTCTGACCTGTTGATAACACTCTGACCTCTTGATAAAAGACTCTGACTTGTTGATGAAAGACACTGACCTGTTGTTGAAAGACTCTGACCTGTTGATAAAAGACACTGACCTGTTGATAAATGACTCAAACCTGTTGATGAAAGACTCTGACCTGTTGTTGAAAGACTCTGACCTGTTGATAAAAGACACTGACCTGTTGATAAATGACTCAAACCTGTTGAGAAAAGACTCTGACCTCTTTATGAAAGACTCTGACCTGTTGATAAAAGATTTTGACCTGTTGATAAAAGACTCTGACCTGCTGATGAACGACTCTGACCTGTTGATAAAAGATTTTGACCTGCTGATAAAAGACTCTGACCTGCTGATGAACGACTCTGACCTGCTGATGAAAGACTCTGACCTGTTGATGAAAGACTCTGACCAGCTAATGAAAGACTCTGACCTGATGAAAGACTCTGACCTGCTGATGAAAGACTCTGACCTGTTGATGAAAGACTCTGACCTGCTGATTTCACTCTGACCTGTTGATGAAAGACTTTGACCTGTTGATGAAAGACTCTGACCTGCTTATAAAAGACTCTGACCTGCTGATAACACTCTGACCTGTTGATAACACTCTGACCTGTTGATAAAAGACTCTGACTTGTTGATGAAAGACTCTGACCTGTTGTTGAAAGACTCTGACCTGTTGATAAAAGACACTGACCTGTTGATAAATGACTCAAACCTGTTGATAAAAGACTCTGACCTCTTTATGAAAGACTCTGACCTGATGATAAAAGACTCTGACCTGATGATAAAAGACTCTGACCTGTTGATAAAGGATTTTGACCTGTTGATAAAAGACTCTGACCTGTTGATAAAAAACTCTGACCTGTTAATAAAAGACTCTGAGCTGCTGATGAAATACTCTGACCTGTTGATAACACTCTGACCTGTTGATAAAAGACTGTGACATGTTGATAAAAGGCTCTGACCTGTTGATAAGACTCTGACCTGTTTATAAAATACTCTGACCTGTTGAAAAATGACTCTGACCTGTTGATGAAAGACTCTGACCTGCTGATACAAGACTATGACCTGTTGATGAAAGACTCTGACCTGCTGATAAAAGAATCTGACCTGATGATGAAAGACTGTGACATGTTGATAAGACTCTGACTTGTTGATAAAAGACTCTGACCTGTTGATGAAAGACTCTCACCTGCTTATAAAAGACTCTGAGCTGCTGATAACACTCTGACCTGTTGATAACACTCTGACCTGTTGATAAAAGACTCTGACTTGTTGATGAAAGACTCTGACCTGCTGATGAAATACTCTGACCTGTTGATAAATTAGTCTGACCTGTTGAAAAATGACTCTGACCTGCTGATAAGACTCTTACTTGCTGATAAGACTCTTACCTGCTGATACAAGACTCTGACCTGCTGATGAAAGACTCTGACCTGATGATAAAAGAATCTGACCTGTTGATAAAAGACTGTGACATGTTGATAAAATACTCTGACCTCTTTATGAAAGACTCTGACCTGATGATAAAATACTCTGACCTGTTGATAAAAGACTCTGACCTGTTGATAAAGGATTTTGACCTGTTGATAAAAGACTCTGACCTGCTGATAAAAGACTCTGACCTGTTAATAAAAGACTCTGACCTGCTGATGAAATACTCTGACCTGTTGATAAATGAGTCTGACCTGTTGATAAAAGACTCTGACCTAATGATAAGACTCTGACTTGCTGATAAGACTCTTACCTGCTGATACAAGACTATGACCTGCTGATGAAAGACTCTGACCTGATGATGAAAGAATCTGACCTGTTGATAAAAGACTGTGACATGTTGATAAAATACTCTGACCTGCTGATGAAAGACTCTGACCTGTTGATGAAATACTCTGACCTGTTGATGAAAGACTCTGACCTGTTGATAAAAGACTCTGACCTAATGATAAGACTCTGACTTGCTGATAAGACTCTTACCTGCTGATACAAGACTATGACCTGCTGATGAAAGACTCTGACCTGATGATGAAAGAATCTGACCTGTTGATAAAAGACTGTGACATGTTGATAAAATACTCTGACCTGCTGATAAAAGACACTGACCTGTTGAAAAATGACTCTGACCTGTTGATAAAAGACTCTGACCTGCTGATGAAAGACTCTGACCTGTTGATGAAAGACTCTGACCTGCTGATAAAAGACTCTGACCTGCTGATAAAAGACCCTGACCTGTTGATAAGACTCTGACATGTTGATAAAAGACTCTGACCTCTTTATAAAAGACTGACCTGATGATAAAAGACTCTGACCTGATGATAAAAGACTCTGACCTGTTGATAAAGGATTTTGACCTGTTGATAAAAGACTCTGACCTGTTGATAAAAAACTCTGACCTGTTAATAAAAGACTCTGACCTGCTGATGAAATACTCTGACCTGTTGATAAATGAGTCTGACCTGTTGATAAAAGACTCTGACCTGCTGATAAGACTCTGACTTGCTGATAAGACTCTTACCTGCTGATACAAGACTATGACCTGCTGATGAAAGACTCTGACCTGATGATGAAAGAATCTGACCTGTTGATAAAAGACTGTGACATGTTGATAAAATACTCTGACCTGCTGATGAAAGACTCTGACCTGTTGATGAAATACTCTGACCTGTTGATAAAAGACTCTGACCTGTTGATAAAAGATTTTGACCTGTAGATAAAAGACTCTGACCTGCTGATGAAAGACTCTGACCTGCTGATGAAAGACTCTGACCTGTTGATGAAAGACTCTGACCAGCTGATGAAAGACTCTGACTTCATGATTAAAGACTCTGACCTGCTGATAAAAGATGCTGACCTGCTGATAAAAGACTCTGACCTGTTGATAAGACTCTGACATGTTGATAATAGACACTGACCTCTTTATAAAAGACTCTGACCTGATGGTAAAAGACTCTGACCTGATGATAAAAGACTCTGACCTGTTGATAAAGGATTTTGACCTGTTGATAAAAGACTCTGACCTGTTGATAAAAAACTCTGACCTGTTAATAAAAGACTCTGACCTGCTGATGAAATACTCTGACCTGTTGATAAATTAGTCTGACCTGTTGATAAAAGACTCTGACCTGCTGATAAGACTCTGACTTGCTGATAAGACTCTTACCTGCTGATACAAGACTATGACCTGCTGATGAAAAACTCTGACGTGCTGATGAAAGACTCTGACCTGATGATAAAAAATCTGACCTGATGATGAAAGACTGTGACATGTTGATAAGACTCTGACTTGTTGATAAAAGACTCTGACATGTTGATGAAATACTCTGACCTGCTGATGAAAGACTCTGACCTGTTGATGAAATACTCTGACCTGTTGATAAAAGATTTTGACCTGTTGATAAAAGACTCTGACCTGCTGATGAACGACTCTGACCTGCTGATGAAAGACTCTGACCTGTTGATGAAAGACTCTGACCAGCTAATGAAAGACTCTGACCTGATGAAAGACTCTGACCTGCTGATAACACTCTGACCTGTTGATGAAAGACTTTGACCTGTTGATGAAAGACTCTGACCTGCTTATAAAAGACTCTGACCTGCTGATAACACTCTGACCTGTTGATAACACTCTGACCTGTTGATAAAAGACTCTGACTTATTGATGAAAGACTCTGACCTGTTGTTGAAAGACACTGACCTGTTGATAAAAGTCACTGACCTGTTGATAAATGACTCAAACCTGTTGATGAAAGACTCTGACCTGTTGTTGAAAGACTCTGACCTGTTGTTGAAAGACACTGACCTGTTGATAAATGACTCAAACCTGTTGATAAATGACTCAAACCTGTTGATAAAAGACTGACCTGTTGATGAACGACTCTGACCTGTTGATAAAAGATTTTGACCTGTTGATGAAAGACTCTGACCAGCTGATGAAAGACTCTGACCTGATGAAAGACTCTGACCTGCTGATGAAAGACTCTGACCTGTTGATGAAAGACTCTGACCTGCTGATTTCACTCTGACCTGTTGATGAAAGACTCTGACCTGTTGATGAAAGACTCTGACCTGCTTATAAAAGACTGACCTGCTGATAACACTCTGACCTGTTGATAACACTCTGACCTGTTGATAAAAGACTCTGACTTGTTGATGAAAGACTCTGACCTGTTGTTGAAAGACTCTGACCTGTTGATAAAAGACACTGACCTGTTGATAAATGACTCAAACCTGTTGATAAAAGACTCTGACTTGTTGATGAAAGACTCTGACCTGTTGTTGAAAGACTCTGACCTGTTGATAAAAGACACTGACCTGTTGATAAATGACTCAAACCTGTTGATAAAAGACTCTGACCTCTTTATGAAAGACTCTGACCTGTTGATAAAAGATTTTGACCTGTTGATAAAAGACTCTGACCTGCTGATGAAAGACTCTGACCTGCTGATGAAAGACTCTGACCAGCTAATGAAAGACTCTGACCTGATGAAAGACTCTGACCTGCTGATGAAAGACTCTGACCTGTTGATGAAAGACTCTGACCTGCTGATAACACTCTGACCTGTTGATGAAAGACTTTGACTTGTTGATGAAAGACTCTGACCTGTTGTTGAAAGACTCTGACCTATTGATAAAAGACACTGACCTGTTGATAAATGACTCAAACCTGTTGATAAAAGACTCTGACCTGATGATAAAAGACTCTGACCTGATGATAAAAGACTCTGACCTGATGATAAAAGACTCTGACCTGTTGATAAAGGATTTTGACATGTTGATAAAAGACTCTGACCTGTTGATAAAAAACTCTGACCTGTTAATAAAAGACTCTGACCTGTTGATGAAATACTCTGACCTGTTGATAAATGAGTCTGACCTGTTGATAAAAGACTCTGACCTGCTGATAAGACTCTGACTTGCTGATAAGACTCTTACCTGCTGATACAAGACTATGACCTGCTGATGAAAAACTCTGACGCGCTGATGAAAGACTCTGACGCACTGATGATAAAGAATCTGACCTGCTGATAACACTCTGACCTGTTGATAAAAGACTCTGACTTGTTGATGAAAGATTCTGACCTGTTGTTGAAAGACTCTGACCTGTTGATAAAAGACACTGACCTGTTGATAAATGACTCTGACCTGTTGATAACACTCTGACCTGTTGATAACACTCTGACCTGTTGATAAAAGACTCTGACTTGTTGATGAAAGACTCTGACCTGTTGTTGAAAGACTCTGACCTGTTGATAAAAGACACTGACCTGTTGATAAATGACTCAAACCTGTTGATAAAAGACTCAAACCTGTTGATGAAAGACTCTGACCTGTTGTTGAAAGACTCTGACCTGTTGATAAAAGACACTGACCTGTTGATAAATGACTCAAACCTGTTGAGAAAAGACTCTGACCTCTTTATGAAAGACTCTGACCTGTTGATAAAAGATTTTGACCTGTTGATAAAAGACTCTGACCTGCTGATGAACGACTCTGACCTGTTGATAAAAGATTTTGACCTGTTGATAAAAGACTCTGACCTGCTGATGAACGATTCTGACCTGCTGATGAAAGACTCTGACCTGTTGATGAAAGACTCTGACCAGCTAATGAAAGATTCTGACCTGATGAAAGACTCTGACCTGCTGATGAAAGACTCTGACCTGTTGATGAAAGACTCTGACCTGCTGATTTCACTCTGACCTGTTGATGAAAGACTTTGACCTGTTGATGAAAGACTCTGACCTGCTTATAAAAGACTCTGACCTGCTGATAACACTCTGACCTGTTGATAACACTCTGACCTGTTGATAAAAGACTCTGACTTGTTGATGAAAGACTCTGACCTGTTGTTGAAAGACTCTGACCTGTTGATAAAAGACACTGACCTGTTGATAAATGACTCAAACCTGTTGATAAAAGACTCTGACCTCTTTATGAAAGACTCTGACCTGATGATAAAAGACTCTGACCTGATGATAAAAGACTCTGACCTGTTGATAAAGGATTTTGACCTGTTGATAAAAGACTCTGACCTGTTGATAAAAAACTCTGACCTGTTAATAAAAGACTCTGACCTGCTGATGAAATACTCTGACCTGTTGATAAATGAGTCTGACCTGTTGATAAAAGACTCTTACCTGCTGATAAGACTCTGACTTGCTGATAAGACTCTTACCTGCTGATACAAGACTATGACCTGCTGATGAAAAACTCTGACGTGCTGATGAAAGAATCTGAACTGATGATGAAAGAATCTGACCTGTTGATAAAAGACTGTGACCTGTTAATAAAAGACTCTGACCTGTTGATGAAATACTCTGACCTGTTGATAAATGAGTCTGACCTGTTGATAAAAGACTCTGACCTGCTGATAAGACTCTGACTTGCTGATAAGACTCTTACCTGCTGATACAAGACTATGACCTGCTGATGAAAAACTCTGACGCGCTGATGAAAGACTCTGACGCACTGATGATAAAGAATCTGACCTGCTGATAACACTCTGACCTGTTGATAAAAGACTCTGACTTGTTGATGAAAGATTCTGACCTGTTGTTGAAAGACTCTGACCTGTTGATAAAAGACACTGACCTGTTGATAAATGACTCTGACCTGTTGATAACACTCTGACCTGTTGATAACACTCTGACCTGTTGATAAAAGACTCTGACTTGTTGATGAAAGACTCTGACCTGTTGTTGAAAGACTCTGACCTGTTGATAAAAGACACTGACCTGTTGATAAATGACTCAAACCTGTTGATAAAAGACTCAAACCTGTTGATGAAAGACTCTGACCTGTTGTTGAAAGACTCTGACCTGTTGATAAAAGACACTGACCTGTTGATAAATGACTCAAACCTGTTGAGAAAAGACTCTGACCTCTTTATGAAAGACTCTGACCTGTTGATAAAAGATTTTGACCTGTTGATAAAAGACTCTGACCTGCTGATGAACGACTCTGACCTGTTGATAAAAGATTTTGACCTGTTGATAAAAGACTCTGACCTGCTGATGAACGATTCTGACCTGCTGATGAAAGACTCTGACCTGTTGATGAAAGACTCTGACCAGCTAATGAAAGATTCTGACCTGATGAAAGACTCTGACCTGCTGATGAAAGACTCTGACCTGTTGATGAAAGACTCTGACCTGCTGATTTCACTCTGACCTGTTGATGAAAGACTTTGACCTGTTGATGAAAGACTCTGACCTGCTTATAAAAGACTCTGACCTGCTGATAACACTCTGACCTGTTGATAACACTCTGACCTGTTGATAAAAGACTCTGACTTGTTGATGAAAGACTCTGACCTGTTGTTGAAAGACTCTGACCTGTTGATAAAAGACACTGACCTGTTGATAAATGACTCAAACCTGTTGATAAAAGACTCTGACCTCTTTATGAAAGACTCTGACCTGATGATAAAAGACTCTGACCTGATGATAAAAGACTCTGACCTGTTGATAAAGGATTTTGACCTGTTGATAAAAGACTCTGACCTGTTGATAAAAAACTCTGACCTGTTAATAAAAGACTCTGACCTGCTGATGAAATACTCTGACCTGTTGATAAATGAGTCTGACCTGTTGATAAAAGACTCTTACCTGCTGATAAGACTCTGACTTGCTGATAAGACTCTTACCTGCTGATACAAGACTATGACCTGCTGATGAAAAACTCTGACGTGCTGATGAAAGAATCTGAACTGATGATGAAAGAATCTGACCTGTTGATAAAAGACTGTGACATGTTGATAAAAAAACTCTGACCTGTTAATAAAACTCTGACTTGTTGATAAGATACTCTGACCTGCTGATGAAAGACTCTGACCTGTTGATGAAATACTCTGACCTGTTGATAAAAGACTCTGACCAGCTGATGAAAGACTCTGACCTCATGATTAAAGACTCTGACCTGTTGATGAAAGACTCTGACCTGCTGATAACACTCCGACCTGTTGATAAAAGACTCTGACTTGTTGATGAAAGATTCTGACCTGTTGTTGAAAGACTCTGACCTGTTGATAAAAGACACTGACCTGTTGATAAATGACTCTGACCTGTTGATAAAAGACTCTGACCTGCTGATGAAAGACTCTGACCTGTTGATGAAAAACTCTGACCTGCTGATAAAAGACTCTGACCTGCTGATAAGACACTGACCCGCTGATAAAAAACTCTTACCTGTTGATAAGACTCTGATGTGTTGATAAAAGACTCTGACCTCTTTATAAAAGACTCTGACCTGATGATAAAAGAGTATGTGCTGGTGATAAAAGACTCTGACCTGTTGATAAAAAACTCTGACCTGTTAATAAAAGACTCTGACCTGCTGATGAAATACTCTGACCTGTTGATGAAAGACTCTGACCTGATGATAAAAGAATCTGACCTGATGATGAAAGAATCTGACCTGATGATGAAAGACTGTGACATGTTGATAAGACTCTGACTTGTTGATTAAAGACTCTGACCTGTTGATGAAAGACTCTGACCTGTTGATAAAAGACTCTGACCTGCTGATTAACACTCTGACCTGTTGATAACACTCTGACCTGTTGATAAAAGACTCTGACCTCTTTATAAAAGACTGACCTGATGATAAAAGACTCTGACCTGATGATAAAAGACTCTGACCTGCTGATAAAAGACTCTGACCTGTTGATAAGACTCTGACATGTTGATAAAAGACTCTGACCTCTTTATTAAAGATTCTGACCTGATGGTAAAAGACTCTGACCTGTTGATAAGACTCTGACATGTTGATAAAAGACTCTGACCTCTTTATAAAAGACTCTGACCTGCTTATAAAAGACTCTGACCTGCTGATAACACTCTGACCTGTTGATAACACCCTGACTTGTTGATAAAAGACTCTGACTTGTTGATGAAAGACTCTGACCTGTTGTTGAAAGACTCTGACCTGTTGATAAAAGACACTGACCTGTTGATAAATGACTCTGACCTGTTGATAAAAGACTCTGACCTGCTGATAAAAGACTCTGACCTGATGATGAAAGACTCTGACCTGCTGATAAAAGACTCTGACCTGCTGATAAAAGACTCTGACCTGTTGATAAGACTCTGACATGTTGATAAAAGACTCTGACCTCTTTATAAAAGACTGACCTGATGATAAAAGACTCTGACCTGATGATAAAAGACTCTGACCTGTTGATAAGACTCTGACATGTTGATAAAAGACTCTGACGTCTTTATAAAAGACTCTGACCTGATGGTAAAAGACTCTGACCTGATGATAAAAGACTCTGACCTGTTGATAAAGGATTTTGACCTGTTGATAAAAGACTCTGACCTGTTGATAAAAAACATTTACCTGTTAATAAAAACTCTGACCTGCTGATGAAATACTCTGACCTGTTGATAAATGAGTCTGACCTGTTGATAAAAGACTGACCTGCTGATAAGACTCTGACTTGCTGATAAGACTCTTACCTGCTGATACAAGACTATGACCTGCTGATGAAAAACTCTGACGTGCTGATGAAAGACTCTGACCTGATGATAAAGAATCTGACCTGCTGATGAAAGACTCTGACCTGATGATAAAGAATCTGACCTGATGATGAAAGACTGTGACATGTTGATAAGACTCTGACTTGTTGATAAAAGACTCTGACATGTTTATAAAAGACTCTGACCTACTGATGAGAGACTCCGACCTGCTGATGAAAGACTCTGAACTGATGATGAAAGAATCTGACCTGTTGATAAAAGACTGTGACATGTTGATAAAAAACTGTGACCTGTTGATAAAACTCTGACTTGTTGATAAAATACTCTGACCTGCTGATGAAAGACTCTGACCTGTTGATAAATGAGTCTGACCTGTTGATAAAAGACTCTGACCTGCTGATAAGACTCTGACTTGCTGATAAGACTCTTACCTGCTGATACAAGACTATGACCTGCTGATGAAAAACTCTGACGTGCTGATGAAAGACTCTGACCTGATGATAAAGAATCTGACCTGATGATGAAAGACTGTGACATGTTGATAAGACTCTGACTTGTTGATAAAAGACTCTGACCTGCTTATAAAAGACTGTGACCTGCTGATAACACTCTGACCGGTTGATAACACCCTGACTTGTTGATAAAAGAATCTGACCTGTTGATAAAAGACTGTGACATGTTGATAAAAAACTCTGACCTGTTGATAAAACTCTGACTTGTTGATAAAATACTCTGACCTGCTGATGAAAGACTCTGACCTGTTGATGAAATACTCTGACCTGTTGATAAAAGACTCTGACCTGTTGATAAGAGATTTTGACCTGTTGATAAAAGACTCTGACCTGCTGATGAAAGACTCTGACCTGTTGATGAAAGACTCTGACCAGCTGATGAAAGACTCTGACCTCATGATTAAAGACTCTGACCTGTTGATGAAAGACTCTGACCTGCTGATAACACTCTGACCTGTTGATGAAAGACTCTGACCTGCTTATAAAAGACTCTGACCTGCTGAATACACTCTGACCTGTTGATAAAAGACTCTGACCTGTTGATAAATGACTCTGACCTGTTGATAAAAGACTCTGACCTGCTGATGAAAGACTCTGACCTGTTGATGAAAGACTCTGACCTGCTGATAAAAGACTCTGACCTGCTGATAAAAGACTCTGACCTGTTGATGAAAGACTCTGACCTGTTGATAAAAAACTCTGACCTGTTAATAAAAGACTCTGACCTGCTGATGAAATACTCTGACCTGTTGATAAATGAGTCTGACCTGTTGATAAAAGACTCTGACCTGGTGATAAGACTTTGACTTGCTGATTAGACTCTTACCTGCTGATACAAGACTATGACCTGCTGATGAAAAACTCTGACCTGCTGATGAAAGACTCTGACCTGATGATAAAAGAATCTGACCTGATAATGAAAGACTGTGACATGTTGATAAGACTCTGACTTGTTGATAAAAGACTCTGATCTGTTGATGAAAGACTCTGACCTGCTTATAAAAGACTCTGACCTGCTGATAACACTCTGACCTGTTGATAACACTCTGACCTGTTGATAAAAGACTCTGACTTGTTGATGAAAGACTCTGACCTGTTGTTGAAAGACTCTGACCTGTTGATAAAAGACACTGACCTGTTGATAAATGACTCTGACATGTTGATAAAACACTCTGACCTGCTGATAAGACTCTGACCTGTTGATAAAAGACTCTGACCTACTGATAAGACTTTGACTTGTTTATAAAAGACTGACATGTTGATAAAAGACTCTGACCTGCTGATAAGAGACTCTGACCTGCTGATGAAAGACTCTGACCTGATGATGAAAGAATCAGACCGGATGATGAAAGACTGTGACATGTTGATAAAATACTCTGACCTGTTAATAAAAGACTCTGACCTACTGATAAGACTCTGACCTGTTCATAAAATACTCTGACCTGTTAATAAAAAACTCTGACATGTTCATTAGACTCTGACCTATTTATAAAAGACTCTGACCTGATGATAAAAGACTCTGACCTGCTGATGAAAAACTCTAACCTGCTGATGAAAGACTACGACCTGATGATGAAGGAATCTGACCTGATGATGAAAGACTGTGACATGTTGATAAGACTCTGACTTGTTGATAAAAGACTCTGACATGTTGATAAATCACTCAGACCTGCTGATAGGAGACTCTGACCTGCTGATGAAACACTCTGACCTGATGATGAAAGAATCTGACCCGATGATGAAAGACTGTGACATGTTGATAAAATACTCTGACCTGTTAATAAAAGATTCTTACCTACTGATGAAAGACTGTGACATGTTGATAAAAGACCGCGACCTGTTGATTAAAGACACTGACCTGATGATACAAGACTCTGACCTGTTGATAAAAGGCTCTGACCTATTGATAAGACTCTGACTTGTTGATAAAAGACTCTGACATGTTGATAAAAGACTCTGACATGTTGATAAAAGACTCTGACCTCTTTATAAAAGACTCTGACTTGTTGATAAAAGACTCTGACATGTTGATAAAACACTCTGACCTGCTGATAAGAGACTCTGACCTGCTGATGAAAGACTCTGACCTGATGATGAAAGACCTTGACCTGTTGATAAAAGATATTTACCTGTTGATAAAAGACTCTGACCTGTTGATAAGACGCTGACTTGCTGAAAAGACTCTGACTTGTTGATAAAAGACTCAGACCTGTTGATAAAAGACTCTGACCTGTTGATGAAAGACTCTGACCTCTTTATAAAAGACTCTGACCTGCTGATAAAAGACTCTGACCTGTTGATAAGACTCTGACCTATTTATAAAAGACTCTGACCTGATGATAAAAGACTCTGACCTGTTGATAAGACTCTGACATGTTGATTAGACTCTGACCTGATGATAAAAGACTCTGACCTGCTGATGAAAAACTCTAACCTGCTGATGAAAGACTACGACCTGATGATGAAGGAATCTGACCTGATGATGAAAGACTGTGACATGTTGATAAGACTCTGACTTGTTGATAAAAGACTCTGACATGTTGATAAAACACTCTGACCTGCTGATAGGAGACTCTGACCTGCTGATGAAACACTCTGACCTGATGATGAAAGAATCTGACCCGATGGTGAAAGACTGTGACATGTTGATAAAATACTCTGACCTGTTAATAAAAGATTCTGACCTACTGATGAAAGACTGTGACATGTTGATAAAAGACTGCGACCTGTTGATAAAAGACACTGACCTGATGATACAAGACTCTGACATCTTGATAAAAGACTCTGACCTCTTTATAAAAGACTCTGACCTCTTTATAAAAGACTCTGACCTGATGATAAAAGACTCTGACTTGTTGATAAAACACACTGACCTGCTGATAAGAGACTCTGACCTGCTGATGAAAGACTCTGACCTGATGATGAAAGACTCTGACCTGATGATGAAAGAATCTGACCGGATGATGAAAGACTGTGACCCGTTGATAAAAGACACTGACCTGTTGATAAAAGACACTGACCTGTTGATAAAAGACTCAGACCTGTTGATAAAGGACTCTGACATGTTGATAAAAGACTCTGACCTACTGATGAAAGACACTGACCTCTTTATAAAAGACTCTGATCTGCTGATAAAAGACTCTGACCTACTGATAAGACTCTGACCTGTTGATAAAAGTCTCTGACCTACTGATAAGACTCTGACTTGTTTATAAAAGACTCTGACATGTTGATAAAAGACTCCGACCTGCTGATAAGACTCTGACCTGTTGATAAAAGACTCTGACCTACTGATGAAAGACTGTGACATGTTGATAAAAGACTCTGACCTGTTGATAAAAGACTCCGACCTGCTGATAAGACTCTGACCTGTTGATAAAAGACTCTGACCTACTGATAAGACTCTGACCTGTTGATAAAAGACTCTGACCGGATGATGAAATACTGTGACATGTTGATAAAATACTCTGACCTGTTAATAAAAGACTCTGACCTACTGATGAAAGACTGTGACATGTTGATAAAAGACTCTGACCTGTTGATAAAAGACTCTGACCTACTGATAAGACTCTGACCAGTTGATAAAAGACTCTGACCTACTGATAAGACTTTGACTTGTTGATAAAAGACTCTGACATGTTGATAAAACACTCTGACCTGCTGATGAAACACTCTGACCTGATGATGAAAGAATCTGACCCGATGGTGAAAGACTGTGACATGTTGATGAAAGACTCTGACCTGTTAATAAAAGATTCTGACCTACTGATGAAAGACTGTGACATGTTGATAAAAGACTGCCACCTGTTGATAAAAGACACTGACCTGATGATACAAGACTCTGACCTGTTGATAAAAGGCTCTGACCTACTGATAAGACTCTGACTTGTTGATAAAAGACTCTGACCTCTTTATAAAAGACTCTGACCTGATGATAAAAGACTCTGACTTGTTGATAAAAGACTCTGATATGTTGATAAAACACACTGACCTGCTGATAAGAGACTCTGACCTGCTGATGAAAGACTCTGACCTGATGATGAAAGAATCTGACCGGATGATGAAAGACTGTGACCCGTTGATAAAAGACACTGACCTGTTGATAAAAGACACTGACCTGTTGATAAAAGACTCAGACCTGTTGATAAAAGACTCTGACCTGTTGATGAAAGACTCTGATCTCTTTATAAAAGACTCTGACCTGATGATAAAAGACTCTGACCTGTTGATAAGACTCTGACATGTTGATTAGACTTTGACCTATTTATAAAAGACTCTGACCTGATGATAAAAGACTCTGACCTGCTGATGAAAAACTCTAACCTGCTGATGAAAGACTACGACCTGATGATGAAGTAATCTGACCTGATGATGACAGACTGTGACATGTTGATAAAACACTCTGACATGTTGATAAAACACTCTGACCTGCTGATAGGAGACTCTGACCTGCTGATGAAACACTCTGACCTGATGATGAAAGAATCTGACCCGATAATGAAAGACTGTGACATGTTGATAAAATACTCTGACCTGTTGATAAAAGACTCTGACCTACTGAACAGACTCTGACCTGTTGATAAAAGACTCTGACCCACTGATAAGACTTTGACTTGTTTATAAAAGACTCTGACATGTTGATAAAAGACTCTGACCTGCTGATAAGAGACTCTGACCTGCTGATGAAAGACTCTGACCTCTTTATAAAAGACTCTGACCTGCTGATAAAAGACTCTGACCTGCTGATAAGACACTGACCTGCTGATAAAAGACTCTGACCTGTTGATAAGACTCTGACATGTTTATAAGACTGACCTATTTATAAAAGACTCTGACCTGATGATAAAAGACTCTGACCTGATGATTAAAGACTCTGATCTGATGATAAAATATTTTGACCTGTTGATAAAAGACGCTGACCTGTTGATAAGACGCTGACTTGCTGATAAGACTCTGACTTGCTGATACAAGACTATGACCTGCTGATGAAAAACTCTAACCTGCTGATGAAAGAGTACGACCTGATGATAAGACTCTGACCTGTTGATAAAAGACTCTGACCTACTGATAAGACTCTGACCTGTTGATAAAAGACTCTTACCGGATGATGAAAGACTGTGACATGTTGATAAAATACTCTGACCTGTTAATAAAAGACTCTGACCTACTGATGAAAGACTGTGACATGTTGATAAAAGACTCTGACCTGTTGATAAAAGACTCTAACCTACTGATAAGACTCTGACCTGTTGATAAAAGACTCTGACCTACTGATAAGACTTTGACTTGTTGATAAAAGACTCTGACATGTTGATAAAACACTCTGACCTGCTGATAAGAGACTCTGACCTGCTGATGAAACACTCTGACCTGATGATGAAAGAATCTGACCCGATGGTGAAAGACTGTGACATGTTGATGAAAGACTCTGACCTGTTAATAAAAGATTCTGACCTACTGATGAAAGACTGTGACATGTTGATAAAAGACTGCGACCTGTTGATAAAAGACACTGACCTGATGATACAAGACTCTGACCTGTTGATAAAAGGCTCTGACCTACTGATAAGACTCTGACTTGTTGATAAAAGACTCTGACATGTTGATAAAAGACTCTGACCTCTTTATAAAAGACTCTGACCTGATGATAAAATACTCTGACTTGTTGATAAAAGACTCTGACATGTTGATAAAACACACTGACCTGCTGATAAGAGACTCTGACCTGCTGATGAAAGACTCTGACCTGCTGATGAAAGAATCTGACCGGATGATGAAAGACTGTGACCCGTTGATAAAAGACACTGACCTGTTGATAAAAGACACTGACCTGTTGATAAAAGACTCAGACCTGTTGATAAAAGACTCTGACCTGTTGATGAAAGACTCTGATCTCTTTATAAAAGACTCTGACCTGATGATAAAAGACTCTGACCTGTTGATAAGACTCTGACATGTTGATTAGACTTTGACCTATTTATAAAAGACTCTGACCTGATGATACAAGACTCTGACCTGTTGATAAAAGGCTCTGACCTACTGATAAGACTCTGACTTGTTGATAAAAGACTCTGACATGTTGATAAAAGACTCTGACCTCTTTATAAAAGACTCTGACCTGATGATAAAATACTCTGACTTGTTGATAAAAGACTCTGACATGTTGATAAAACACACTGACCTGCTGATAAGAGACTCTGACCTGCTGATGAAAGACTCTGACCTGCTGATGAAAGAATCTGACCGGATGATGAAAGACTGTGACCCGTTGATAAAAGACACTGACCTGTTGATAAAAGACACTGACCTGTTGATAAAAGACTCTGACCTGATGATAAAAGACTCTGACCTGTTGATAAGACTCTGACATGTTGATTAGACTTTGACCTATTTATAAAAGACTCTGACCTGATGATAAAAGACTCTGACCTGCTGATGAAAAACTCTAACCTGCTGATGAAAGACTACGACCTGATGAAGGAATCTGACCTGATGATGAAAGACTGTGACATGTTGATAAGACTCTGACTTGTTGATAAAAGACTCTGACATGTTGATAAAACACTCTGACCTGCTGATAGAAGACTCTGACCTGCTGATGAAACACTCTGACCTGATGATGAAAGAATCTGACCCGATAATGAAAGACTGTGACATGTTGATAAAATACTCTGACCTGTTTATAAAAGACTCTGACCTACTGAACAGACTCTGACCTGTTGATAAAAGACTCTGACCCACTGATAAGACTTTGACTTGTTTATAAAAGACTCTGACATGTTGATAAAAGACTCTGACCTGCTGATAAGAGACTCTGATCTGCTGATGAAAGACTCTGACCTCTTTATAAAAGACTCTGACCTGCTGATAAAAGACTCTGACCTGCTGATAAGACACTGACCTGCTGATAAAAGACTCTGACCTGTTGATAAGACTCTGACATGTTTATAAGACTGACCTATTTATAAAGGACTCTGACCTGATGATAAAAGACTCTGACCTGATGATTAAAGACTCTGATCTGATGATAAAATATTTTGACCTGTTGATAAAAGATATTTACCTGTTGATAAAAGACGCTGACCTGTTGATAAGACGCTGACTTGCTGATAAGACTCTGACTTGCTGATACAAGACTATGACCTGCTGATGAAAAACTCTAACCTGCTGATGAAAGAGTACGACCTGATGATTAAGGAATCTGACCTGACGATGAAAGACTGTGACATGTTGATAAAACACTCTGACCTGCTGATAAGAGACTCTGACCTGCTGATGAAACACTCTGACCTGATGATGAAAGAATCTGACGCGATGATGAAACACTGTGACATGTTGATAAAATACTCTGACCTGTTAATAAAAGATTCTGACCTACTGATGAAAGACTGTGACATGTTGATAAAAGACTGCGACCTGTTGATAAAAGACTCTGACCTGCTGATAAGACTCTGACCTGTTGATAAAAGACACTGACGTGATGATACAAGACTCTGACCTGTTGATAAAAGGCTCTGACCTACTGATAAGACTCTGACTTGTTGATAAAAGACTCTGACATGTTGATAAAAGACTCTGACCTCTTTATAAAAGACTCTGACCTGATGATAAAAGACTCTGACCTGTTGATGAAAGACACTGACCTGATGATACAAGACTCTGACCTGTTGATAAAAGGCTCTGACCTACTGATAAGACTCTGACTTGTTGATGAAAGACTCTGATATGTTGATATAAGACTCTGACCTCTTTTTAAAAGACTCTGACCTGATGATAAAAGACTCTGACCTGCTGATGAAAGACTCTGACCTGATGATGAAAGAATCTGACCGGATGATGAAAGAATCTGACCGGATGATGAAAGACTGTGACATGTTGATAAAATACTCTGACCTGTTAATAGAAGACTCTGACCTACTGATGAAAGAATCTGACGTGATAATGAAAGACTGTAACATGTTGATAAGACTCTGACTTGTTGATAAAAGACTCTGACCTGCTGATAAGAGACTCTGACCTGCTGATAAGAGACTCTTACCTGCTGATGAAAGACTCTGACCTGATGATGAAAGAATCTGACCGGATGATGAAAGACTGTGACATGTTGATAAAATACTCTGACCTGTTAATAAAAGACTCTGACCTACGGATGAAAGACTGTGACATGTTGATAAAAGACTCTGACCTGTTGATAAAAGACTCCAACCTGCTGATAAGACTCTGACCTCTTGATAAAAGACTCTGACATGGTGATAAAAGACTCTGACCTGCTGATAAGAGACTCTGACCTGCTGATGAAAGACTCTGACCTGTTGATAAAAGACTCTGACCTGATGATGAAAGAATCTGACCTGATGATGAAAGACTGTGACATGTTGATAAAATACTCTGACCTGTTAATAAAAGACTCTGACTTGCTGATGAAAGACTGTGAATTGTTGATAAAAAACTCTGACCTGTTGATAAAAGACGATGACCTGTTGATAAAAGACACTGACCTGTTGATAAAAGACTCAGACCTGTTGATAAAAGACTCTGACCTGCTGATGAAAAACTCTGACCTCTTTATAAAAGACTCTGACCTGCTGATAAAAGACTCTGACCTGCTGATAAGACACTGACCTGCTGATAAAAGACTCTGGCCTGTTGATAAGACTCTGACATGTTGATAAGACTCTGACCTATTTATAAAAGACTCTGACCTGATGATAAAAGACTCTGACCTGATGATAAAAGACTCTGATCTGATGATAAAAGATTTTGACCTGTTGATAAAAGATATTTACCTGTTGATAAAAGACTCTGACCTGTTGATAAGACTCTGACCTGTTGATAAGACTCTGACTTGCTGATAAGACTCTGACTTGCTGATACAAGACTATGACCTGCTGATGAAAAACTCTAACCTGCTGATGAAAGACTACGACCTGATGATGAAGGAATCTGACCTGATGATGAAAGACTGTGACATGTTGATAAGACTCTGACTTGTTGATAAAAGACTCTGACATGTTGATAAAACACTCCGACCTGCTGATAGAGACTCTGACCTGCTGATGAAACACTCTGACCTGATGATGAAAGAATCTGACCCGATGATGAAAGACTGTGACATGTTGATAAAATACTCGGACCTGTTAATAAAAGATTCTGACCTACTGATGAGAGACTGTGACATGTTGATAAAAGACTGCGACCTGTTGATAAAAGACACTGACCTGATGATACAAGACTCTGACCTATTTATAAAGGACTCTGACCTAATGATTAAAGACTCTGACCTGTTGATAAAAAACTCTGACCTGCTGATAAGACTCTGACCTGCTGATAAAAGACTCTGACCTGCTGATAAGAGATACTGATCTGCTGATGAAAGACTCTGACCTGCTGATGAAAGACTCTTACCTGTTGATAAGACTCTGACCTCTTGATAAAACTCTGACCTGCTGAAAAAAGACTCTGACCTGCTGATGAAAGAGTCTGACCTGCAGATGAAAGACTCTGACCTGTTGATGAAAGACTCTGACTTGTTGATAAAAGACTCTGACATGTTGATAAAAGACTCTGACCTGCTGATAAGAGACACTGATCTGCTGATGAAAGACTCTGACCTGCTGATGAAAGACTCTTACCTGTTGATAAGACTCTGACCTCTTGATAAAAGTCTGACCTGCTGAAAAAAGACTCTGACCTGCTGATGAAAGAGTCTGACCTGCAGATGAAAGACTCTGACCTGTTGATGAAAGACTCTGACCTGTTAATAAACAGGGGTTCCTTTTTAACCCTTATTGAATCCGTTTTGGTTGGCGGGAGAAACTACTTCTAGAAGCTAAACTTCCAAGATATATTGAAGAATATTCAGAAACTAAAATGTCATTGTAAATGTTACTATATTACATATTATATATTACTTATTCATTAGTCAGCTAAATGACCAGCTGAGTGTCTTGTTTGATTATTGATTGAAATATTCTTTATTAGATTTAGAGTTGAAGAAATATCAATATATTAACCTTTTGGAAGGTGACTTAAAGGTGAGCTGGAATCCACCTGAAGTCTCCCTGGAGACTTGTTTTTACCAGCAGGCCCAGTTGCTAATGGGAGTCTAAGTAAAAGGCTAAAGGATGTGGCTTGATTTACTTTCCTACATCTTGTATATGGCTCAGTGGTGAACAGATGAGGGTTTTTGTTCCAGGCATTCTGTGAAGCTGATTTGGAAAACAGTGAAGGCGCCTTTGTGGGGAGATGTAGTCATTAACCTTCCTCTCCCCTCATCAACACATGGACACTAACACTTGTGTGGTGCTACCGTACAGATGAGCTGAACTGTGGCTTCTTCTTCCTCCCCAGGCATTAAGCCTTTCCAGTGTGACCGCTGTGGGAAAAAGTTCACACGGGCCTACTCCCTAAAGATGCATCGGCTGAAGCACGAAGGTAAACGCTGTTTCCGGTGCCAGATATGTAGCGCCACATTCACGTCCTTCGGTGAATATAAGCACCACATGAGGGTCTCCCGACACATAATCCGCAAACCACGGATTTACGAGTGCAAAACGTGTGGGGCCATGTTCACCAACTCTGGCAATTTAATTGTACACCTGAGGAGTCTGAACCATGAGGCGTCCGAACTAGCAAACTACTTCCAGAGCAGGTGAGGAGTCCGGGGTCACTGAGCCCATCATTTACACAGATCTCACCTGGATCAGAAAAAGTTTAGATTCTAATACCTGAGGTTCATTTGATTGTTTTTCCTTTCATGACTTTGGTTGTGTCTAATTATTTTTGAGATGATTGCTATTGATTTCAATGCCCAGATCAAGTGTAACTGAAGTATTTGACTGTATTTGGGAGATTTGATTTTACTTGTTTAAAAGAATAGCTTGACATTTTGGGGGATATTTATTTTCTTCCCATGAGTTTCATGATAAGGATAATACCACTCTGTTTGTTGTGTAAATGATCAGCTGGAGCCAGCTTCTGGTTATCTTAGGTTAGCATAAAGAGTGGAGACAGGACTGATGGCTGCTCACCAGTTAGCTCCCAAAACATGGTTTAACCAACTCACTGCTTTTACAAAGGTTATGAGCTTCACTGCTTTTTGCCTGGGATCAGTAATGCTAAGCTTAGCTAACCAGCTGTTGGCTGTAGCTTCAGAAGGACCTTACAGGTGTGAGTGGTCGCAATCTTCTCATTTAACTCTTTGCAAGAAAGGGAAAAGGCAAAATAGGGCTTCACAATACTGGAAAAACCTGACATTGCAATATTTTTTCTGGAATATGTATATTGCATACAGAAATTTCACCAGATAACATGCAGTGTGTTATTCATGTACAGATAAACAGGTAGTCGACGTCATCATTTTAGGTACTTTAGAAGTTGATCCTAACGAAACAAATCCTTCCTCCTACGTCTACCAGTCGGCCCTCCGCTTTCAGATTCGCCTCCTTCATGGGATTCTGACACCTACAGGGGAGACCAACAGGTGGAGAGGTGTTTAGGAAAATCAGTGCGTTACACATCGATGTAAACTTGTGTCCATTTCTAACAATGTTAGAACTTAGAGTTAACTATGTGGTGAAGATAAACAGACTTTTCTTTTAGATCTGAAAAAACTTTAACCAGTTTGACTTAATTCACCAATGAATACAGATATTAGAGAAGTCAAATATTGTGTGTTCTAGAGCAGTGGTTCCCAAACTTTTTTCTGGGTATCCACATTTTTAAAATGACAAACCATCATGACCCAAATCACAATAGATCTTATCTATAAATTGCAAGATTAACAATTTGTGCATTAATGAACATTTCTGACCACTTTTACTACCGTCTGCATCATCATATTATCTTGAATAGGTAAACCAGCCATTTCAAAGTGATATACATTTAAATTACAACTACATTTTATGCTTATTGAAAATATATACTGTACATATTTTAAATACTTTATAGATACGATCATATCAGTGCATTTAGGAGGGGTGTGGTATCTCAATGTTTTTTATCTCCTCTTATCACAATATAAACATTTTAAACAGGCTACTTTATAAATGAGAGAATGCATTGAGTCTGAGTAAACAGCCACTCATGTTCATGTTCATATTTTTATTTGAGAACTTAAGTGCATTTTAAATTAAACTGGCACACATCAGTTAAACAACACATTTTAACTACTTTATATGAGACACATTAAGTGCATTTTGTTGTAATTAACAGACTCATATTTCCTTCTCTTCATTAAATCAAACAGAATATTGCTTGTTCTTTGCGTTCCAGTCAGGTGTACAAGAGGAGAGCAACACGCATTTCAGGTGTAGCATTTAGTCTCTGGGCGGTAGCTAAGCTAACATTACCTGCAGCAGTCTGGTCCTTAGCTGGGTCTTGTCCCTGGTCTCTAGGTATGCTTTTCTTTTTTATTAGCCAGGCATCCATGTTTGTGACCACCTGCAAAATCTGTTCATTACTTTGATGGAAACTATGGTGGACACCTGGGTGCAAACCCAAACGGGTTCTAAACAAGGCACCGCCTGCCTGGCTCCAATGTCACGCTATGATTGGCAGAACTCCATGTGTGGTGGAGCTAGAAACACGCCCCCTGTGGCTGAAAGATGTTCTGCAGATATAAATCTAGAGTAATAGTCAAATAGAATCATAACTATTTTATTTGGGGACCCAAATAAAATCTCATGCGACCCCAGACTTTGGTAACCACTGTTCTAGAAGACTTTACTCATTTTTATAACAGCTGCTTCTTGAAAACGTCAGTATTTGTGCTGGAAGGTTTGGTCATACAATAGCTGCCAAACACCAGTGAAACGCTGTTGTCATGTCTGTCTGTGTCTAATGAAGGGATCATCTTTAACCAGAGCAGGTTGTCTGTTTCTATCAGCAGCTCAGCCCACAAAGCCTCAATAAGTCAGAACACAGAGTCTTCATAATGTCTGTTTTTATTTCCCAGACTTTTCCACTTCTTAATCAAGTCAAGCCCTCACAGGTCGGCTGAACTCAGACGGGCCACTGACTCCTCACAGGTTTTATAGTAGAAGGTTTACGCCTTAGATCAGAACAGTGTGGAAAATCCTCTTGCAGGCCAGACACACTCTTAACTTCTATCCTCAGTGTGCACATAAAAAAATATGTTAAGTACTCTGTAGTAGGCAGATCGATATGACTTCAAACTAAAATCACCATCAATTCAAACTTTGATGTCCACTACAGAATCCTGTCTGTTTTTAATGAAGTGATGTCCACTACAGAATCCTGTCTGTTTTTAATACAGGGATGTCCACTACAGAATCCTGTCTGTTTTTAATACAGTGATGTCCACTACAGAATCCTGTCTGTTTTTAATACAGCGATGTCCACTACAGAATCCTGTCTGTTTTAAATACAGTGATGTCCACTACAGAATCCTGTCTGTTTTTAATACAGCGATGTCCACTACAGAATCCTGTCTGTTTTTAATACAGCGATGTCCACTACAGAGTCCTGTCTGTTTTTAATGCAGCGATGTCCACTACAAAATCCTGTCTGTTTTTAATGCTGTGATGTCCACTACAGAATCCTGTCTGTTTTTAATGCAGTGATGTCCACTACAGAATCCTGTCTGTTTTTAATGCAGCGATGTCCACTACAGAATCCTGTCTGTTTTTAATACAGTGATGTCCACTACAGAATCCTGTCCGTTTTTAATGCAGCGATGTCCCCTACAGAATCCTGTCTGTTTTTAATACAGTGATGTCCACTACAGAATCCTGTCTGTTTTTAATACAGTGATGTCCACTACAGAATCCTGTCTGTTTTTAATACAGTGATGTCCACTACAGAATCCTGTCTGTTTTTAATACAGTGATGTCCACTACAGAATCCTGTCTGTTTTTAATACAGTGATGTCCACTACAGAATCCTGTCTGTTTTTAATGCAGTGATGTTCACTACAGAATCCTGTCTGTTTTTAATGCAGTGATGTCCACTACAGAATCCTGTCTGTTTTTAATGCAGTGATGTCCACTACAGAATCCTGTCTGTTTTTAATACAGCGATGTCCATTACAGAATCCTGTCTGTTTTTAATGTAGTGATGTCCACTACAGAATCCTGTCTGTTTTTAATGCAGTGATGTCCACTACAGAATCCTATCTGTTTTTAATGCAGCGATGTCCACTACAGAATCCTGTCTGTTTTTAATGCAGTGATGTCCACTACAGAATCCTGTCTGTTTTTAATACAGTGATGTCCACTACAGAATCCTGTCTGTTTTTAACACAGTGATGTTCTCTACAGAATCCTGTCTGTTTTTAATACAGTGATGTCCACTACAGAATCCTGTCTGTTTTTAATGCAGTGATGTCCACTACAGAATCCTGTCTGTTTTTAATGCAGTGATGTCCACTACAGAATCCTGTCTGTTTTTAATGCAGTGATGTCCACTACAGAATCCTGACTGTTTTTAATACAGTGATGTCCACTACAGAATCCTGTCTGTTTTTAATGCAGTGATGTCCACTACAGAATCCTGTCTGTTTTTAATACAGCGATGTCCACTACAGAATCCTGTCTGTTTTTAATACAGCGATGTCCACTACAGAATCCTGTCTGTTTTTAATACAGTGATGTCCACTACAGAATCCTGTCTGTTTTTAACACAGTGATGTTCTCTACAGAATCCTGTCTGTTTTTAATACAGTGATGTCCACTACAGAATCCTGTCTGTTTTTAATGCAGTGATGTCCACTACAGAATCCTGTCTGTTTTTAATGCAGTGATGTCCACTACAGAATCCTGTCTGTTTTTAATGCAGTGATGTCCACTACAGAATCCTGTCTGTTTTTAATACAGTGATGTCCACTACAGAATCCTGTCTGTTTTTAATGCAGTGATGTCCACTACAGAATCCTGTCTGTTTTTAATACAGCGATGTCCACTACAGAATCCTGTCTGTTTTTAATACAGCGATGTCCACTACAGAATCCTGTCTGTTTTTAATACAGCGATGTCCTCTAAAGAATCCTGTCTGTTTTTAATGCAGCGATGTCCACTACAGAATCCTGTCTGTTTTTAATACAGTGATATCCACTACAGAATCCTGTCTGTAGTGATGTCCACTACAGAATCCTGTCTGTTTTTAATACAGTGATATCCACTACAGAATCCTGTCTGTAGTGATGTCCACTACAGAATCCTATCTGTTTTTAATACAGTGATATCCACTACAGAATCCTGTCTGTAGTGATGTCCACTACAGAATCCTGTCTGTTTTTAATACAGTGATGTCCACTACAGAATCCTGTCTGTTTTTAATACAGTGCCGTCTGAGGGCCTGAAGATCACGGCCATCCAATATTGGTTTTCAGCCTTGTCCCTTGGTACAGAGATTTCTTCAGATTCTCTGACTCTTTTATTTAATGATATTGTTACTATAGACGATGAAATACACAAATTCTTAAATTGTTGCTCTATTTTCCAGTGCAGTCTTTCACAGAGTTGTGAACCCCTCCCCATCTTTACTTCAGAGAGACTCAGCCTGTCTGCATGTTTTTTTATACCCAATCATGTTACTAACCTGTTACCAGTTAACCTCATTAATGTTGAGATGTTCCATCAGGTGTTTCTTTTAGCATTTCACAACTTTTCCAGTCTTCTGTGGCCACTGTCCCAACTTTTTTTTGTCGCTGTCATCAAGTTAAAATGGGCATTTTCCAAAAACAATTACTTTTTTATGTTTCAACATTTGATATGTTTTCTTTGTGCTATTTTCATTTAAATATGGGGTTTCACTGTTTTGCAAATCATCACATTGTGTTTTTATTTACAGTGTCCCAACTTTTTTGGAAATGGGGTTGTATGAGATAGGCGGAGGCACCTAACATAGTTTTGTTTTACCACTGGGGAGGTGCAGACAACTTTAAATAGTTGCATTTTGTCTTAGTAATTGATTTTAATTTGGTTTCTTTTTGAAATATGGGGTTTACTCTTTCTCCTGGAGAGTTAAACTGACTCTAAAACCCTCTCGAAGTGTCTGATCAAACAAAACCTCTGGTTTGAGTTCACGTTAACAGTGAAACAGCAGCTATGAGCGGTGCTAAAGATTTGGGACAGTCCTGTGGTCCGTCCTGTAGGTCCTGTGGACCCTCCTGTAGGTCTTGTGGTCTGTCCTGTAGGTCCTGTGGTCCGTCCTGTAGGTCCTGTGGACCGTCCTGTAGGTCCTGTGGTCCGTCCTGTGGGTCCTGTAGGTCCTGAGGTCGGTCCTGTAGGTCCTATGGGCCTCCTGTAGGTCTTGTGGTCTGCCCTGTAGGTCCTGTGGACCTTCCTGTAAATCTTGTGGTCCGTCCTTTAGGTCCTGTGGTCCATCCTGTAGATCCTGTGGTCAGTCCTGTAGGTCCTGTTGTCCGTCCTGTAGGTCCTGTGGTCAGTCCTGTAGGTCGTGTTGTCCGTCCTGTAGGTCCTGTGGTCAGTCCTGTAGGTCCTGTTGTCCGTCCTGTGGTCCGTCCTGTAGGTTCTGTAGATCCTGTGGACGCCGCTGCTTCAGCCCTGAATGTGTTGAATATTCAGAGCTGTAGTTGATGTGATGTAGACTGAAGGTGGAGCGTCAGAGGGAATATTTGTGGCTCTCTGTTGGTGTGCCTGTCATCCAGTCTGCTTTCATTCCCTTTAGTTTTAGGGGCTATCATTAGTTGGACAGGTAGAAGTCATGTGACTGAACATCACATAGTGTTTTTAGACAGTTTATGAGTGCATTTTTGGGTATAGTATTAAAATCAAATCAAAATCAAATCAAAGTTTTACATGACCGCATAGCAAGTGTTCCATAAAGTGTCTATGTGCTTCACGGTGCTATATTAAAGTGACAGAGGTCAGTTAAAGTCAATTATGTAAATTGTTTAATGGTCCATAGTCCAGATCAGCAGTTCAGCAGTCTGACAGCTTGTGGGATGAAGCTGTTGAGCAGTCTGGTGCTTTTTCTTTTGATGCTCCGGTACAGTTAGCCTGATGGCAGCAGTTCAAAAAGTTTGTGGAGAGGGTGTGAGGGGTCCCTGGCAATTTTCACTGCTTTGTTCCTGCACCAGCTGTGGTAGAGTTCCTGGACAGAGGGTAGGGAGGCTCCAATGACCCTCTCAGCTCCCCTCACTACCCGCTGCAGGGCCTTCTTGTCTGCCATGTTGCAGCAGCAGTACCAAGCTGAGATGCAATGTCAGAACACTCTCTACACCCCTCTGTAGAACATGGTGAGTGTGCTGGTGGGGAGAGATGCTTGTTTCAGTTTCCTCAGAAAGTGCAGTTCCTGCTGGGCTTGTTTCACGATCGCCGTGGTGTTCTTTGCCCAGGTGAGATCGTCAGAGATCTGCACTCCGAGGAACTTAATGGTGTCCGCTCTCTCCACCGTACCACCACTGACGCTGAGGGTTGTATGCTCAGGTCATGTCCTCCGAAAGTCGATGATAATCTCCTTCGTTTTGTCCACGTTGAGCACCAGGTTGTTGTCCCTGCAACAGCCCACCAGGTGTGTTACTTCCTTCCTGTACATTGACTCATCATTCCCGTGAATGAGTCCCACTACAATCGTCCACTAACTTAATGATCAGGTTCCCCTCGTACCTGGATACACAGTCATGTGTCAGAAGTGTGAACAGCAGAGGGCTGAGTACACAGCCTTGAGGGGATCCCGTACTCAGCGTGATTGAGTTGGAGATGTTTCTTCCAACATGGACTGACTGTGATTTCCCAGTCAGGAAGTTCAGCATCCAGAGACAGTTGGCGGTGTCCAGGCTGAGCAGGAGAAGTTTCTCCATTAGTCTCTGGGGGATGATGGTGTTGGACGCTGAGCTAAAGTCAATGTACAGGATTTGGGCATAGGTGTCTTTATGATCCAGATGAGTGAATACTGTGTGCAGGGTTGTGGATATTGCATCCTCTTTGGAGTGATTGGGGCGGTAAGCAAACTGGAACTGATCCAGCGATGCAGGAAGGCTGGCAGTGATGTGTGGTTTGACCAGCCATTCAAAACACTTCACCACTATGGGGGTTAATGCAACAGGATGGTAGTCGTTCAGACAGGACACCACCGACTTCTTTGCCACCGGTATTATTGTGGAGGTTTTGAATCATCTGGGGACAATGACTTGCCTGAGGGAGATGTTGAAGATGTCAGTGAGAACATCTGCCAGCTCCCCCACACTTACTTTGAGCACCCGCCCCGGGATGTTGTCGGGACCTTCCGCCTTCCATCGGTTGATCCTGGTTAGGGTCGTCCGCGTGTTGGCTGGGTTGATGATGAGGGCTGGTGGAGAAGGATTGGCCCTCTTGCCCATCAAAGGAGTTGATGCTTCAAAACGTGCAAAGAAGTTGCTGAGCCTGTCTGGAAGAGAAGCGTCACTGTCATCAACCTGCTGCCTACTCTTGTAATCAGTTAGAGCTTGTACTCCTTACCACATCCATCTGGTGTTTCCTGTGTCGCAGAGGTGCCCCTGGAGTTTCTCCGCATAGGTGTGTTTTGCTGCCTTGATCCCTTTTGTGAGCGAAGACCTGGCTGAGCAGAGAGCATCCTTGTCCCCTGCCCTGAAGGCTGCATCACGGGCCTGCAGTAGCGCACACACCTCTGAAGTCATCCATGGTTTCCGGTTGCTCTATACGGTGATGGACTTGGCTACAGTGACATCCTCAGTGCACTTGGCGATGTAGCTGGTGACTATCTCAGCATATTCCTCGATGTTTATTTTATCACCCTGGGAGGCTGCTGTCTTAAAAACCTCCCAGTCGGTGTGTGTAGGCAGCTCCCTCTGGCCAAACCCTGATGTCCTTCATCTCTGATCTGTTACGCTTCTGCAGTGGTTTTTAAGCTGGAGTCAGCATAACAGAGACATGGTCAGAATGGCCTAAATGGGGGAGGGGGGTGGTGAACTCCCTCGGCAGATAGAATGGCCGACATTTCATAATGAGAAATTCTACCAGCGGAGAGCAGTGTTTAGTGGCTAGCATAGCATTTACACACCAGTCTCTGTTGATGTAGATGCACAGCCCCCTACTCGGCTCGTACCGGAGCTTACTGCCTCCCGTTCCTTCCGGAACGATGTCATCCCCGCCAGCTGTATGGCCACGTCCAGTATGTTGTTGTGGAGCCATGATTCTGTGAAAACAAACACACAGCAGTCTCTCCACTCCCTGCGTGTTTCTCTCAGCAGACGTAGCTCATCCAGCTTGTTGTCGAGGAGAGCAGGAGTGATGGTACAGCTGGAGTGGCGGGGTTAGCCTTTAGCCTAGCATGGATCCTGGCTCTCTTCCCCGACTGTAAGTGATTGTGTATGGAATGTCTAGGCTAGACAAAAGACTCAAACAGGCACTTTCACTAATCCCACGAGGGGCTGCTGTGTCCGTGTGCGCCGCCATTATTGCATTAACCAACATGAACTAGATAAAGTCAGTGAGAGGTTGTAATGTTGTCTGTTATTTCTGGTTCATTGCCCCATCCTACTCTAGTTTTTTTTCCTAAGTTGCTGATTTTTCAGTGCAGTTTGTTGAATTCATCTGTGCCATAGAAGACCCTCGACCATAAGGGTTTGTTCTGGATACTGAGCTCTGGGTCCGACTGTTAGATAGGGTTTGTATGTTAAGCTGCAGGGCCTCATTCAAGAACACACATTTCAAAAGGCCTCTGACATAGATGGAACATCATTACAGGAAGACCAAATCGGACAAATGTCGGTTAATCCATCCATCATCCCTCTATCCATCTATTCATCCTTCATCACATCCTTCATCACAACCTTCATCACATCCTTCATCACATCCTTTTTCACATCCTTCATCACATCCTTCATCACATCCTTTTTCACATCCTTCATCACATCCTTCTTCCCATCCTTCATCACAACCTTCATCACATCCTTCATCACATACTTCATCACATTCTTCATCACATCCTTCATCACATCCTTCATCACATCCTTTTTCACATCCTTCATCACATCCTTCATCACATCCTTTTTCACATCCTTCATCACATCCTTCATCACATCCTTCTTCACATCCTTCATCACATACTTCTTCCCATCTTTCATCACAACCTTCATCACATACTTCATCACATCCTTCATCACATCCTTTTTCACATCCTTCATCACATCCTTTTTCACATCCTTCATCACATCCTTCATCACATCGTTTTTCACATCCTTCATCACATCCTCCTTCACATCCTTCATCACATACTTCTTCCCATCTTTCATCACAACCTTCATCACATACTTCATCACATCCTTCATCACGTCCTTTTTCACATCCTTCATCACATCCTTTTTCACATCCTTCATCACATCCTTCATCACATCGTTTTTCACATCCTTCATCACATCCTCCTTCACATCCTTCATCACATACTTCTTCCCATCCTTCATCACAACCTTCATCACATCCTTCATCACATACTTCATCACATTCTTCATCACATTCTTCTTCACATCCTTCATCACATACTTCTTCCCATCCTTCATCACAACCTTCATCACATACTTCATCACATCCTTCATCACATCCTTTTTCACATCCTTCATCACATCCTTCTTCACATCCTTCATCACAACCTACATCACATCCTTCATCACAACCTTCATCATATCCTTCATCACATCCTTCATCACATATTGAAAAAACCAGTGGTTCTTATTGTTGGTTTTATTTTGAAAAATGAATGATACACGGATTATGTTCCTAGATAGATATCATTTCTTTTGGGGCCAAGCAGCGCTGCCATCTAGTCAGTCTCATCACCCTATTGGTTTGGTAATAAAGTGTGGATCTGGTTGGTGACCAGGGTTTGTGAAGTTAGGAAACAGAAATCAGAGGACATTAAATGCAGATCACACACCCTGATTAAAACCTGAAGGAAACGCAGCATGACATTGAATAAAGTCTCTGGCAGTTGAGTTTTATGATTTGGGTAAAATGAGAGATGTCCAGTGTTCTTAAATTGTTGTCTGGTCAGAGTGCCTGTCTGTCTACCAAATATCATGGTCTTCGGTTCATATATGTATCCTTCTATAACTGTGATGCCATTATTACCTCCTCTGTAGAGGTAAGTGTTACTGGAAGATGAGCACATCACAGCGGGACAGTATTTTATGTACCTTCTACATAAGAGTCATCTGTATTCCATATGTATGAACGTGTACTCAAACTCCTTTAGGTTACAGCCTGTAAAAGCTTGTAGAATCCTACAGAAGCCTGTAGGAGCCTATAGGAGCTTGTAGAGGCATATAGGAGCGTATTGACGCCTGTAGAATCCTATAGGAGCCTATTGACGTATATAGAATCCTATAGGAGCCTACTGAAGTCTATAAAATCCTATAGGAGTCTATTGAAGCCTATAGATCCTGTAGAATCCTGTAAAAGCCCAAAGAAGCCTGTGGAAGCCTGTAGAGGCCTATAGGGACCTATTGAAGCCTATAGAATCTCATAGGAGCCTATAGAAACCTATAGAATCCTATCGAAGCCAATAGAATCCTGTAGGAGCCTATTGAAGCCTGTAGAATCCTATGGGAGCCTATTGAAGCCTATAGAATCCCATAGGAGCCTATTGAAGCATATAGAATCCTATAGGAGCCTATAGAATCCTATAAGAGCATATTGAAGCCAATAGAATCCCGTAGGAGCCTATTGAAGCCTGTAGAATCCTATAGGGACCAATTGAAGCATATAGAAGCCTGTAGGAGCCTATTGAAGTCTATAAAATCCGATAGGAGCCTATTGAGGCCAATAGGAGCCTATTGACGCCTATAGAAGCCTGTAGAATCCTATAGCAGCCTATTGAAGCATATAGAATCCTATAGTAGCCTATTGAAGTCTATGAAATCCGATAGGAGCCTATTGAAACCTATAGATTCCCATATGAGCCCATAGAAGCCTGTAGAAGCCTATAGAAACCTGTAGAAGCCTAGAGAAGCATATAGAAACCTGTAGAAGCCCATTGAAGCATATAGAATCCTATGGGAGCCTGTTGAAGTCTGTAAAATTCTATAGGAGCCTTTAGAAGCCTGTAGAATCCTCAAGAAGCCTATGGAATCCTATAGGAGCCTATTGAAGCCAATAGAAATCCTATAGGAGCCTATTGAAGTCTATAGAATCCCAAAGGAGCCTATTGAAGTCTTTAAAATCCTGTAGAGGCCTATAGGAGCCTATTGAAGCCAATAGAATCCTATAGGAGCCTATTGATGCCCATAAAAGCCTGTAGAAGCCTATAGGATCTTTTAGAGGCCAATGGAAGCCTATTGAAGCATATAGAATCCCATAGGAGCCTATTGAAGCCTATAGTATCCCATGGGAGCCTATAGCAGCCTGTTGAATCCTACAGCAGCCTATAGGAACCAATTGATTCTTATAGGAGCCTATCGAATTCTATACAATCCTATAGGAGCCTATTGAAGCATATAGAATCCTATGGGAACCTATTGAAGTCTATAAAATCCTGTATGAGCCTATTGAAGCCATTAGAATCCAATAGGAGCCTATTGAACCCTCTAGAATCCTATAGAAGCCTGTAGGAGCCTATTGAAGCCCATAGAATCTCATAGGAGCATTTAGAAGCCTGTAGAAGCCTTTCGAAACCTGTAGAAGCCTATTGAAGCATATAGAGTCCTGAAGTATAGAAGCCTATAGCAGCTTGTAGAAGCCTATAGGAACCTGTTGAATCCTATAGAAGCCTGTAGAAGCCTATAGAATCCTGTAGTATCCTATTGGAGTTTATTGGAGCATGTAGAATCCAATAGAACCCGATAGCAACCTTTTGAAACCTATAGATGCCTGAGGAAACCTATAGGAGCCTGTAGAATCCTAAAGAACCTATAGAATCCTCTAGGAGCCTGTAAAATCCTATAGGACCCTATTGGAGTGTGTAGAATCCTATTGAAGCCTATAGAAGCCTGTAGAGGCCTATAGGAGCCTGTAGACGCCTATAGAAGCCTGTAGGAGCCTATAGAAGCTAGTAAAATCCTATAGGAGCCTATTGGAGCGTATAGAATCCTATTGAAGCCAATAGAAGCCTGTAGAGGCCTATAGGAGCCTATTGAAGCCTATAGAAACCTGTAGAAGCCTATAGAAACCTGCAGAAGCCTGTCAAAGCCTATTGAAGCATAAGGAATCCTATGGGAGCCTATAGAGGCCTGTAGAAACCTGTAGAAACCTATTGAAGCCTGTCTAAGCCTATAGAAGCTTGTAGAATCCTATAGGAGCCTATTGAAGCCAATAGAAGCCTATAGGAGCCTATTGAAGCCAATATAATCCTATAGCAGCCTATTGACGCCCATAGAAGCCTATAGGAGCCTGTAGAGGCCGATAGGAGCCTATTGAAGCTTATAGAATACCATAGGAGCCTATTTAAGCCTGTAGAGGCCCATAGAAGCCTATAGAATCCCATGGGAGCCTATTGAAGCCTGTAAAGGCCTGTAGGAGCCTATTGAAGCCTATAGAATCCCATGAGAGCCTATAGGAGCCTGCAGAATCCTACAGAAGCCTATAGAATCCTATAGGAGCCTGTAGAAACCTATTGAATCCTATAGAAGCCTGTAGAAGCCTATAGAATCCTGTAGTATCCTATTGGAGTTTATTGGAGCATGTAGAATCCAATAGAACCCGATAGCAACCTTTTGAAACCTATAGATGCCTGAGGAAACCTATAGGAGCCTGTAGAATCCTAAAGAACCTATAGAATCCTCTAGGAGCCTGTAAAATCCTATAGGACCCTATTGGAGTGTGTAGAATCCTATTGAAGCCTATAGAAGCCTGTAGAGGCCTATAGGAGCCTATAGGAGCCTGTAGACGCCTATAGAAGCTAGTAAAATCCTATAGGAGCCTATTGGAGCGTATAGAATCCTATTGAAGCCAATAGAAGCCTGTAGAGGCCTATAGGAGCCTATTGAAGCCTATAGAAACCTGTAGAAGCCTATAGAAACCTGCAGAAGCCTGTCAAAGCCTATTGAAGCATAAGGAATCCTATGGGAGCCTATAGAGGCCTGTAGAAACCTGTAGAAACCTATTGAAGCCTGTCTAAGCCTATAGAAGCTTGTAGAATCCTATAGGAGCCTATTGAAGCCAATAGAAGCCTATAGGAGCCTATTGAAGCCAATATAATCCTATAGCAGCCTATTGACGCCCATAGAAGCCTATAGGAGCCTGTAGAGGCCGATAGGAGCCTATTGAAGCTTATAGAATACCATAGGAGCCTATTTAAGCCTGTAGAGGCCCATAGAAGCCTATAGAATCCCATGGGAGCCTATTGAAGCCTGTAAAGGCCTGTAGGAGCCTATTGAAGCCTATAGAATCCCATGAGAGCCTATAGGAGCCTGCAGAATCCTACAGAAGCCTATAGAATCCTATAGGAGCCTGTAGAAACCTATTGAATCCTATAGAAGCCTGTAGAAGCCTATAGAATCCTGTAGTATCCTATTGGAGTTTATTGGAGCATGTAGAATCCAATAGAACCCGATAGCAACCTTTTGAAACCTATAGATGCCTGAGGAAACCTATAGGAGCCTGTAGAATCCTAAAGAACCTATAGAATCCTCTAGGAGCCTGTAAAATCCTATAGGACCCTATTGGAGTGTGTAGAATCCTATTGAAGCCTATAGAAGCCTGTAGAGGCCTATAGGAGCCTATAGGAGCCTGTAGACGCCTATAGAAGCCTGTAGGAGCCTATAGAAGCTAGTAAAATCCTATAGGAGCCTATTGGAGCGTATAGAATCCTATTGAAGCCAATAGAAGCCTGTAGAGGCCTATAGAAACCTGCAGAAGCCTGTCAAAGCCTATTGAAGCATAAGGAATCCTATGGGAGCCTATAGAGGCCTGTAGAAACCTGTAGAAACCTATTGAAGCCTGTCTAAGCCTATAGAAGCATATAGAAGCTTGTAGAATCCTATAGGAGCCTATTGAAGCCAATAGAAGCCTATAGGAGCCTATTGAAGCCAATATAATCCTATAGCAGCCTATTGACGCCCATAGAAGCCTATAGGAGCCTGTAGAGGCCGATAGGAGCCTATTGAAGCTTATAGAATACCATAGGAGCCTATTTAAGCCTGTAGAGGCCCATAGAAGCCTATAGAATCCCATGGGAGCCTATTGAAGCCTGTAAAGGCCTGTAGGAGCCTATTGAAGCCTATAGAATCCCATGAGAGCCTATTGGAGCCTGCAGAATCCTACAGAAGCCTATAGAATCCTATAGGAGCCTGTAGAAACCTATTGAATCCTATGGGAGCCTATTGAATTTTATGAAATCCTATAGGAGCCTATTGAAGCCTGTAGGAACCTATTGAAGCCTATGGAAGCCTAAAGAAGCCTATAGAATCCTGTAGGAGCCTATTGAAGTCTATAAAATCCTATTGGAGCCTATAGAAGCCTATTGGAGCCTGTAGAAGCCTATGGAATTCTATAGGAGCCTATTGAAATCTATAGAATACTTTAGGATTCTATTGAAATCTATAGAATCTTTTAGGAACCCATTGAAACCTGTAGAACCCTAAAGAAGCCTATAGAAACCCGTAGAAGTCTAAAAGAGCTTATTGAAGCCTATAGAATCCTATAGGAGCCCATTGATGTCTTTAGAAGCCTGTAGAGACCTATAGAAGGCTATTGAAGTCTATAAAATCCTATTGAAGCCTATTGGAGCCTGTAGAAGCCTATGGAATTCTATAGGAGCCTATTGAAATCTATAGAATCCTTTAGGAGCCTATTGAAACCTGTAGAATCCTAAAGAAGCCTATAGAAACCTGTAGAAGCCTATAAGAGCTTATGTGAAGCCTATAGAATCCTACAGGAGCCCATTGATGTCTATAGAAGCCTGTAGAGACCTATAGAAGCCTATTGAAGCCTATAGAATCATATAGGAGCCATAGAATAATCTAGGAGCGTATTGAAGTCTAGAAAATCATATAGGAGCTTATTGATGTCTGTAGAAGCCTATAGGAGCCTGTAGAGACCTATAGAAGCCTATAGGAGCCCATGGAAACCTATAGATCCCATAGGTTTCTATTGAAGCCTGTAGAATCCTATACGAGCCTATTGAAGCATATAGAATCCTATAGGAACCTATTTAAGTCTATAAAATCCTATGAGTCTATTGAAGTCAATAAAATCCTTTAGGAGCCTATTGTAGCCTATAGGATCCTTTAGAAGCCAGTAGAGCCTATAGAAGCCTGTTGAATCCTATCGGAGCCTATTGAAGTCTGTAAAATCCTATAGGACCCTGTAGAAGCCTATAGAATCCTAAACAAGCCTATAGAATCATATAGGAGCCTATTGAAGGGAATAGAATCCTATAGGAGTCTATTGAAGCCTTTAGAAGCCTATAGGAGCCTATTGAAGTCTGTAAAATCCTAGAGATAGATAGATATGTTATTCATCACCTTGGGGAAATTCAGGTATCCAGTAGCAGCTCACACAGTACAGTAAAGACAAACAATACAGTTGACAGATAATAAAATAGACAAACAATAATATTAGTCAGTGCTAATGTGTTAAAATGAGATCAATAAATGAACGCTGATGACGCTGATCTCCTCGCATTGTCTTCATCTTTACAGTGATTTCCTCGTGCCCGACTACCTGAGCCAGGTACAGGAGGAGGAGGAGGCCCTGGGAGTCCAGTATGAGCTAGAGGAGTCCCACCCCGTGTACCCGGGCAGCACCTCCACCTCTACCGCCACTGTGACCTCGCCCTCCTCCTCCTCTGTTCAGACACCCGTCATCTCCCAGGTCTCTTCCTCCACCCAGAACTGTGAGAATTCCTCCGGCTTCCTGTCACCCGAGCCCCTGGATCCCCTGGAAGCCCCTGCCTCTCTCAAGATGGACATAGACGAGTCGGCAGTTTTGAGAGAGGAGACCAAGGTGGACAACAGTGAAGGAGGCAGTTCTCCAGAGATGCTTGAACCCGAGCCGCAGCAGCAGCATGGCCCAGCCCAGGAGCTGGCTTCCATCACCATAGAGTGATTCTGTTGGTCCATCATGTCTTACTGTGCAGTCATGTCATATGGGAATATCTGCTAAGAGCCTCGTTGGCTCAAAGAAACAACCTGGACACATCATGGGAGGACAACCAGACGCTATGACTGAAGTTTTCTGAGGACTTCAGATACCTTGATGATTTTCCACATGTATGTTTTACACCAATCCCAGTCCAGCAAAGTGAATCATCATTTTCTTTCTTTATGTTTCCTGAAGTTGACTGAAGCAGTCGTCTTGTTGGTGCCCAAACCCCCCTACACCCTCTGCCTACTTTCCTCTGCTCTGTGTCTTCATAAAGGGTCCAGCATCCAAAACCAGTGACCAGTGAAAGCCAGTGGGAGTGAGTTCTAAAACCCTCCCACAGTGAGTCTACTCTGATGCCGACTTACTGATGACACGTCATGGTTAACATGGAACCTGGTTGTTTAATGCAGCTACCTGTATGAATGTTACCTGCTCCAGATAAGATTGATTTAATATCTAAAGGTTTCATCATTCTTAAGGTCAGATTCACCCTGCTCTAGTCTAGAAACCACAGATGTTCATCTGAGAGACCTCAGAGTAAAAACCAGATGTTGTTTTCATTAAAGACGTCTCAAATATAGGAAACCATAGAAGAAGTGTGACTCATACTGTTCCCCCCAGACAGAGGCGGTTGGTCCCAAAGGTTCCTGCTGTCCTTCAGTCAGCTCTAAGTGTGACATCAGAGTTCACTACATAACGGTTGTCATGTGAGCAGTCATTTTTAGAAATGTGTTTTTTTCCCATATGACATGAATTGCAGCCCAGTCTTTTCTGTCTTAGCCAATCAGAGGTTGAAGAACAAGCCTTGTCCTACTTTTGCAAAGTGCCTGAGAGTTTCCATTTTAACGAAGCAGCATGTAGAAGAAGAACAAGAAGAAGAAGAGGTCTTGACTTTGCCAACAGTGAGCTAAACTAAAAACCTTGTGTTTCATATGTAGTGATAATGCTCGTTTGTATGGCTGAGACTGTGTTATCCTTTCAGTGCCGTCGCTATAGGCAAACTGTTCAATGTCAATATTATCTATACTGCAATAGCTTGTACTGTAGTTTTACTATTTGAATGCCATGTATGTTGGATGTTGTGGAATATGATATGTCAGGTGTGTGTATGTGCATTTCTTTTATCTCTATGAACCGTACATTTCATTTTTAAATGTTTAAAACTTGAAACTATATTAACAGAGAATTCCTACAGGATTATTGTGCAGAATATATTTCTGACCTGTTATTTTTAATGAACACTGTTGTTAAACCTGGATCAGGTTTGTTCTAAAATTCAAACAAATCCCAAAACAAAACTGAAATTTATGCAAAACAAAAAAATCTAATAAGGAGTTTTCTCACAGCTGTAGTGTTTCTTCTTAAATGGGCTATCAGGCATGCTAATGTAGCATTTATCCCAGCTGTTTGGTCACATGACAGTTTGTGTGGGTTATAGATATTAATGTCTGGTCTGGTTTAAATTTCAGCTGTGATCACTGAGTAAGAGGTACAGCGCTGATGTTCTGGGATGTTTCACACAGGTACAACATGATTGTTTTAAGTTTTATTCTCATGTGACTTACTGGGTGGTCTACTATGTTATCCCAGGTTAATCACCATTTTCTGAGCTGGTTTTCTTCAAAGGGAAAAACTAGACTGGGATTATGTCCCTCAGTAAATAAAATTTAAAAGAAGAGTGTCTCCATCTATGAATGCAGGAAGTGATGCAAAGATGATGATGGCTGCCTCAGCAGGCTGTGGGCTGTTGTGGTCTAGCATAGCTTCAGAAGCTAGGAACATGCTAATGCGTGAATGCAAATACTGTGAGTTAGATCAACGGGACCTTCTGATAACGTACTACTACAACGTTACTCAGATGAAATACCTCCACCACAGCTGAACAAACAGACACGCTTAGATTCCTCCAAGTCTCATAGAAGTTTGTTCACTTTTCGAGTCGGTAGGAAAAATGTCAAAAATCTGATCTTACAAGAATTCCTGGATCTGCCCCTTTATTCAGATCTGTACCAACATTTTATTTTTATTTTTTCTTACCTGGCCGATGCGCCACCCTGTCCCCCCACCCTTTTACCTTAATCCTAAACAGCAGACCCAGCAGCAGTCAGATAAACCTGTGGTTTTAACTAATGGAATAGTTTTAGCTGACTGAGCCTCAGTTGAAACTGAGCTGAGTCAGAGTATTATAAATATAACATATGTTATATGACATTTTATATATATATATATATATATATATATATATATATATATATATACAGTGCCAGTCAATAGTTTGGACATACCTTCCCAGCCACTTGAATGGGAAACTGTCCAAATTTTGGACCGGTACTGTACATGTATAACACTGATAACACAGCTGATGTTATTTGTGTCATTTAGTTCCTTTAAAGCTGACTCTGGGTCAGACCTCCAGCTCCTGTCCCCACCTGTGAGGTGCCATCATGGCTTTAATGGGATCTCTGACATCGTTGTACCTGTATGTATAGATACTGACGCTCATGGTAATAATCCATGGGTTACATTGAAATCGTTTTATTTTTTGCCCCAAACAGCTGACTTTAGTATTGCCGACCTCATAGGGTTGACTGTACGTGTAAAGATGATGTGATCACTGAATCTCACTGAAACCTGTCTGTATATCAGCTCCTGTCGCTTCCCTTCTTCAAATTTGTGCCATTTCGCCCTTTTATCAGGGCACCAATCATGCTGTTTTCCTATAGGACCAAATGTTCTCTATCACATTGGGGATTTGCCATGGCAATCAATAATTGCACATAAAGAGATAATCATTGGAAGTGGTCCATGTTCTTTAGCAAAGGGGTCCTGCTGTTGGCCCCTTTAAACACTGTATGACATTGTGCATTTCAGAGGCTAGCCTTAGTAAATGGACCTATTAACTCTAGTTGCACAATGTCAGAATTAAAAAGGGTTTTCTATTCTCCATTTGTATGTCATGCTTTTCATTTGTTTTCTTTGTCTGTATTCAAACAACTTTTTTAAAATGAAATGCTGCTGTTTGTTGAAACGCAAAGTGCCCAAAATATTTTTGTGAACCAATGGTGTGCAATAAATGGACAGGTGTTGTTTTAGAGGTTTTCATTTTGTCTTTGGAACGGTGAAAAAAGAAGAATGTATCATTGAGTTTTATTCTAATGTGACTGAAGGTGAGTCAAAGAGGCGAGGAGCCCGTTTAATCTGTGAAACGAAGCTCTGATGAGGAACGACGCTTCTGTTCCGTTCCTTTCTGTTGCATGTTCCTGTGGTTGTGGTGGAGAGCATGATGATTCTGCCTTATTCTTCATCCAGCGTAACTCGGATCTTTTGCTCAGCATGCCTCTTCTTTTCTGTGTGTTTTCCTTTTTATGTGCAATGGTTTCAAGTATCTGGATTATATACAGGACACGCCTTTTCAATGTACACGTGATGTAAACATTTTCCAGTCCTTTATTTAAAAGTAGAAAATCTCAGAAAAAAACCTGGTCGCTCTTCATATCTATTTTTGGTGACTTTTGTATTCTGGTTGCTGTTTTTGGATCTTCTTGTTTAATGTGAATAGAACGTGGAGTTTTGGAGTGGAGGGGGGGGGGGTAGTTTTCACTTTGTGACTGTCTGCAGTGTGTGTGTATATACAGTATATATACACACACACAGTGTATATACAGTCATACTATGTTGCGTATTCTTTCCTCTCTAGGCTACTTGATGACAACCTGCTCTGAGACAGATGTTGTATTTCGTGTCTTAATACTGTATTTAAAGTGTCGTCTGGAGAAGGTGTAAGAACATCCAGATCGTATCCGACCTCCTCCTACAGGAGACGTGATGTTTGTGGTGTTGAGTGTTTAAACTGGATCCTGTTCACAGTTGGCTGTTAAAAACTGAAGAGACCACTCTGTATCCTGGAGTTCATGGTTGTTCTGAATCTTTGCTAGTGTTCTGGTTTGCTGTCCTGTTATTAAAAAAAGTTGGTTTTTGTAAAAGTATGACATGTAAATAAAAAAACTAAGAATAAGTCTGAAACTGGCTTCAAGTTGTTTTTTTCTTAAGTTAATATGAGCCCATTTTTGAACTAATGCCGTCACAACAGGCTGTTTTCAACTGTTGTATTAGAGAAGGGCTCCACTGATTAATAATCCTTATCAGACTCATGATTGACGGTCACCAGAGGATCAATCTGATCCACCAGAACCAGAAAATAGTTATAACCTCACCGAAATGCAGCTTATTGTTGACCGTTTGGTCACATTAACAGCTGTGCTAATGGTATGACATCATACTAAGAAATGCCCCCCATCCCACTGGACATGTCCAAGACTAACATCACTGAGTGAGATCCAGTCCCAGATGGAAGCTCGGGCCTCTTTGTGTTCCTTATCTGCTGATCTTCACATCTTCAGTTCCTGAGGCACAGACAGACGACAGTGAAATACCTCTTGATTTGTTTGAAAAATTTCATTTTAGTGTCAGATTGGTGAAAAACAGGCCCATTATTTACTCTGGTGGCTGAAGCCTTTGTCACACCAGTCAGTTCTGGGGATCTGACAGGAAGTAAATCCATCTATGGCCTTTTTTCTGAGTTGATGTAACAGGAACGATGGTGAGGTAAGCTGGCCGCTTGTTATGGCAACGTCACTTCTGGGTGACAAACAACAATTTCAGAGATTTTTTAAATGCTGCTGTTAAAAGCTGATGTTAGCATAATTAAGGGTGTGGCTGCTTTGAGTGACAGTACCTGCTTCGGCTCCACCCATGCTCCACCTCTTTGTCCATTTTTGGATTATGTGGGAGCTTCACAATAACTCCTCAGAAACCTGTCCATAATCTTCTGTAAGAACTGCTTCTTCTCCAGAGAACCACCATCCACCAATGACATCACAAAGAGTTCATGAGTTCCAGTTTATTTCCAGTAAAGTTGAACAGGTTGTGTGAGAAAACACCTCTGTGAGGTTGGAGTTCACATTTGTAGGAGAAAAGATAAAGGAAGCTAAAGATAAATGTCATTATGAAGACATTCAGTGGCTCTCCAGAGGGTCTGATTAGCATCACCAGCTAATATGTGACGTCAAGTACCTCCAGTTCAGTGGACCCACACAGAAACAGTCAAAAATGTTGGAGCTGAACTGGTTTTCCTCCCAGACCTCTGCTCCTCAGTGTCTTCATGGAGTCCTCTGGAGCCAGAAGAGATAAGAGCTCCGCTGGAACATTCAACACAATACTAAAAGGCTTGTAGCAACCGTTAATCGATGAAGGATCCCAATGGTGAGGTTCCGGATCGCAACCAACTGAGCACCCCTCGCTTTAACGTGACTTTACCTGCAAAATCCATAAAGACACAAGGAATAAAACCCTCAGCAGTCACTCAGCCTTTTTTGTTTGGAGGAAAACGATCGTGTTCACCACTAACCACATCTGTCAGTGATCTGCCTGCAGCGTCCAGCTGGTTCTTCTTCTCTGGATGTTTGTTGTTGACAGTTGGGGTTGATTGGATGGCGACTGCTGCCAGAGCTAACTACGGAGTTTTTATTTCATTTCTACCACAAACCACAGTTACTGTCTCTGTAAACACAGAAGGCATCGTTCCCTGTGGGGCTGACAGTATCACCACAGTGTGTTTACTACACACAGAAGCCTGCAGGAACTCGCTGAATGTCTGGATGAATCATGAGGTTTTAATTGTCATCACCTGTGGCTACAAAGCTAACATCTGGCTCAAAAGGCTGAAACTGCAGCGTTTGACTCACAAAGTCAAACGCCTGTTGGCTTGTATGTTCACCACATACAAGCCAACAGGTAACTGTTAGAGGCTCCTGTAAACAGTGGGGTTAGCCTAGCCAAGTTAGCAGTCCAATATCTCCTGTAGTTCTAAAATATGAAGCATGTTTACTACCCATGAAGACAAATCATTTCTTCATCACTTCCTGTTGGAAATTGAAAACTTCCGGTCTTATCAAACAATAATGTCTTTATCAGCACCGGACAAATACAAGTAAATAAAGTGAATGCAAAAAAGGGAATTCAGTCATTACCTCAGTCCTCACACAAAAAAACTAAATGTGGGTTCGACTCGGTGTTAAAACTTCAGCAGAGCTCTGTCTGATGTTTGTGATGCAGCTTCTGGGCAGCAAATAAACCCTGAACTACGCAGAGATCATGAGTTCATTTTAATCTTTTAGTGGTGCATGAACAGGTGTAAGCCTGTGCTCATGAGACCAGGAGGCGGAGTCTCAGTCCTACACGCCTCTCTGCGCTTCCTTTAGAGTTACCCAGCCAGAACCCCATAAAGACTGTGTCTGTTCCCCGACCAATGAAATTATTTAAGTCAATTACAAGAAGAAGAGTTTCACATAAAAATCTGATAAAAATTAAGACCATCAGTGAAGTAATTCAAAATAACAGGAGAATAAAATGTGGACTCTTGAACATTAGAAGCTGTTTTAGTAAATGACTTAATATCAGAATATCAGATTGATTTATTCTGCCTAACTGAAACCTGGCTACGTCATGAGGAATATGTTAGCTTAAATGAATCCTCCCCCCCACTCATACTAATGCTCACGTTCCTCCAGACAGCAGCCGAGGAGGCGGAGTCAAAGCAGTTTTTAACTCAAGTTTATTAATAAATCCTAATCTTAAACCTGATTATAACTCATTTAAAGCCTTAGTCTTAATATTACACATCCAGCCTGGAAAACATCACAGCCAATTACATTTGTTATAGTGAACCACGCTCCTGGTCCATTTACAGACTTTTTAGCTGAATTCTCAGAATTTCTTTCAAGTTTACTCCTTAAAACAGAAAAAGTCATTATGGTGGGTGATTTCAATATTCATGTAGACGTAGAAAATGATCGTCTCTGCTCTGCGTTCATCTCATTAATAGAGTCCATTGGCTTCTGTCAGGGTGTACATAAACCTACTCACTGCTTTAATCACACCCTTCAACTTGTTTTGTCTTATGGCATCGAAACTGAAGACTTAATAGTCTTTTCAGAAAACCCTCTTCTGTGGATCATTATTTATTTATTTTTTAACTCTCTTTTTATTGAGGTTCCAGCACTAAGAAAATAAATGTCTTTTGTGTACATACACAGAACCTTTTTTTTTATTTGAACAAAACAAACACAGCAGGTTTGACATATAAAAACAAAACCAGACAAAATAAAAACAAAATAGACAAATTACGCAGACATCAGCCCACCCAAGCCCACCCAACCCCACCCAACCCCACCCAACCCCACACCACCCAACCCCACACCACCCAGTCTTGATTGTATTGAAATTTTTAGGGGGTGCCACGATCAGCTCTCGCAGTGTTTGTTCCACAAATCAGAGTTCAGTCCAGAGGGTCCACTTTATCCAGGACTGGTTGCCATACCTTAATGAAACCATCCACATTATCGTGAAGGGTATAGGTCAGTCTCTCCAAGGAAAACATTCCCAGGATCTCCTTGTACCGGTCCTGAATTGTAGGAGTATCCTTAGAGATCCAAAACCTGAGAATGGTCTTCCTTAAAATATAATAAGATACAAGAGTATCCCGATCAGCTTTGCATTATGACTGTTCCTCGCACCATGTAGCAGCCAATAACATAATAACCAGCGATAATGTAATAACTGCCAATAACATAATCATTTTTCATTTTTAATGTAATAAAGCTGATAATGCAGTAACTTGCCAATAACGTAATAAACTTTCTGAGCCAATAACGTAATAACTTTTTGCTCATAATGTTATTACAGTTATTGGCTGGTTGTTACATTATTGGCTGGGTTTTCAAAAATCCTTTAAAAATGTAATAACTGGAGCCGATAACATAATAATATACTTATATCACTGTATTTAAGTTTGATTTATTGGCTATAGGTGTCACATGATACTTAACCTTACTGTTGCCTTTCTCTCTCTTTCTCTCAATTCAATTCAATAAGCTTTTTTGGCATGAATGTAATAAAACAATGTTGCCAAAGCATCATATAATAATAATACATACAAATTCAATAACAATAGTAACAATTAAAACTAAAGTAATAATAATAATAATAATAATAATAATAATATATCAATGGTAATAATCAAATTAATATGAGACAAAGTAATTCAAATAATATAATACAAAAAAAGTGTAAATATGTTCAAGGCCTAATGTGCGTGTGTTAAATTTATATATACTGTATATATACAGTATATATATATATATATACATATATATATATATATATATATATTTATACATATATATTTATATACATATATATATATACAGTATATATACATATAGTGTGTGTGAGTGTGTTATTTCCTAGGCATAAAGACTATTTATTTGTTTGTTCAACTTGATGGTTAGAATTATCTGTCCACTCCAGTTCCAAATGAAGTGGCAGCAAACATGTTTGCAAACACAGACAATTACTCATATGTTGTATGATATGAAATCTATGCCTCTTTAACGATGTTGTGTTGTCAAATAAAAAGACCACAATCTCTTTCCATGCAAATGTTATCTTTAATGTAATATGAAATAGATAGAGAAGGAGGAACAGGGGCCCACGAGGACCCAACCATAGTTCACCTATAGCCTCCATTACCCCAAACTGGGCCAGGCACCACAAGCCATGCCAACCCTATACTAGTGATAAACCCCACCATCTGTGTAATTTCATCCGACCACGCTTACCAATGTAAAAAAAAGTAACATTTTTTTAAACAGTTTGAAATTATTTCAACCACACTATAAAATCAGTTATTTAAATACAGTTGATTAAGGATTGCATAGCTGTAATGGTTTGCTTGAAAAAGTGTTAAAAGGTTTAATTAATGATGGGATTTTTCATGGAAAAAATGTTGATCTTTTTATTTGAGAATACAACATTCTCAAAGAGGAATATGAGTAATTGTCTGTGTTTGAAAACATGTGTGTTGGAACTTAAATGACTAAGGAACAGAAGGCAGGGCTGGAGATAATTCTCATCATCAAGTTACACAAACAAATAAATAGTCTTAATTCCCAGGAAGAGAGAGAGAGAGAGAGAGAGAGAGTAGGGGTGTTTGTGTGGTCAGGTCTTTAAGCAGGTATTTTAAAAGAGGCAACAGTAAGGGTAAGTTTCATGGAAGTGTGATACTTTATAGCCAATAAATCAAACTTAAATAAAGTGATTATTACATTATCAGCTCCAGTTATTACATTTTTAAAGGATTTTTTAAAACCCAGCCAATAATGTAACAACCAGCCAATAAGGTAATAACTTATTACATTATGGGCAGAAGTTATTACGTTATTGGTTCAGAAAGTTTATTATGTTATTGGCAAGTTACTACATGATCGGCTTTTATTACATTAAAAAATGAAAAATTATTACCTTATTGGCAGTTATTACATTATTGGCTTCAACACACCATCTTCTGTAGCTGCTAGAATACGCTGGAGAGGTGACAGCTCCAGATCATGTCCAATCATAGTAACCAGTTCGTCCTTCACTTCTCCACACAAGTTTTGTACCCTTGTGCATTTCCAGACCCAGCCTGCCTCTCAGCAGGGGTGTACATATTTTAAATGGTCTTTCTCTGTCGGTATTACTGCTCACTATAGTGAGTGTATTTCTGCTGTCCAGGTATCTTCTTCTATTTGACATTCTATGTCAGTCTGCCATTGCTTACGAATAGTTGAATAATTAGAATTTAGACCAAAAGCTTAATAAACATGTGAGATGAATTTTTTTGGGAGGATTTTTAAGAATTTCCTCCAAGAAAGTCTCATTTGGCACATGTATATTTTGGGTACATAGTGTCTTACTTGTAAATAACAAAAACAATTGAGACTGTTGTAGGAGGTATTTACTCCTCAAGCGCTCGAAAGACTCCTTTGTTCCTCCATCATATAGTTTAACGAGCTGGTCCAGGCCCTTTTCCTCCCACAGTTTAAACACAGAATCCTGACATGAGGGGAGAAAACCTGGCTTTCTCCATATGGGAACCATTAGACAGAAATATTTTTTAAAGTTATAGCCGTCCTTTATCTTATTCCATGTACTTAATGTATTCAAGACAATTAAGTTATTCTGGCCCTCCAGTTTGGCTTTCTTGTAGTCCACAAAGGGGCAGTCCCGTAGTGCCAACATTCCACAATTTGTAGATTCAATGTCAACCCATGTATTTGTAACATCTGGGTTTACCCATCCATTCATATATATCTAATCTGTGTCCCCCAAGTAGTATAACCTCATATTTGGAACACCCAGTCCCTCGGTCTTGTTCTCTCTGTTATGGTGCAGTTCAAAATATAGGACACGAGCGCAGACGACACAGGAGCAGAGAGTCAGTGCAGGAATTTAATTAAAACACAAAATGCAAAATACAAAAACCAAGGACAAAACTTGCGTAGAACTGAGGCAACACAGGGATAACGGAGGACACAGTGCAAAACAGGGAACAGCAGGGGTAGGAGGGTATGAGACAGCGCTACGCAGGGAACAACGGAAGGTAACACAGACGAACTGACAAAGGAGGTAAGAAACACACAGACAAGATACACAGGTAATGAGAGGAGATGGGGAACAGGTGGCTGAACTGACTAAGTAAAACAGGAAGTGGCAATCTAAATACATGACCATGACACTCTCTGTAGTTTGCTTATTTTCATTCTGACCTTCTTGCCCTGCCAGATAAATTGTGTTAATGTTTTATCCAAATCTTTAAAGAAGCTGTTGGGGATTGAGTTTGGTAACATCTGCAGAGGATAAAGTAATCTGGGTAGTAAATTCATTTTGAGCACACTTATCCTGCCCACCTGTGCAAGTCCTCCTTAATGTGTGATATGATTGGTTTAAGATTCAGCTTGAATAGCTTTTTGAGAGAAGGGCCGATTGTTATTCTCCTTAGGTGACCACTGAAAAGGAAAGTCGTTTGGTGGAGTTGGATCATTATTTAATAACATTTGAATTCGTATTACTCGATTACACACTGCTAGAAAAACGTTTCTACACTAGAAACCTATCTGATGATGCTGTAGTAAAGTGTAAAGAAGTGATTCCATCAGTACTAAATTCATCACCATGTCAGACTATAACAGAGGACTCCTTCATTAATGTCAGTCCCTCCCATATTGATCATCTCGTTGATAGAGCTGCAGGTTCACTAAGAGCAACTCTGGACTACATCGCCCCTCTAAAAAAGAAGAGTCTCAAACATAGGAGCTCCATGGTATAACCCTCAAACCCACAATCTAAAGAAAATAACACAAAAACTACAGAGAAAATGGCATCACACTAAACTGGAAGAGTCTCCATTAGCCTGGATAGACAGCCTTAAAAGCTATAGGAAGGCCCTCCACAATGCCAGAGCAGCCTATTACTCAGCACTAATAGAGGAGAATAAGAACAACCCCAGGTTTGTGTTCAGTACTGTAGCCAGGCTGACATAGAGTCACAGGTCTATTGAGCCCAGTATTCCTATAAGCCTCAGCAGTAATGACTTCATGAGCTTCTTTAATGATAACATTCTACTTATTACAGACTAAATTCATCACCTCCTGCCTTCAAATGATATCAGTTTACCTTCAAACACAGGAAGTTTAGACACAGCTGTAAGACCTGATGTATATCTGGACTGCTTCTCTCCCATTGGACCCTACTACACATCTAGAACATTACGCTCCCTGGATGCAGGGTTCCTTGTGATCCCTAGAGTCTCCAAAAGTAGAATGGGAGACAGAGCCTTCAGTTATCAGGCTCCTCTCCTGTGGAACCATCTTCCAGTCTGGGTCCAGGAGGCAGACACCCTTTCTATATTTAAGAGGAGGCTTAAATTTTTCCTTTTTGATAAAGCTTAGAATTAAGGCTGGCCTAGGCTAGTCTTTAGCTATGCTGCTATAGGCCTAGACTGCTGGGGGACTTCCCATGATGCACTGAGCTCCTCTCTCTTCTTCTTTACACACTCATGTCTCATTAATTCATGTTACTAACTTGACTTCTTCTCCGGAGTCTTTGTGTTTTCTCATCCTGCAGGTCACCGTGGACCAATCTACTGCTGGGACCATGGAGATACCCTCTGACATCATCATCATCATCATCATCATCATCATCATCATCATCATTAATACTATCATCATTATCAGTGTTGTTATTGTAGTAGTTATTATAAATACTACAAACTATAATCTCTCTATTATAACAGCTGTTATTGTTATTGTTATTGTGCTTACACATGTCTGTGTCCCTCTCTCCCTCATTCCCTCCCTCCCCACCTCCGCCCACCTTGAGTCTCTGATCTGCTCCAGGTTTCTTCCTGTTAAAGTCAGTTTTTCTCTCCACTGTCTCCATGTTCTTCTCATGGAGGATTGTTGGGTCTCTGTAGAATAAAGAGTCGGTCTAGACCTGCTCTGTTTGTCTTGATGTAACTTTTGTTGTGGTTTGGTGATATAGAAATAAAGTGAATTGAATTCTTCTCTTTGCTTCTGATGGTTTGAACTGGTCAGAGTTAAATATGGCCGGCAGAGACTGGCTGATTGTTTTGGGTTGATGAAGAAATTATTCCATGTACTGAGCCAAACGTTTGTTGATGTTCAGTCTTTTGTTGATTCCAGTTGTTTCAAATGTTTTCTACGATATAAAACATATATGAATATCAAATGGAATATTCCTGAAGCCCTTGTCTTTTCTGAGCCCATATTTCTCTTCTTTCTTTTCTAAGACTCTCTTCTTATCTGTGAGGAAGAGGCAGATGGATGAAGGTGAATCTGAGTTATGGGATGATGGGACCATCACTCACCTCCCTTCACCCGTCTGCGCTGCCTCCATTAATGCTTCATTGCGTAATGCTGGGCTTTTACTTTGTTCCTTGTAAATTTTTATTGCAGAGCCAGAAGTGTGTTTGCAGATGCATTAATGACTTGTTTACATTTTTGGGCTTATCTATTGGACATTCAGAGCTGGAGGGGATTTCAGACAAACTGGATACAGTGGTTTGTGAGGAGAGTGATAATGCTGGTGCAAGCCCTGCTGCCAGGAAAAATAAAACACACTGCATGACTAATACACATGTCATACATTCCCAATCAATGGAGGAGTCGGATTCAATGGAATATTCCACAAATCACATCCTTGCCAGGTTCATTAGGCTTTTGTCTCCACAGAAAATAATAGTTTGACATTAAGACTCTGTATTTGTAGAAGTGACCCCGGACCTGCTTAGTGTTACATACTTGTGGCTGACGGTGATGACAGATATCTGAAAATATGGACCACGCTAATTTCTCCCTTTTCCACCGATCAGCTAGTGTCTGTCCACCAGTAGCTCTACTGTACCAAAGACCTGCTAATGAGACAATAAGACATTCATTATTGTGTCCATTTCCACCCGTTCTGATGAGCTTCTCAGACTTTTACTCTGTTTGATTCTTTCCACTACGGCTAAGTTTAATCTGCTCCCTGGTGCTGGAAGCCTTCATCCAGCCTTCATTCCAGTGTAAATTCTTCTGAATCACGTGAATGGATGAAGGGAGGAAGTGGAAGTAAACATTTCAGAGGGCCTGTTGCAATGAACCAATGGCTCATCAGCTGGCCTTTAGCCCCACCCCATCTTTTACTGATAAGCACACAGATATCTGTTTCACTGTCAGTTCATGATGTGACTGCTGAGACAGTCATCTGTTCAGTCCATGATGTGACTGCTCATGTTTGCTTTGTGAATTTCTTGCACCTTAAATATCAAAATGACAGAAACACCAAACTTTATGTTCTCTGAGGATCATGTGACGAATTCAAACTAAGTTTTAAATGCTCTGTGCAATGACATCATCACTGTGATGTTTTTGTGTGTACTGCACCCCCCATCAGTCAGATCCAGTTCTGTTCAGCTCATCATAAATAATAATGTTCAATCAGTACCAATGCAGGAAGCAGTGGGCCAGTCCAGGGGTGGACTCAGGATGTCTGAGGGGCAGGGGCCAAAAAACAAAAAGGGCACCAGCTATAGCCTATGCTGTATGTTGGGACTCTAGTGCACAGAATAATGCACTTTATCACATTTAGTCCACTGGATGAGCTCCAGAGGTCCTTTATCTTGTTTTATCTATCATATGTGCATCTAAGAGGCCACTTCTGCAGAGTTTTTCAGTCCACCAGAGGCCATGATGGACAAAGGTTATATCCTGCTTCAAATGTATTTTCATATTCACGTCATTACATAACTTGCAAACATATTTCCACAGTTTGCACATAAATGTATTTGGTTGCTATATTCCACAAGACACTCTTTGCAGTCGATCTTTTTCCTGAGGCTAAAATGTTTTTTGTACTTTTCACAGCTGACTTTCAACACCAGAAACTCATTCAGTCGATATCTTCAGTCCTAAACTCCAACGACTGAGCTTCTCTGCATATCTGCCATTCCATTGTTTAGCATTTTAGTTGGGTGTAATTTGCCTTCTGTACAGAGGTGAACTGATGTAACTGTGGGAGCCTTATTCTGGAGCCTTATTCTGCTGTGACCTGTCCCAGCACAGCTGAGGGTTCCACACATGCATGATGATGAGCACATCGTGTCACAAGCACACACACAACAAGCAATAACTACTGTCATGTCATCACCAGCATGGAATCTTTTCACCATTAACGAAGAAAACACAAATCTCACCATTTTTAATACCTGTAAGGCTGAAATAAGGACTGAACCCGAAAATGTTTGCAGCAACAAACTTTATCACACTCTTAAAAATAGTCACCCAAAGGAACATATTCAAGAAGCTAACATTAGCAAAGCAGCTAAAGCTACCAACAGAGCAGAACCAGCCACAAGCTCGCTGCCATTTTTGATGAGCAAAGAAAAGGCGTCCAATCACCATCAAGCTGGTTCACCTGGACATGAGGAAGAGGAGAAACCTGGTGACGAGGCAGAGGCACTTCTGTTTGGGAAGAAAAACTTAGTAATGTTCAAGTCCCACAAACAGCATAAGGTGCATACCACCCACAGGGTGTGTAACATCAGAACAACCTCATTGTTTCTATTGGCCTCTCAGGTGTTGCTGACTGAGCTTTTTGCGCCTGTTTTCATCAGAAAATCTAAATACTGATTTTATTTGAGTTGGTTTGAATAAAAGGTTTGTCCTGTGAGTTTTTACACTCATTTTGAGACGTGTGAACAGAAAAAGGTCAAAGGATGCTGGAATCTGCTGCATTTAAAGGGTTTTGTTCACCTGTTTTCTGTTGGGAAAGTAAAACCTGTTAGACTCAGTGTGATTTTATCTCATTATAAGTCTGTCCAGTAACCTGAAGCTCTTTATTTTCACCTGATTTTTTATTATTATTACTCTCACTATTACAGTCATCATCGTCATCATCATCACCATTATTATTATTATCACTCTTATTGTTACTATCATCATCATCATCATCACCATTATTATTATTATCAGTCTTACTGTTACTATCATCATCATCATCGTCACCATTATTATTATTATCACTCTTACTGTTACTATCATCATCATCATCATCATCACCATTATTATTATTGTCACTCTTACTGTTACTATCATCATCATCATCATCACCATTATTATTATTATCACTCTTACTCTTACTATCATCATCATCATCACCATCATTATTATTATCACTCTTACTGTTACTATCATCATCATCATCATCATCATCACCATTATTATTATTGTCACTCTTACTGTTACTATCATCATCATCATCATCACCATTATTATTATTACTCTTACTATTACTATCAACATCAGTATCAATATTATCATTATTATCAGTGTTGTTATTGTAGTAGTTATTATAAATACTACAAACTATAATCTCTCTATTATAACAGCTGTTATTGTTATTGTGGTTGAACATGTCTGTGTCCCTCACTCCCTCCCTACCCCTCCCTTTCCCCCTCTCCCTCTCCCTATGCCTCTCTCTCTCTCTCTCTCTCTCTCTCTCTCTCTCTCTCTCTCTCTCTCTCCCCCTCTCTCTCTCACCCCAACCAGTCAAAGCAGAGGCTCCGCCCACTTTGAGTCTTGGATCTGCTCCAGGTTTCTTCCTGTTAAAGTCAGTTTTTTCTCTCCACTGTCTCCATGTTCTTCTCATGGAGGATTGTTGGGTCTCTGTAGAATAAAGAGTCGGTCTAGACCTGCTCTTTTTGGAAAGTGTCTTGATATAACATTTGTTGTGATTTGGCGCTATGCAAATAAATTGAATTGAATTGAATTGAATTGATTTGTGTGAGTCGAGGCACAGATTTAAAATCTGACTGGGCCTAGAACATTGCAGTCGGTTCCCCTGAAGATGAGTGGTGGTCTCTTCATGCTGTCACTCCTGCTCATGAAAACCTCCCAGGTTATTCTCTGCTTATTCCAAATAAAAGGATTCAATCTTCCAAGACACTTTATGTAAGTAAAGACAAGATGGCTTCCATTTTCAGCAGTCAGTGTAAACACTGTGAATTACTTTTGACTCATACTAAGTGGTAAAACATATTTATTTAGATAAAAATGTTTTAGATTTGGACTTAAAACCAAAGTTTCCAAATATTATCTGCCAACCTGTCTCTCCTGAGGCCAGGAGCTCATTTTCCAACACTATCATTCCCGTCAGTTACATAATGAACCCAGAGTTTAATGCATGTCCTGGTCTGTGGACAGCGGGATTCTAACGCTGACTTCCTGTTTAATGCCTCCTGCTCTGAGACAGGTTTCTGTGAGATGAGAGCTGTCAGAGCAGCAGCCCTGCTGTGTGATTCAGGGCCTGCAGACATGCTGCATATTTCTGCTTTAACTGATGTCACACAGATTTATTGTTTTAAAGGAATCAATTAGAAGCCGCTGCTGCTCAGAGCCTCTGTTATAAGTGATCCATACGATCAGGCCGGACGTCTTTACGGGGCTCTCAGTGTTCGACTGTTGTTTTTTCTACAAAATACTTCCATGTGTTGGAGTGTTTTTACACCAGGTTTCACAGACAGGAGCAGTGTTTAAAATGATCCCTGCAGAGTTCCGTCCCAGCAGAAGATGACTGCTCTGATGTAGTTGGTGAGCAGATCGGGTCCATTTTCTATTCTCCATGTCTGTTTCCATATCTTTACTTTATGCAAAATTAGTGCTAATACCATCATTAAGCCTTGATTTCAGTGACGGTCTTTATTGTACATCAGTCCAACAGGAACATGTGGGTCCTTCACTGTAGAGGTCGGTATCTGGGACCTCCTCCTGTGGTCCACAGTGGTGATAACGCCATCACCTCTGTCAAAATAGACATTCACATCCAAGTCCTAAACATGGGAATCCTTCCCTCCCACATGACGTGAACACAACATCACTATAGTTACAAGACTAGTTTGAGGCTCCACCAAAAAAAAAAAGAAGAAAAGACAAGTGACGGGACAGGAGCACTTCAGGAGCCAATCAGATTTCACCTGGGAGTAGTGCCCCTCTGGCCCCACCCCTGGATCCACCCATCTATACCATGCTGACAGAAGTCAGGTAAAGTTTCTTCAGTGACGGAACATCTGGAGCCTCACAGTGAAACAGCGTTGTAGCATTCTTCTAAACCACTGAAGAAGACGGAGGCTAGTTTTAAAAACATTAACAAAAGAATATTATTCAATCATAAAACAATTCCATACAGCATAATCCACGTCTCCAGAAGTCCCGAGATCCCAAACTGATTTACAAAGATGTTATTTACCCCATTTTAAATCATTTAAGACATTTTCACTGCAGTCTCTGAGATGAAAGCGTTAGCGTACCTCTGAGTGTGAACCCTGCAGACATCAACGAAAACATGTGACCCTCAGGTACCTCAGTGTTTACCTGCTACCTGGAAGTGACATCACACGCAGAGAGCTCTGCTGATGTCATGGTAGCGTCAGACCTAAGGTCACATATTCTGTAGCTGTGGCTCAGCAGTAGACCAGAAGGTCGTCGGTTCGATCCCCAGCCTTTGCTGTCTGTGACACATGACGAAGTGTCCTTTAGGCAAGAGACTGGACCCCAGTCTGCTCCCAGTATCTGTTCCATTGGTGTGTGAATGATTACCAATGTATGAATGGGTGAATGTATGACTGGGTGAATGGTGGCTGGTGTTATAAAGGAATGGTTCTCTATAAGTACAGTCCAGTCACCATATTCAGTGTGTGTACTGAAATATGATTGTAAGTTAATCTTGTGTACCTTCTGCTGAGGTTTTTACTCACACATTGAAACAAATCTTCATTTTCTTCTCTTCTTCTTTAGGAAAACGCTGCCTTCCTGTTTTGTGGACGAAGAAACTTCACCTGACGTTCCTTTGGAATGGAGGTGAGTAGATAAAAGACTGAATGTTCATTTCTTTTGAAGTGAAAAGATGATCTTCAGATGATCTGCTGACAGTCAGCGCTGCTCCACCTTGCATTTGTTCTGCAGCTAATTGGCGGTTTAGATTTATTAGATGTTGTTTGGAACATGATGATGATGTTCCTTCGTCACAGAGTACAGCCTGCTTTATGAGCTTCTGACAGAATCAGGAGGCATTTGGCTCTGAACTGGTAGGTGTGAAGTTCTGCTGTCAGTGTGGTTAGCAGGATTAGGTCTGAACATCTGAGTCCTGGTATCAGCTTTATATGAAGTGTGTGTTGAGGGTTTGGGCCCCCTTCATCTGACTACACTGCTTTCCTTCAGCCTGCTGCCTTATATGGTCTCTCATCACCAGGTTACAGGCTCATTGTCTGCTCATTCACTTCCTGGACTACAGAGAGAGGGTTCACACACTGAGGACCATCAACACTAGAACCTGGACTAGCTGTTCACTGCAGCATAACAACACTGTCTGTCAGCCATTGCTCCAAAAGTCTGCAGATCGTCAGGTCAGTCAAGCTGGACAGAAGGGGACTCTGGTGTTCATATGCAGAAGGCAGAGAACCAGACCTCCTCATAAGGATGGGCTAAAGAATCTGTAGGCATGAGTGAACCAACTCTACCCTGCCATTTGCTTTCACATGCTTTCATTTTAAAACAGAAACCACCTCCATCCACAAGTGTTTCAGCTCCATGTCATACTAACTAACCTGAGACCGCATCCCGTGACTGTTCATGGACACTCAGCATGTGTGTGAAGCAGGCTGAATACTCTGCTTGTTTCATAGTTGGATCTATTATGTGTTAAAGGTAGGGCCGATACCAGAGCTGCAGGTAAGACGTTTCTGCTGAAAACAGGACAGAAGGGATTGGGGGGGACTCTGACTGCTCCTCTCAGAATCCTCCTGGGTACGACTGTTCTTATTAAAAAGAAGACGTTTAGTTCAGTTGGTAGAGCCCCTCATATCGATGCTACAGTCGTCTAACGGCCGGCGGTCTGGAGCCCTCTGTTGCATATCTTCCCCTGGCTTCCTACCCCATTTCCTGTCTCCTCTTCGGCTGTCCTGTCAAACATTAAAGGCCATCATAGCCAAAAAATAACTTAAAAAATTGGGACATATGTATTATGTTTGTCTTTCTTCCCCATTATTTATTTCTGATGTTCTCTAAATGCATCCATTCCATCAATGTTCAAATACACTCAAACACACTCAAACACACTCAAACACAGTCAAACACACTCAAACACACTCAAACACACTCAAACACAGTCAAACACACTCAAACACACTCAAACACACGCAAACACAGTCAAACACACTCAAACACAGTCAAACACACTCGAACACACTCGAACACACTCAAACACAGTCAAACACAGTCAAACACACTCAAACACACTCAAACACAGTCGAACACACTCGAACACACTCGAACACACTCAAATACACTCAAACACACTCAAACACAGTCAAACACACTCAAACACACTCAAACACACTCAAACACAGTCAAACACACTCAAACACACTCGAACACAGTCAAACACAGTCAAACACATTCGAACACATTCGAACACACTCAAACACACTCAAACACACTCAAACACACTCAAACACACTAAAACGCACTCAAACGCACTCAAACGCACTCAAACACAGTCAAACACACTCAAACACAGTCAAACACACTCAAACACAGTCAAACACACTCAAACACAGTCAAACACAGTCAAACACAGTCAAACACATTCGAACACATTCGAACACACTCAAACACACTCAAACACACTCAAACACACTAAAACACAGTCAAACACACTCAAACACACTAAAACACAGTCAAACACACTCAAACACACTAAAACACACTCAAACACACTCAAACACACTCAAACACACTCAAACACACTAAAACACAGTCAAACACACTCAAACACAGTCAAACACATTCGAACACATTCGAACACACTCAAACACACTAAAACACACTCGAACACACTCAAACACAGTCAAACACACTCAAACACAGTCAAACACATTCGAACACATTCAAACACACTCAAACACACTCAAACACACTCAAACACAGTCAAACACACTCAAACACAGTCAAACACACTCAAACACAGTCAAACACAGTCAAACACACTCAAACACAGTCAAACACACTCAAACACAGTCAAACACACTCGAACACATTCGAACACATTCGAACACACTCAAACACACTCAAACACACTCAAACACATTCAAACACATTCAAACACAACCAAACACATTCAAACACAACCAAACACATTCAAACACACTCAAACACACTCAAATACACTGAAACACACTAAAACACATTCAAACACACTCAAACACAGTCAAACACACTCAAACACACTCAAACACACTGAAACACACTAAAACACATTCAAACACACTCAAACACAGTCAAACACACTCAAACACACTCAAACACATTCAAACACAATCAAACACGTTCAAACACACTCAAACACATTCAAACACATTCAAACACATTCAAACACAATCAAACACAATCAAACACACTTAAACACACTCAAACACACTTAAACACACTCAAACACATTCAAACACATTCAAACACATTCAAACACAATCAAACACAATCAAACACACTTAAACACACTCAAACACACTAAAAAACACTCAAACACATTCAAACACAACCAAACACACTCAAACACATTCAAACACACTCAAACACATTTAAAACATTCAAACACATTCAAACACAACCAAACACACTCAAACACATTCAAACACACTCAAACACACTAAAAAACACTCAAACACACTCAAACACATTCAAACACAGTCAAACACACTCAAACACAGTCAAACACACTCGAACACACTCGAACACACTCAAACACAGTCAAACACAGTCAAACACACTCAAACACACTCAAACACACTCAAACACACTCAAACACACTCAAACACACTCAAACACACTAAAACACAGTCAAACACACTCAAACACAGTCAAACACATTCGAACACATTCGAACACACTCAAACACACTCAAACACACTAAAACACACTCGAACACACTCAAACACAGTCAAACACACTCAAACACAGTCAAACACATTCGAACACATTCAAACACACTCAAACACACTCAAACACACTCAAACACAGTCAAACACACTCAAACACAGTCAAACACACTCAAACACAGTCAAACACAGTCAAACACACTCAAACACAGTCAAACACACTCAAACACAGTCAAACACACTCGAACACATTCGAACACATTCGAACACACTCAAACACACTCAAACACACTCAAACACATTCAAACACATTCAAACACAACCAAACACATTCAAACACAACCAAACACATTCAAACACACTCAAACACACTCAAATACACTGAAACACACTAAAACACATTCAAACACACTCAAACACAGTCAAACACACTCAAACACACTCAAACACACTGAAACACACTAAAACACATTCAAACACACTCAAACACAGTCAAACACACTCAAACACACTCAAACACATTCAAACACAATCAAACACGTTCAAACACACTCAAACACATTCAAACACATTCAAACACATTCAAACACAATCAAACACAATCAAACACACTTAAACACACTCAAACACACTTAAACACACTCAAACACATTCAAACACATTCAAACACATTCAAACACAATCAAACACAATCAAACACACTTAAACACACTCAAACACACTAAAAAACACTCAAACACACTCAAACACATTCAAACACAACCAAACACACTCAAACACATTCAAACACACTCAAACACATTTAAAACATTCAAACACATTTAAACACATTCAAACACATTCAAACACAACCAAACACATTCAAACACACTCAAACACATTCAAACACACTCAAACACACTAAAAAACACTCAAACACACTCAAACACATTCAAACACAACCAAACACACTCAAACACATTCAAACACACTCAAACACATTTAAAACATTCAAACACATTCAAACACATTCAAACACATTCAAACACAATCAAACACATTCAAACACATTCAAACACACTCAAAGACATTCAAACTGCAATTTTATTTTAGATTTCCAAAAGGTGATGAAATTTTGGTGATGATCTGGTGACAGATGGGACTAGTACTGCTGGAATAAGGGCCTGTGTTCACCAAAGCGTTTTGTCCCAGCTGAAAATACCAGGTGTTCTCCTGAAAATGTCCAGCTGGGGCGCTTGAGAGCGTTTTTCAGCTGAGGCGCTTTGGTTGCTATGATACAGAATATCAATGGAAGTAAGTTGTATTGCAAGTACCTAATTTTGCAGATAGTTTGTTTTATCAACAAATACTGACTTTAAAAATGGCAGCACAAGGTAGAGGACTTGCTCTGGTCCTGGCTCTGGATGAAGGGAAGGCTGGAGGAAGCAGGGAGAGGGGACGGACCCGCAGGTCTATGTGGGTCCCGCCCCTCCTGTGACAGTGACGAGCGCCGCGTTTCACCCAAAGCTGAACATTTTTCAAATGTCGGCGACCAGAAAAAACACCAAACATGCAGAAAAGACGCTCAGCGCCTTGTCACGCTGCTGCCCTTTGTAGCGTAGTGTAAATACATGATGCTCCCATTGCTAATAATTAAACAAATACGCTGACCTCAGAAAAAAATGCTTTGGTGAACACAGGTAACAGTTATGTGGAGGATTTTTGGGCCTTGGTGGAGGTTTGTGCTGTCTGAGTGCTTAAAACATTTCATACCACAGGACCTAATTTGACTCGTTGATATAAAATATTGTTTAATGCAGTTTTTAGATAAAAGCAGCCGGTTGGTGTCCAGACAAGTTAGCAGATCCTGATGTGAAGAATATTTATGCTTTTCTCCTGAGACCCTGAAGATGAAGCAACGTCTGCTCCTGACCTTGTCCCTGGTTTCTCCTTACATGTAGTCAGGAGATGTTTGCCAAACACTAATTTTCCATCTCAGATTGTTTCTTTTTTAGAGGCCCAGAAAAGGCGAAATTATCCTCTTTTCCACAAAGTTTAGAGGAAACAGGTTTTGTTGTAATTTTGGGCAACAAAAATGAGTGATGGTATTAATGCTTCTGAACCATTTAATCATGTTGTGACGCATTGATTTATCCCTTTAGAACCACAGGAGGAGAACTACTGGATGCTACAGACGATCTCTCTAGTTCTACTTGTTTTGTCAGCACGTGAACGATGATGAGGGTGGAAACAGGAATGTGACATTTATCTGACTGTAAATTATCCTTCTAAAGGCCTTCATGTAACAGTTTATAATGGAGGGTATGAATCACTACAATAGATAGCATGTGTCGACACATGACCTTAAATCGATTTAATCAGGTCCTCGTCATGCAAAAGAAACAGTCAGTGACTTGTATATTCTCTTTCTGGAAACTTCCTCCTAAAAACATGATTCTGGAGATGCTCAGCATTTTGAAAAACAAATTTGGTAACTGGAGAGCAGCACTGATATTTTTGTTCATTTTCCAGGAGCTGTATTTCCAGATACAACATTAAATGAAGGAGCTAAAATAAAAGTGGAATATGAAGGAAAATGAAGCTTTCTACTCATCCTGGATCCTGTTCTAACGGCTGAGGAGACAGACTTTCTGAGGGTATGAGTAAATAACATAAAGTTACATAAGCTGAGGAGGAAAGGCTTCAGGCTATAGAACTTATAAAAGTTTCTGTTTCCCTTCATGGCCTTTAAGCCTTCTCATGTGGAGACACCATTAAACTCCTCCTCATCTCAGTGATCAGGCCTCTGGGTGTGAATAGAGCTAGTTCCAGCCACACAAACAATGCATAGAGACGGTCCCATAGAGCAGTGAGTCACATGTTCCTGTAGCAGCTGTTCTAATCTATGAAGACATAAACGTCTGTGGACTGTTGAAATATAAAAATTACATTTTTATTCCATTAATCATATTTGGACCAAACAGATGAACTGAGTTCCTCCGATAAATAAAAACATTCAGAGGTCGTCTCTACCTCAGCAGAGGAGCTTACCTTCTCACCGCGTCTGAAACTACTGTAAACCAGGATGGGTCAAAACTGACCCCACTCATTTTTCAAGGGGCGGATCCAGGATCTTTAAATTCACCTTATTTAATATTGTGAGACAATTTTCTACATGGGGCAGCATGAGTGCAGTGGGTAGAACTGCTGCCTCACAGCAAGAAGGTCCTGGGTTCAACAAATGGTTGTTTGTCTTTCTATGTGATGAACTGGGGCCTCATTTATAAAACTCAGCATAGATTCCATCCTAAAACATTTTGTACTCACAGACCTCAGAATGTTCTCACAAAAGAAAATATTCACATCTATAAAACCGAGCGGTGCAGACCTGAACAGTCACTTTATAAATACCAATGTTTGTGGTGAAAGATGTTTACACACATTTCACCCCGTTTACACTACTTATTTGTGCACAGTAGCCTTTAGAAATGAGGCCCCTGCTGACTTGTCCAGGGTGAACCCCGCCTCATGCCCAAAGTCAGCTGGGATAGGCTCCACCTCCTGTAACCCTACAGAGGATAAGTGGTTACAGAAAATGAATGAATGAATGAATACATTTTTATTTCTCAGGGAATAATGAAAGGATCTAGATGAAAAACGAATCTGGTATATTTAGAGTGTTGTCATGTATGAGTGTGAAATTGAGTACAGGTCCAAATAAAAATCCACCAGATTTAAATATTTTCATGGGGGATATTTGACTTCAGAAAAGGCTAGTAGGACATGTGTGCTCTACTGGGCTCTATTCTAGATTCTGTTTGCTTTGCTCTACCAATAGAACGGCTGACAGGACAGGAGCAAAGTCGTTTCTGAGCAGCATAACACAGTTTGACAGACATTTGTTTTGTTCCACCGTTAGAAGCTGTTCCTCACACAACGGACATCTCACATAAGTCTGAACGATGGAGGCTGATGGTTTTCAACTGGCTCATGTGTTCAGCCAATCAGCATAGACTTACATCACTCATGGTTCCTCCTGTGAGAGAAGCTGCTCTGAAGTAGGAGCTAAACCGAGTTCCTCTAAACCGAGTCTTAATTAAGATCTCCAACAGGTCCTGGTTCTTGTGGTGAGGATGCAATAAAAAGATGGTTTCTTAGAACCATGAAAGGGTTCCTTTGGTTCTCCTGTTGTGTCTGTGTGAACACTACTGTCCTAATGATCTTCAGCTCCAGGAGAACACAGACAGCAGGATGAGCAGTTAGCATACCGATACGCTCCAGACATGCTCGTAGAAACATGATGGCATTCTCCTAACTGTACGGGGGGGCTGTGAGAGCATCATGGCTACCTGTGTTTACAGGACGACACAAAAGCAATAGTAATACAGTATAAACTGTTCTCTAGGTTTAGTCTCAACAGGAAATATTTTAGCCTTTTAGGCTAACGTTAGCATCTTACTGTTGACAGATTTAAACTGATGTAAAACCTCTCCTTCAGTCTTCACTCGATTCTTCTGGCTTCTTCTTTTCTTATTGTAAAGTAGGCCAATCGCTACGGTAACGTCATCAGTCCTTTAGTTTACATCACACAGCTGCTTCTGAAGCAGTCATGAGGCGGTGCATTCACTCCTCCCTTCGACACCAGAGTCTTAATGAAATCCTGTTCATGTCTGTGAGATTGTCATGATGTACAGTATGTGATGAAACCTGATTCTATGATCAGTTCATGTTTCAAACTCTTTTAGTCTGAGCCTCCTTTACAGTCTGCTTCCATTCAGTTGGTCTGTAGTGTCTGAGGTCAGTTACCAACCACCACAGTACAGTTTGTCTTCAGTCAGACTCAGATGTCAGCTCCGATCCACAGAGGTCAGGATGACAGTGATTGATGGAGTGAGACGTAAACAAGGCCACGCCCTGACGCCTGATATTCTGAGAACCAGAGGTCCTTGATAAGCATTTGGAGAAGTCTCAGTAAGCAGAGAGGCAACAATGTGAGTTACATAAGATAATGTTAGAGGGTTGAAATGTTCATCTAAAAATGAAAGTCAGACATCATCTACTCTCACACAGAGCTTTATGATGGATGATCACATTCTGGGGTCCCAGAGGTCCCAGCCTGATTTGATCAGACGTCATTTACACCTTTTTAAATCTGACATCTGTCACCTCTAAGTTAAACGTTTCACATCGACGATGTCAGAGGCAGCAGAGTAAACAACAATATGTTAGCATGTCCTTCATGTCAGCTGTTTATGACTATTGTATGACCAATTAATCCTTTATCAGACCCTTTTATTTCTATTTTTCTGAACCAATCAGATGTGTGGGATTAGAGGTATATACTCTATGTGTCAGTCTAGATAGGAAATTATTTCATTTTTCTTTACCATCTTTTGAAAATCCATATAGTGACTGATGCAGAAGGTTTGTTCCTTCAGACGGTCAGAGAAGGAAACGCTCTCATTGGTCAGTGTTGGGAGTGATGTCACTACGTCAGCCAAACTAAGGGGAAATTATTACCCAAACAGTCTTTTCCTCTTTGACCTGCTTTACTGTAGAGATGATGAATTCTGATCAACATTTATTTATTTTCCTCACATTGAATTCATTTCACAGATAATTTTGTTCAAATAGTTTCCCTGCAAACAGCATCTTAATGTCTTGTTCAGTGATGATCCTTCACTGTAAATCATTTTGGCCTGTTTCAAGTTCAACCGCTGCCTTAAACATTTAAGTTAATTAACTTAGGTTGAATAATATTCTTTGTCATTTGTAAAACCAATTGTTGAGTTAACTGAAAGGAAACATGTTCAGTAACCTGATATGTTAAATAACATCTGTTCAATCAACCTGAAATAATAAGTTTGAAGAGTCACTTCTTCATCTTCTTCATGGTCCTGTTGGAGTTGCTGTAAGGAGACCAAGGAGTCTGAACTCAACACTTTGCTTCTAATGGTTCAAATTACTGTGAAAACAAACAACCATGGCTTATATTACAATATATTCCAGACACACAGCAAGTTTTCATCTCGTTTTCTTCAAACTATAAAAAGAAGCATTGTAGCAGAATGTTAGCTGTTAAAGTCTACTAATATGCTCTAATATCATTCTTTACATATTTTAATTAGTACAATAAAATCATCCAAATCATGTTTATAAGTCCTGAAGTGGTCTGAAAATAAAAACTACATACTTAAAGCTGAACTTACTTGTAATAAATAATATTTACACAAAGTTAATATGAATGGATTACTTAACTCAGATCAAATCCTTTAGGATGTGTTACAGTGTGCAGGCGATACGTGGCCACCAGTTTTAATGATGTCACCTTATACACAGATGTCAGGACTGTTATAATTAGAAGTGAAAGAAATGATGGCTAAACCTATAAACAGTTGTAATGAGCCAGAAGACTTTTAACGGCTCACATCATGAAGGAAAAATGATAATATCATTATTTATATTTACACATTATTGCATGAATGAGTCTGTTTACTTTCTGATTGATTTTCTTCATCCTTTCATTTTTGGAGCACAGCACAAGAGAATGTCCTGATGCAGTCTTCATTAAAGTTACTGTAGATATAAAAGACAATAAAGCCCTATTAGTCTTCCCCAGTCTTCAGCTGTCTCTGTGATCAGAGCTTTCCAGAGCTGTGAGGCAGTAGGCATGAATCTACTGACTCACCTCTCAGCCATTCTCAGTCATTTCCAAGAATGTGTTATTCTTGTTACAATAGTTGGATGAGGTTTTTGGCTGCGCTGCTTTCTAAATTGTCTTTGTGATCTGTTGTTTTCCTCTGTTGCTAAGGAGACTATCTCTGCTCCACACATGAATCTGATGTCAAACTATGGTCTCATCTTTCCACATAATCTTCCCAGAGATCTCAGAGGTGCTGCCTGGATGGTTTGTGCAGCAGACGAGGCGTTTGGAGAAGTACGGCCTGTTTTTCCACTCTGCAGCATCACCACTTCATTCACTCTCTGTTACGTGTTGACTTGCACACGCTGTGAGTGATTCAACCTGCTCACATACGTGTTGAAAGGAGCCTCTTAAGAAGACAGATCTGTGACATTAGGCACGTGCTAAAGATATTAAAAGCATGCTTTCACTTTTTCCCTCATTAACACACAGGCATTGTCTGCAGCGGCTGGGTTTCATTTGGAGGCTGAAATTTATATCAGACAAATAGGAGCAATATTTAGAGCACATGAGGGATTTCTTTAAGCGATGCAGTGATTTCCAACCCACCAACCAACCATCAGAAAAGGGTCTGGAGCTCCTTTTTTCCATTCTTTCATAGCAAAGTCTTTCCATTACATTTCTGGGAAGTCATGGGAAAGCCGACCTGACAGCAGTGACAGTAAAACGCCTGTGACACCTGTGACATTTTCCAGTAGTTCTGCTGTCAGCCAACACATGTGGACAATTTGTGGAGGCCAGAAGCAGCAGATGAGTTTCCGGGAACATGGAGGATATTTCTGAACGTGATTTCTTTCTAAGAATTCATAAGAAGTTTTCATAAATACTCATAAAATGATACTAAATAAAAATACTAAATAAAATGATGATTTTTCATTTTTCACATAAAAGAAACAGTTCACCTAAAAATAAAAATTCAGTCATCTCTACTCACCTATCATACCAGTGGAAATGGAGTCCACAAAACATTTCTGGAGCTGCAGCATTTTCTGAAACAACTCAGGAAGATGGGACTTGGTTTAGAATGTAAAAAAATAAGTGAAACACTGAAAATGACTCAGTGCAAGCTGGTGCAGCATAAGTCAAGTCGGCTACCGTGAAAATTTCAAAAGAAAAGATGGTGTAACTAATGTCTTTTTGAGTAAATAAATCAAGTTTTTAGTTTTTCGATGTAAAGATCGAATACAACAATATTATCAATAAGAGGTAAATTCAATTAATCTCATTATTATTATTAAAATCATCATTATTGACATATTTTGTTTGACTAAAACTTTTAATCTAATTTCTGCATTTTTCAGATTTTTATCTTTTCTACTATCCACCATCTAAATGAATGAGTATTAACATTTTGTTAAATCATTTTGTTATATCGACAACATTTTTGGACGTTTTCAGCTCTTCTTTAATGTCTTCATTTCAATGTATCTCTTCAAGGCAAGCCAATTTATTTTATATAGCTCCAAATCACAACTAAAATTATAACAAGACACTTTAATAAAGAGCAACCTAACCTAACCCTAGACCGACTCTTTATTCTAAAGAGACCCAACAATCCTCCATGAGAAGAACATGGAGACAGTGGAGAGAAAAAACTGACTTTAACTAACTAACTTTAGGTGGGCGGAGCCTCTGCTTTGACTGGTTGGCATCAGAGAGATAGAGAGAGAGAAAGGTTGGGAGAGAGATGGGGAGAGAGAGAGGCAGAGGTGGAGAGGAACAGGTGAAGAGAGAGATGGATAAGGGACAGGGACACAGACATGTTCAACCACAATAACCAAAACAACCATTATAATAGAGAGATTATAGTTTGTAGTATTTGTATTACTACTACAATAACAATAAAACAATACAACAATACATAACAACAATATATAAAAATAATAACAGAAAATAATAATGATAATATTAAAGCTGCAAGCAGCGTTGACCGGGACCTCACACCCCAGTGCCTGTTGGGGCGTGTGCCAGTGTCGGCCTCACTACTGCACACCTGGATAAATGCAAGGCTCTGTATCTGCATGCATTATGTACACTGAGAGCTTATTTGAAGTTTTCCAGGGGGCGCTGTGGAGCCTATTGCCACAACCTATCCTGTAAACCATATGCGATTGTAAGTACTACCACCTTTGACAAGTGTGTCAATTTTGGTGAGCATCTGAGCTTCCCTGACCTCTTAACACCAACTTCCTGTTTAATGGAGAACATCAACCGCCGCCATAGGACCCAAACCCACAATATTTATTTAAAACCACTTGTTGCTTCACAGCGAAACATCAACATTTGCCGCAGAGCCACGCCTACATCTTTGCACGAAAATGCACAAGCTTCAGATTCCTGCATTATGAACTTGTTATTGCTGTTCTCACTGAATTTGAAGCCAATATGCTCAACGGCCTAGTAGTAGTGTATCAAAATGCAAAATATGTCATGTCCTGTTGCCAGTAGGTGGCGCTATGACTATAGCTAAATTTTGTCATGTGGATGTCTTTAGGGCGGGACTCTTAACCAGCATGTGAAGTTTTGTACTGATTGGACCTTAGACAATGGAGTTATGGCAACTTTCTGTTTCATAGCGAAACATCAAAATTTGACACAATGTAGCGCCTGGCCACGGCCACATTGTTCAACGAAAACTCAGGATTTGAGCAACATTTCATCCTCATGGGGATTAGGTAGTACTGACCAAATTTGAAGTTGATCGGGTAAAATCTCTAGGAAGAGTTCGTTAAAATACAAAGTGTGTGATTTTCAAAAAATGGTCACAAAAATCAAAATGACTGACTTCCTGTTTGTTTGAAGGCATTGCTCCAAGAGACTTTTTTGTCAGTTACATATGTGTACAGAGTTTCATACATGTAAATTAAACTGGAAGCAGGGGCTGAACGTTAGAGGGCGCTAGCGAGCCATTTTGCCACGCCCATTTCCATTCACCATACCACACGTAAATTTTCACTCCGACTGATGTTTCTGCCAACTTTCATGAGTTTTTGAGTATGGGCAAGTCCCCAAAAAGGCAATTCATTGGGGAGAAGTAGAAGAAGAATAATTCCTTGTTGAACAATAGGGTCCTCGCACCCACAGTGCTTGGGCCCTAATTAATAATGATCACTTATACATTTTCTGTAACCACTTATCCTATGTAGGGCCACATTTATAATCAACATTTCCACGATAAGAAATTAAATGTTGATATCAGGTATTATCATTTTGACTAAGCAATGAATTGTAGATATCCATCCATTTTCTATAGGGGGGCTGGAGCCTATCCCAGCTGACTTTGGGCGGGAGGCGGGGTTCACCCTGGACAAGTCAACAGTTCATCACAGGACAACATAGGAAGACAAACAACCATTCACACTCACATTCACACCTACGTTCAATTTAGAGTCACCACTTCACCTCTACTGCATGTTTTTGGTGGTAGGAGGAAGCTGGAGAACCTGGAGGGAACCCACACAGAAACGGAGAGAACATGGAGACTCCAGAGAGATCAGTGCCATGTCCTCAGATGGGTCTGAACCCAGGACCTTCTTGCTGTGAGGCACAAGTGCTACTATGCCACCGTGCTGCCCAATCATAATAATAATAATAAAAAAAATATTGTAATAATAATTATAATAACAATAATAATAATAAGGATAAAAATAATGACGATGATGATGTCAGTTAGTGTCAACCATGATCCCAACAATAGATCCAATCACAGTCCACAGTAACCTGCAGGATGAGAAAGCACAAAGACTCTGGGGAAGAAGTAAAGGTAGTAACATGAATTAATGAGATATGAATGTGTAGAGAAGGAGAGAGGAATGACATCATGCTTTCGTCAATTTATTGGCACTTTAACTAGTTGCATGTCACACACTTCATCTACCTCACACAACACGTCATAACACGTCATCTCGTCACGTCATCTCGTCACATCACGTCCGTCACATCACATCACGTCACAACACAACACGTCACGTCACATCAGCACATCACATCACATCATCACGTCACATCACGTCACATTACATCACATCACATCACATCACATCACATCACATCACGTAAAATCACGTCACGTCACGTCATGTCACATCCTGATGTCATGTCCTTATGTCACGTCCTCAAATCATCACATCACATCACATCATTACATCACATCACATCACATCACATCACATCACAACATCACATCATCACATCATCACATCACATCATCACATCATCACATCACATCAGCACATCACATCACATTACATCACATCACATCACATCACACCACATCATCGCATCACATCATTACATTACATCACATCACATCGCATCATTACATCACATCATCACATCACATCATCACATCACATCACATCACATCATTACATTACATTACATTACATCACATCACATCACATCATTACATCACATCACATCACAACATCACATCACATCATTACATCACATTACATCACATCACATCATCACATCATTGCATCACATCTCATCATGACATCGTATCACATCATTACATCACATCACATCACAACATCACCTCACATCACATCACATCATCACATCACATCACATCATCACATCACATCACATCACATCACATCACATCACGTCACGTCACGTCACGTCACATCACGTCACGTCACGTCACATCAGCACATAACATCACATCACATCACATCATCACTTCACGTCACATCACATCACATCACATCACATCACATCACATCACATCACATCATAACGTCAAATCACGTCACGTCAAGTCAAGTCACGTCAAGTCAAGTCACGTCATGTCACGTCCTGTTGTCATGTCCTTATGTCACATCCTCAAATCATCACATCACATCATTACATCACATCACATCACAACATCACATCATCACATCATCACATCACATCATCACATCACATCACATCACATCATATCACATCACATCACATAATTACATCACATCACAACATCACATCATCACATCACATCAAAACATCACATCATTGCATCACAACATCACATTATCACATCACATCACAACATCACATCATCACATCACATCACATCACATCATTACATCACATCATTACATCACGTCACATCATCAAGTCACATCACATCACATCACATCATCACCTCATGTCACATCACATCACATCACATCGTCATGTCACGTCACGTCACGTCACGTCACGTCAAGTCATGTCACGTCACATAACGTCAAGTCACGTCAAGTCACGACGTGTCACGTCCTCATGTCACGTCCTCACATCATCACATCACATCACATCATTACATCACATCACATCATTACATCACATCACATCACATTATTACATCATATTATCACCCATGTCACATCATCACATCACATCATCACGTCACGTCATATCACATCATCACCTCACGTCACAACACATCACATCATCACATCACATCACATCGTCACATCACATCACATCGCATCATTACATCACATCACATCATTACATCACATCACATCACAACATCATCACATCATCATATCAAATTCACATCACATAACATCACATCACAACATCATATCACATCACATCACATCATTAAATCACATCACATCACGTCAAGTCATGTCACGTCACATAACGTCAAGTCACGTCAAGTCACGACGTGTCACGTCCTCATGTCACATCCTCACATCATCACATCACATCACATCATTGCATCACATTACATCACATCATTACATCACATCACATCATTACATCACATCACATCACATTATTACATCATTTATCACCTATGTCACGTCACGTCATGTCACATCATCACATCACATCATCACGTCACGTCATATCACATCATCACCTCACGTCACAACACATCACATCATCACATCACATCACATCACATCGTCACATCACATCACATCACGTCACAACACATCGCATCATTACATCACATCACATCATTACATCACATCACATCACAACATCATCACATCATCATATCAAATTCACATCACATAACATCACATCACAAGATCATATCACATCACATCACATCATTAAATCACATCACATCATAACATCACATCACATCACATCACAACATCACATCATCACATCACATCACATCACATCACATCACATCACATCACATCACATCATTACATCACATCACATCACATCATTACATCACGTCACATCATCAAGTCACATCACATCACATCACATCATCACCTCACGTCACATCACATCACAGGAAGGAGGATGACAACTAAGCTGTCATCCATAATGGACAATCACTCCCACCCGATGCGGGACCGAGTAACAGCACTGGAGAGCTCCTTCAGCGACAGGTTGCTTCACCCAAAGTGCGTGAAGGAGCGCTTTCGCAAGTCTTTCCTTCCTGCAGCTGTTAGACTATACAATCAGCACTGCTCCCAATAGACCAAACAATTAGTAGTACTTGTGTGAATTACTGAGACACTTTTTCTAATAGTACTGTGAAATATTTTTGAGACACTTTACCCCCCCCTCCTTTATTGTATTGTATTTTTAAAAATGTTATTTCCCCTCCTCCTGCTGTGTTTTTTGTACACTGTGCTGCTGCAATATTGTAAATTTCCCCACTGTGGGACTAATAAAGGGATATCTTATCTTATCTTATCTTATCTTATCTTATCGTCACGTCACGTCACGTCACGTCACGTCACGTCACGTCACGTCAAGTCATGTCACGTCACATAACGTCAAGTCACGTCAAGTCACGACATGTCACGTCCTCATGTCACGTCCTCACATCATCACATCACATCACATCATCACATCATCACATCATATCACATCACATCACATCACATCACCATGTCAAGTCATCACATCACATCACATCATTAAATCACATCACATTACCACATCACATCACATCATCACATCATCACATCACATCACATCACATCATTAAATCACATCACATTACCACATCACATTACATCACATTATTACATCACATCACATCACAACATCACATCATTAAATCACATCACATTACCACATCACACCACATCACATCATTACATCACATCACATCACATCACATCGTCAAGTCACGTCATGTCCTCATTTCACGTCCTCATGTCACGTCATCACGTCAAATCACATCACATCATCACATCATATCACATCACATCAGCATGTCACGTGACATCACGTCATGTCAGGTCCTCATGTCCCGTTATCACGTCACATCACATCACATCACATGACATCATTACATCGCATTACATCACATCACATTATTACATCATATCATCACATTACGTCACGTTACGTCACGTCACGTCACGTCACGTCACGTCACATAACGTCACATCATCACATCACATCACATCACATCATCACGTCAAGTCACATCACATCATCACATCACATCACATCACATCGTCACGTCACGTCACGTCACGTCACGTCACGTCACGTCACGTCACGTCACGTCATGTCAAGTCACGTCACATTACGTCAAGTCATGTCCTCATGTCACGTCCTCACATCATATCACATCACATCATTGCATCACATTACATCATATCATTACATCACATTATTACATCAAATCACATCACATCATCACATCACATCACATCACATCACATCATCACATCACATCACATCACATCACATCACATCACATCACATCACCATGTCAAGTCACCACGTCACATCACATCATTAAATCACATCACATTACCACATCACATCACATCACAACATCACATCATTGCATCACCTCACATAACATCACAACATCACATCACATCACATCACATCACCATGTCAAGTCATCACGTCACATTACATCATTAAATCACATCACATTACCACATCACATCACATCACATCATTACATCACATCACATTACCACATCACATCACATCACATCATTACATCACATCACATCACAACATCACATCATTGCATCACCTCACATAACATCACAACATCATATCAAATCACATGGTCAAGTCACGTCACATCACATCACATCATCACATCATCACATCATATCACATCACATCACATCACCATGTCAAGTCATCACATCACATCACATCATTAAATCACATCACATTACCACATCACATCACATCACATCATCACATCACATCACATCATTAAATCACATCACATTACCACATCACATTACATCACATTATTACATCAAATCACATCACATCATTAAATCATATCACATTACCACATCACACCACATCACATCATTACATCACATCACATCACATCACATCGTCAAGTCACGTCACGTCCTCATTTCACGTCCTCATGTCACGTCATCATGTCAAATCACATCACATCATCACATCATATCACATCACATCACCATGTCACGTGACATCACGTCATGTCACGTCCTCATGTCCCGTCATCACGTCACATTACATCACATCACATGACATCATTACATCACATTACATCCCATCACATTATTACATGATATCATCACATTACGTCACGTCACGTCACGTCACATCATCACATCACATCACATCACATCATCATGTCACGTCACAGCACATCATGACCTCATGTCACATCACATCACATCACATCACAGCATCCTCATGTAACGTCCTCACATCATCACATCATCTCATCACATCACATCACAACATCACATAATCACGTCACATCACATCACATCTTCACGTCACATCAAGTCACGTCAAGTCAAGTCAAGTCACGTCATGTCACGAACTCATGTCACGTCATCACATCACATCACATCACATCATCACATCATCACATCATATCACATCACATCACATCACCATGTCAGGTCATCACGTCACATCACATCATTACATCACATCACATCACATCATCACGTCACGTCACATCACGTCACATCACATCACATCACATCACATCACATCATCAACTCACGTCACGTCACGTCACGTCACGTCACATCACGTAACGTCACGTCACGTCACATCATCACATCACATCACATCATCACCTCACGTCACATCACATTATCATCTCACGTCACATCACATCATATCATCACATCACATCACATCACATCGTCACGTCAAGTCACGTCACGTCACATTATGTCAAGTCACGTCCTCATGTCACGTCCTCACATCATCTATCATATCACATCATTGCATCACATTACATCATATCATTACATCACATCATTACATCAAATCACATCACATCATCACATGATCACATCATCAAGTCATCACATCACGTCACGTCACGTCACGTCAAGTCCTCATGTAACGTCCTCACATCATCACATCACATCACATCACAACATCACATCATCACGTCACATCACATCACATCTTCAAGTCACGTCAACTCACGTCAAATCACGTCAAGTCACGTCAAGTCACGTCAAGTCACGAACTCATGTCACGTCATCACATCACATCACATCATTACATCACATCACATCACAACATCACATCATCACATGACATCACATCATCACATCACATCACATCACATGACATCATCACATCACATCACAGCTATACATCACATCATTACATCACATCACATCATCACATCACGTCAAGTCACGTCAAGTCACGTCACGTCATGTCACACACTCATGTCACGTCATCACATCACATCATCACATCATCACATCATATCACATCACATCACCATGTCAGGTCATCACGTCACAAAACATCACATCACATAACATCATTACATCACATCACATCACAACCTCACATCATCACATCACATCATATCATTACATCACATCACATCACATCATTACGTCACATCACAACAACACATCATCACATCACATCATATCACATCACATTATTACATCACATCACATCATATCACATCATTACATCATAATATCACATCGCATCACGTCAACTCAAGTCACGTCACATTACGTCAAGTCACGTCCTCATGTCACGTCCTCACATCATCTATCACATCACATCATTGCATCACATTACATCATATCATTACATCACATCATTACATCAAATCACATCACATCATCACATGATCACATCACATCACATCATTACATCATATCATTACATCACATCACATCACATCATCATGTCATCACATCACGTCACGTCACATCACGTCACGTCACGTCACGTCAAGTCCTCATGTAACGTCCTCACATCATCACATCACATCACATCACAGCATCACATCATCACGTCACATAACATCACATCTTCAAGTCACGTCAACTCACGTCAAGTCACGTCAAGTCACGTCAAGTCACGTCAAGTCACGAACTCATATCACATCATTAAATCACATCACATTACCACATCACATCACATCATTACATCACATCACATTACCACATCACATCACATCACATCATTACATCACATCACATCACAACATCACATCATTGCATCACCTCACATAACATCACAACATCACATCACATCACATCGTCAAGTCACGTCACATCACATCACATCATCACATCATATCACATCACATCACATCACATCACCATGTCAAGTCATCACATCACATCATTAAATCACATCACATTACCACATCACATTACATCACATTATTACATCACATCACATCACAACATCACATCATTAAATCACATCACATTACCACATCACACCACATCACATCATTACATCACAACACATCACATCACATCGTCAAGTCACGTCATGTCCTCATTTCAGGTCCTCATGTCACGTCATCACGTCAAAGCACATCACATCATCACATCATATCACATCACATCAGCATGTCACGTGACATCACGTCATGTCACGTCCTCATGTCCGGTTATCACGTCACATCACATCACATCACATGACATCATTACATCACATTACATCACATCACATTATTACATCATATCATCACATTACGTCACGTTACGTCACGTCACGTCACGTCACGTCACGTAACGTACATCATCACATCACATCACATCACATCATCACGTCAAGTCACATCACATCATCACCTCACGTCACATCACATCATATCATCACATCACATCACATCACATCACATCACATCACATCACATCGTCACGTCACGTCACGTCACGTCACGTCATGTCAAGTCACGTCACATTACGTCAAGTCATGTCCTCATGTCACGTCCTCACATCATATCACATTACATCATTGCATCACATTACATCATATCATTACATCACATTATTACATCAAATCACATCACATCACATCACAACATCACATCACATCACATCACATCACATCACCATGTCAAGTCACCACGTCACATCACATCATTAAATCACATCACATTACCACATCACATCACATCACCATGTCAAGTCACCACGTCACATCACATCATTAAATCACATCACATTACCACATCACATCACATCACAACATCACATCATTGCATCACCTCACATAACATCACAACATCACATCACATCACATCGTCAAGTCACGTCACATCACATCACATCATCACATCATCACATCATATCACATCACATCACATCACATCACATCACCATGTCAAGTCATCACGTCACATTACATCATTAAATCACATCACATTACCACATCACATCACATCACATCATTACATCACATCACATTACCACATCACATCACATCACATCATTACATCACATCACATCACAACATCACATCATTGCATCACCTCACATAACATCACAACATGACATCACATCACATCGTCAAGTCACGTCACATCACATCACATCATCACATCATCACATCATATCACATCACATCACATCACCATGTCAAGTCATCACATCACATCATTAAATCACATCACATTACCACATCACATCACATCATCACATCACATCACATCATTAAATCACATCACATTACCACATCACAACACATCATCACATCACATCACATCATTAAATCACATCACATTACCACATCACATTACATCACATTATTACATCACATCACATCACATCACATCATTAAATCACATCACATTACAACATCACATCATTACATCACATCACATCACATCGTCAAGTCACGTCACGTCATGTCACGTCCTCACGTCCCGTCATCACGTCACATTACATCACATCACATGACATCATTACATCACATTACATCACATCACATTATTACATGATATCATCACATTACGTCACGTCACGTCACGTCACGTCACGTCACGTCACGTCACGTCACATCATCACATCACATCACATCATCATGTCACGTCACAGCACATCATGACCTCATGTCACATCACATCATATCATTACATCATCACATCACATCACATCACATCACAGCATCCTCATGTAACGTCCTCACATCATCACATCATCACATCACATCACATCACAACATCACATCATCACGTCACATCACATCACATCTTCACGTCACATCAAGTCACGTCAAGTCAAGTCACGTCATGTCACGAACTCATGTCACGTCATCACATCACATCACATCACATCATCACATCATCACATCATATCACATCAAATCACATCACCATGTCAGGTCATCACGTCACATCACATCATTACATCACATCACATCACATCATCACGTCACGTCACATCACGTCACATCACATCATATCACATCATCAACTCACGTCACGTCACGTCACGTCACATCACGTAACGTCACGTCACATCATCACATCACATCATCACCTCACGTCACATCACATTATCATCTCACGTCACATCACATCATATCATCACATCACATCACATCACATCGTCACGTCAAGTCACGTCACGTCACATTATGTCAAGTCACGTTCTCATGTCACGTCCTCACATCATCTATCACATCACATCATTGCATCACATTACATCATATCATTACATCACATCATTACATCAAATCACATCACATCATCACATGATCACATCATCAAGTCATCACATCACGTCACGTCACGTCACGTCACGTTACGTCACATCACGTCAAGTCCTCATGTAATGTCCTCACATCATCACATCACATCACATCACAACATCACATCATCACGTCACATCACATCACATCTTCAAGTCACGTCAACTCACGTCAAATCACGTCAAATCACGTCAAGTCACGTCAAGTCACGTCAAGTCACGAACTCATGTCACGTCATCACATCACATCACATCATTACATCACATCACATCACAACATCACATCATCACATGACATCACAACATCACATCACATCACATCACATCACATGACATCATCACATCACATCACAGCTATACATCACATCATTACATCACATCACATCACATCATCACATCACGTCAAGTCACGTCAAGTCACGTCACGTCATGTCACACACTTATGTCACGTCATCACATCACATCACATCACATCATCACATCATCACATCATATCACATCACATCACCATGTCAGGTCATCACGTCACAAAACATCACATCACATCACATCATTACATCACATCAGATCACATAACATCATCACATAACATCATTACATCACATCACATCACAACCTCACATCATCACATCACATCATATCATTACATCACATCACATCACAACATCACATCATTGCATCATATCACATCATGACATCACATCACATCATTACGTCACATCACAACAACACATCATCACATCACATCATATCACATCACATTATTACATCACATCACATCATATCACATCATTACATCATAATATCACATCGCATCACGTCAACTCAAGTAACGTCACATTACGTCAAGTCACGTCCTCATGTCACGTCCTCACATCATCTATCACATCACATCATTGCATCACATTACATCATATCATTACATCACATCATTACATCAAATCACATCACATCATCACATGATCACATCACATCACATCATTACATCATATCATTACATCACATCACATCACATCATCATGTCATCACATCACGTCACGTCACTTCACATCACGTCACGTCACGTCAAGTCAAGTCCTCATGTAACGTCCCCACATCATAACATCACATCACATCACAGCATCACATCATCACGTCACATCATATCACATCTTCAAGTCACGTCAAATCACGTCAAGTCACGTCAAGTCACGTCAAGTCACGAACTCATGTCACATCATCACATCACATCACATCATTACATCATCACATCATATAACATCACATCACCATGTCAGGTCATCACGTCAGATCACATCACATCACATCATTACATCACATCACATCACAACATCACATCATCACATGACATCACAACATCACATCACATCACATCACATGACATCATCACATCACATCACAGCTATACATCACATCATTACATCACATCACATCACATCATCACATCACGTCAAGTCACGTCAAGTCACGTCAAGTCACGTCACGTCATGTCACACACTCATGTCACGTCATCACATCACATCACATCACATCACATCACATCATCACATCATCACATCATATCACATCACATCACCATGTCAGGTCATCAGGTCACAACACATCACATCACATCACATCACATCACATCACATCACATCATTACATCACATCACATCAAATAACATCATCACATAACATCATTACATCACATCACATCACAACCTCACATCATCACATCACATCATATCATTACATCACATCACATCACAACATCACATCATTGCATCATGTCACATCATGACATCACATCACATCATTACGTCACATCACAACAACACATCATCACATCACATCATATCACATCACATTATTACATCACATCACATCATATCACATCATTACATCATATTATTACATCGCATCACGTCAACTCAAGTCACATCACATTACGTCAAGTCACGTCCTCATGTCACGTCCTCACATCATCTATCACATCACATCATTGCATCACATTACATCATATCATTACATCAAATCATTACATCAAATCACATCACATCATCACATGATCACATCACATCACATCATTACATCATATCATTACATCACATCACATCACATCACATCATCATGTCATCACGTCACGTCACGTCACGTCACGTCACGTCAAGTCCTCATGTAACGTCCTCACATCATCACATCACATCACAACACAACATCACATCATCACGTCACATCACATCACATCTTCACGTCAAGTCACGTCACGAACTCATGTCACGTCATCACATCACATCACACCATTACATCATCACATCATATCACATCACATCACCATGTCAGGTCATCACGTCAGATCAAATCACATCACATCATTACATCACATCACATTACAACATCACATCATCACATGACATCACAACATCACATCACATCACATCACATCACCACATCACATTACATAACATCATGACATCACATCACATCATTACGTCACATCACAACAACACATCATCACATCACATCATATCACATCACATTATTACATCACATCACATCATATCACATCATTACATCATATTATTACATCGCATCACGTCAACTCAAGTCACATCACATTACGTCAAGTCACGTCCTCATGTCACGTCCTCACATCATCTATCACATCACATCATTGCATCACATTACATCATATCATTACATCACATCATTACATCAAATCACATCACATCATCACATGATCACATCACATCACATCATTACATCATATCATTACATCACATCACATCATGTCATCACGTCACGTCACGTCACGTCAAGTCCTCATGTAACGTCCTCACATCATCACATCACATCACAACACAACATCACATCATCACGTCACATCACATCACATCTTCACGTCAAGTCACGTCACGAACTCATGTCACGTCATCACATCACATCACATCATTACATCATCACATCATATCACATCACATCACCATGTCAGGTCATCACGTCAGATCACATCACATCACATCATTACATCACATCACATTACAACATCACATCATCACATGACATCACAACATCACATCACATCACATCACATCACCACATCACATTACATAACATCATTACATCACATCACATCACAACCTCACATCATCACATCACATCATATCATTACATTACATCACATCACATCACATCACAACATTGCATCACATCACATCACATCACATCATTACATCACATCACAACAACACATCATCACATCGCATCACATCACGTCACATCATGTCACGTCACGTCACATCACGTCACGTCACGTCACGTCACGTCACATCACGTCACGTCACATCACGTCACGTCACATCACGTCACGTCACATCATCACGTCAAGTCACGTCACATCAAGTCACGTCACGTCATGTCACGTCCTCATGTCATGGCCTCATGTCATGTCCTAATGTCACGTCATCACATCAACACATTACATCATTACATCACATCACATCACATCACATCACATCACATCATTACATCGTATGATCACATCACGTTACATCATGTGACGTCCTCATGTCATGTCCTCATGTCATGTCCTAATGTCACGTCATCACATCAACACATCACATCATTACATCACATCACATCACATCACATCACATCACATCATTACATTGTATGATCACGTCACGTCACGTCACGTCACGTCACGTCACGTCACGTCACGTCACGTCACGTCACGTCACATCATCACAGCACATCACATCATCACGTCATGTCATGTCACATCACAACACATCATCAAATCACATCAAATCACATCACATCACATCTTCACATCAAGTCACGTCAACTCACGCCACGTCCTCAGGTCACATCCTCACATCATTGCATCACATCACATCACATCTTTACATCACATCACGTCAAAACATTACATCAAATCGTTACATCACATCATCACATCACCTCATTACATAATACCATCACATCACATCACATCACATCATTACATCACATCATCACATCATCATATCATCACATCACGTCACGTCACGTCACTTCATCAAATCACATCATCACGTCACGTCATGTCAAATTACGTCACGTCATGTCACGTCCTCATGTCATGTCCTCATATCATCATATCACATCACATCATGACATCACATCACATCACAACATCACATCATCACATGACATCACAACATCACATCACATCACATCGCATCACCACATCACATCACATAACATCATCACATCACATCATTACATCACATCACAACAACACATCATCACATCGCATCACATCACGTCACATCATGTCACGTCACATCACGTCACGTCACGTCACGTCACGTCACGTCACATCACGTCACGTCACATCACGTCACGTCACATCACGTCACGTCACATCATCACGGCAAGTCACGTCACATCAAGTCACGTCACGTCATGTCACGTCCTCATGTCATGGCCTCATGTCATGTCCTAATGTCACGTCATCACATCAACACATTACATCATTACATCACATCACATCACATCATTACATCGTATGATCACATCACGTTACATCATGTGACGTCCTCATGTCATGTCCTCATGTCATGTCCTAATGTCACGTCATCACATCAACACATCACATCATTACATCACATCACATCACATCACATCACATCATTACATTGTATGATCACGTCACGTCACGTCACGTCACGTCACGTCACGTCACGTCACGTCACGTCACGTCACGTCACGTCACGTCACGTCACGTCACGTCACGTCATCACAGCACATCACATCATCACGTCATGTCATGTCACATCACAACACATCATCAAATCACATCAAATCACATCACATCACATCTTCACATCAAGTCACGTCAACTCACGCCACGTCCTCAGGTCACATCCTCACATCATTGCATCACATCACATCACGTCAAAACATTACATCAAATCGTTACATCACATCATCACATCACCTCATTACATAATACCATCACATCACATCACATCACATCATTACATCACATCATCACATCATCATATCATCACATCACGTCACGTCACGTCACTTCATCAAATCACATCATCACGTCACGTCATGTCAAATTACGTCACGTCATGTCACGTCCTCATGTCATGTCCTCATATCATCATATCACATCACATCATGACATCACATCACATCACAACATCACATCATCACATGACATCACAACATCACATCACATCACATCGCATCACCACATCACATCACATAACATCATCACATAACATCATTACATCACATCACATCACAACCTCACATACACATCACATCATATCATTACATCACATCACTTAATTACATCACATCACAACAAAACATTATCACATCACATCATATGACATAACATCATTACATCACATCACATCACATCATTACATCATATCATCACATCGCATCACATCACTTCACGTCACGTCACATCATCTCACGTCCTCATGTCAGGTCCTAATGTCACATCCTCACATCATCACATCACATCATATCACATCATTACATCACATCACATCACAACATTACATCACATCACATCACATCACAACATCACATCACATCACATCACTTCATTACATCACATCACAACAACACATCATCAGATCATATCAAATCACATCACATCATTACATCACATCACATCACATCATATAATCGCATCGCATCACGTCACGTCACGTCACGTCACGTCACGTCACATCACGTCACGTCACGTCACGTCACGTCACATCATCACATCATCACATCACATCACATCATATCATCACATCACGTCACGTCACATCACATCACATCATCACGTCAAATCACGTCACATCAAGTCACGTCACGTCATGTCACGTCCTCATGTCATGTCCTAATGTCACGTCCTCACATCATCACATCACATCATATCACATCATTACATCACAACACATCACAACATTACATCACATCACATCACATTACAACATCACATCATTGTATCATATCACATCATGACATCACATCACATCATTACATCACATCACAACAACACATCATCACATCACATCATATCACATCACATTATTACATCACATCACATCATATCACATCATTACATCATATCATCACATCGCATCACATCACGACACGTCACATCACATCACGTCACGTCACGTCACGTCACATCACGTCACGTCACATCACGTCACGTCACATCACGTCACGTCACATCATCACATCACATCACATCACATGTTCACGTCACATCACGTCAAGTCACGTCAAGTCACGTCAAGTCACGTCATGTCATGAACTAATGTCATGTCATCACATCACATCACATCACATAATCACATCATCACATCATATGACATCACATCACATCACCATGTCAGGTCATCACTTCACATCACATCATTACATCACATCACATTACCACATCACATCACATCATTACATCACATCACATCACATCACAACATCACATCATCACATCACATCACATCACATCACATCGTCAAGTCACGTCACGTCCTCATTTCACGTCCTCATGTCAAGTCATCACTTCAAATCACATCACATCATCACATCATATCACATCACATCACCATGTCACGTGACAACATGTCATGTCACGTCCTCATGTCCCGTCATCACGTCACATCACATCACATCACATCACATGACATCATTACATCACATTACATCACATGACATTATTACATCATATCATCACATTACGTCACGTCATGCCACATCACGTAACGTCACATCACATCATCACATCACATCATCACGTCACGTCACATCACATCATCACCTCACGTCACATCACATCATATCATCACATCACATCACATCACATCGTCACGTCAAGTCAAGTCACATCACATTACGTCAAGTCATGTCCTCAAGTCACGTCCTCACATCATCTATCACATCACATTATTGCATCACATTACATCATATCATTACATCACATCATTACATCAAATCACATCACATCATCACATGATCACATCACATCACATCATCATATCATCACATCATGTCACGTCACGTCACGTCACGTCACGTCACGTCAGGTCACGTCACGTCACGTCAAGTCCTCATGTAACGTCCTCACATCATCACATCACATCACATCACAACATCACATCATCACGTCACATCACATCTTCACGTCACGTCAAGTCACGTCAAGTCACGTCAAGTCACGTCAAGTCACGTCATGTCACGAACTCATGTCACGAACTCATGTCACGTCATCACATCACATCACATCACATCATTACATCATCACATCATATCACATCACATCACCATGTCAGGTCATCACGTCAGATCACATCATTACATCACATCACATCATTACATCACATCACATCACAACATCATATCATCACATGACATCACAACATCACATCACATCACATCACATCACATCACATCACATCACATCACCCCATCACATCAAATAACATCATTACATCACATCACAACCTCACATCATCACATCACATCACAACATTGCATCACATCACATCATGACATCACATCACATCATTACATCACATCACAACAACACATCATCACATCATTTCACATCACATCATTACATCACATCACGTCATATCACATCATTACATCATATCATCACATCGCATCACATCACGTCACGTCACGTCACGACACGTCACATCACGTCACGTCACATCATCACATCACATCACATTACATCATTACATCACGTCACGTCACATCACATCACATCACATCACATCACATCACATCATCACGTCAAGTCACGTCACATCAAGTCACGTCACGTCATGTCACGTTCTCATTTCATGTCCTAATGTCACGTCATCACATCAACACATCACATCATTACATCACATCACATCACATCATTACATCGTATGATCACATCACGTCACGTCACGTCACGTCACGTCACGTCACGTCACGTCACGTCCTCATGTCATGTCCTAATGTCATGTCCTCACATCACCACATCACATCACATCATATCACATCATTACATCACATCACAACATTACATCACATCACATCACATCACATCACATCACATCACATCACATCACAACATCACATCATCACATCACCTCATTTCATCACATCACATCACATCATTACATCATATCACATCACCACATCACAAAATTACATCACATCACATCAATACATCACATCACATCACATCATCGCGTCAAGTCACGTCACGTCACGTCAAGTCACATCACGTCATGTCACATCACGTCATGTCACGTCCTCACATCATCACATGACATCACATCACATCACTACATCACATCACATCACAACATCACATCACATCACAACATCACATCATCACATTACATCACATCACATCAAATCACATCAAATCACATCACATCACATCATCACATCACATCATTGCATCACAACATCACTTCATTGAATCACATCATAGCATTACATCACATCACATCATCACATCACATCACATCACATCACATCACATCACATCATCACATCACATCACATCACATCACGTCATTACATCACATCACATCACATCACATCACATCACATCATTACATCACATCATCACATCACATCACATCGTCACGTCACGTCACGTCACGTCACGTCACGTCACGTCACGTCACATCACATGTCACGTCCTAATGTCACGTCCTCATGTCACGTCCTCACATCACATCACATCACATAACATCATGACATCACATCATCACATCACATCATGACATGACATCATTAAATCACATCATCATTAGACATTAAAGGCCTTTGCAGTCTGGATTTTCAGTCTGTCCAAAAATATTTCTGTTTGAGCAAATTATGCATAACAGGGTTATTTTTATCAAAATAATAATACAATTATAATTTACCCAGATGATCAGACATTGGCCCAAAAATGAACATGTGTTTGCCAGGTCTCAAAGACAGTGGAGGTCTGTTGAAGGGTTTTATTATTATATATATATATATATTATATAAATCTGCTAAAGTATTTAGCAGATTTAGGAGTTCTGTAATGAGCCCAGTTAATGTGTCTGAAAGCTCTGTGGAACATGTTCCAAAGGGATCCATTGGTGTAGGGGTGGCCAGGATTTTAATGTTAGTTGTGGTTTACCTCATTGTAAATGGAGCAACTCTCAACCATTAGTGGAAGACCGAGAAAAATGGTTGAGGTGCATATAAAAGATAAACATATAAAAGATAAAAATTTGTGAGAAAAGAATGAAAGGATGATTTTATTCTTCTGTTATAAATACACACGTAGCACATGTTTTACATTCTATGAGGCTTTTGGAAGGTTTTCAATTTTACAGATAATTTACTGGTGCATGTTTTAGCTTGTTTGTTCCTCGGTCAGCAGATGTATCTTGTAAATAATTAACTTTTATCATCCCTCATGAGTCGAACAATAACCTCACATAGGTGTAGAAAATACACCAATGTGTCCTTATCTGGCAGTCAGCAGTAGAAAAACTAAAATCCACTTGTAAGTTGGCTCAAATGAATCCATCGGTCAGCCTGTCTGCAGAGTCTGCTTGTTGTCCTGGCTGATAAGTACAGGGGGAGGAGGGAGGATGAGTCTGGGACCTGGATCCTTCCTTGTCTCAGGAATGTGTGCAGGTTCCTCTCCAGAGGTGCTGACGTCAGGAACGGCCTTGGATTAAAGACAGAATAAAACTAAGGACGCTGCTGTATGTGGAGGATCTACTTAAAAGCTCAATTAACCTGTTTTATTGCTTGAGAACATTAAAGAATATTCTATTACTTTTCTCTAGACTTTTCTTAGCTTTGATCAGCTGATGTATTTGTGAGCCTGGCTTAAATGAGCAGCTTTAAACAGAGGTGAGAACATGAGGCTTATGTTTTGGTAACATGTTTATATGATCTGACATCAGTTTTTCGATGATGTCACTGCACTTTAAGTGTATTCACATTTTTTGTGTGCACCCCCACCCCTAATATTTATTTCAAACTTTGTCATCTTTCCCAGAATTCCTTAAGATCCCAGAGGAAACGTTCAATGAGTTAACATATTTCACTGAGATCTATTTTTACTGAATGGATAAGCTCAATTATATTCTATATTTCTGTTTGTTCCTATATTAAATGTGTTGTCTGGTATTCCTCTGAGCTTCTTCTTTGTTCAATAAAAACTTTTAAAAACATGTTATTGAGACAGATTCCTTCACACCATTGACATGAGCACAGATGTTTATTTTATAATTTCTTGACCTTTGTAAAAATAAAAATGTATAATTATGATTAACTATTAGATTTGTTGATGGTAAGAAAATTCAAGAAAAACTCAAGGTGTATACATATTATTATTATTATTATTATTTTTACCTCCACCAAGGGAGGAGGTTATGTTTTTGCCGGTGTTGGTTTGTTGGTTGGTTTATTGGTTTGTTGGTTGGTTTGTCAACAAGATAACACAAAACGTAATGGACGTATTTTGATGAAATCTCTAGAAGATATCAGAAGTGGCCCAAGAAGGAATAGATGAGATTGTGGTGGTGATCCGAATCACCGTCTGGATCCAGGAATTTTTTCTAGGATTAAACTGCCACATTTACACTTGTAATGTAATGATTACAAGGCTCCACAAGATGGGGCTGTCTGTGTGGTTTTGAGTTTTGTCTGTGTATGTGTGTGCAGCCCGATGACTTAGGTGCGTGCATGTGTGTTCTGGTCAAAGCCATAGCTTCCTGGATCAGAGGTAAGCACTGCTTTGCCACACTCCATCAATAACGTTAATAAAAGTTTTTTTATATTGATGGCATCTCTCTGCTGCTTTTGGGTGTAATGGAAATATCCGGAACTGAGCTGTCTTGTGGAGGGCTGCGCTCTCTGAGTGCTTTCTAGTTAGTATTATTATTTTTTATTATTTTGCCCAGTGTCTGTCTCTATGCAGTGAAAACAGTGGCTTATATAAGAGAAGCTGTTGTTATGTGAGTAATTTCATATAACCAGGACTTTGTATAAACGACACAAACTAAATTAAATAAGTAGGTTAGAGCCTGAACAGATAAAACCAAATATATCATTAAGGTTGTGTGACAAACTGTTCTCAGCTCTACTCACTTCAGTATTTTTGTTAAATCATGACACCATACTTTAATGCTCAATTTCTCAGCATCTTCTGCTGAAATGATGCGTTTTCAATAGAGCAGCAGGTTTGCAGGTAACAAAGTGTAAATGGGTAGAATACTGCTGTGGTAACAGCCTCATGTCATTCAATGACCCAAACATGCAGACAAGGTTAAAGGTTAAAGATGAGTATGTGTGTGTTGCCCCTCCTGTGTCTACTTAAAGCTGCACTGGTTTACATTTTAGATCAATGCAGAATGTGTGAGATGTGAAAGATGACAATTATCCCTGAGTCAACAGCCGTGTCAGTAGAACAGTCACTAGACTTTGACTTGGGATTCATGAACAATCATTATTTTCATTTTTTAGTACATTAATCTGACATCAGCTGGATGTCATTGTCTTCTTATTGTCAGCCACAGATGGCGCCGCAGGAACGCCACCATTATCACACCTGCAGCAGCTGACACATTAATAACTTCACGTCTGTGCTGTCACAAAGAAGCATGCTGGATCCATCTCGTCCAACCTCATCAGGCACTTAAAGTGGCTACAAAATGTTAGCTTGCTGCTAGATTTCCAGATAAGGTTAGCTTGATTAGATTATTGTTTGCTGAATATTTTGAAAAGATAACATGGAGCTGGTTGTGGTTTGTTTCCTGGTCGTACTTGTTCTTTCATGTTCTGTTATCTACAGGATCTCCTGTTTTCTATGACTCCCTCTGAGGAGAATGTTCTGTCAGAACGATTGACAGCCAATCATTCGGTGTGCACAATTCCTGTTGGACTTCAGTTTGTGACCTTCGTCTCGTCTTCCTCACAGCAGAAGTCTTTATTTGTTCCCTGTCTTCATCCTTCATAGAGAAACATATTCTACTGTACATCTGGCCTTATATGATAGATAGATAGATAGATAGATAGATAGATAGATAGATAGATAGATAGATAGATAGATAGATAGAAGATAGATAGATAGATAGATAGATAGATAGATAGATAGATAGAGACTTCATTAATCCCCATAGGGGAGATTCAGTTGTTACAGCAGCTCCAACAGGAAAAAACAGAATTGAAAAATAAGATACACATTGACATTTAAATGTTGGTATAACATACTGATAGATATGAACAAAGAGAACAAAGAGTCTCCAGAAACAAATATAACGTTATATAAAGTGATTTGAGTGCAGATGTGCAATGTAATAATAAGTGGATTGATGATACGAAGAGTTCTGGGTTTCAGACTCAACACAGTTCAGATTGATTTGTTGTAGAGTCTGACTGCAGTCGGGACAAAGGACCTGCTGTAGCTCTGTCTTACACTGTGGGTGTAGCAGTCTGCTGCTGAAGGAGCTGCTCAAAGCTCCCACAGTATCATGTAGGGGGTGAGAGGTGTTGTCCAGGATGGATGTGAGCTTGGTTAACATCCTCCTCTCACCCACCTCCTCCACAGAGTCCAGGGGACAGTCCATGACAGAGCTGGGCCTCCTGACCAGCCTGTTGAGTCTTTTCCTGTCCCTCTCTGTGCTTCCTCCACCCCAGCAGACCACAGCGCAGACGATCCATGATGCTACCACAGTGTCATAGAATGTTTTTAACAGAGTCCTGCACACTCCGAAGGACCTCAGTCTCCTGAGCATTTGGAGACAACCTTGGCCCTTCTTGTACAGGACATCTGTATTGTCCCACCAGTTCAGTGTATTGTCGAGGTGAACACCCAGGTATTTGTATGAGTTCACCTGTTCAATGTCCAAACCCTGGATGTTCACCGGTGTAAAAAGGGAGGTCAATCACCAGCTCCTTTGTTTTGGTGGTGCTAATCCGGAGATGATTGATCCCACACCAGTCCACAAAGTCCGAGATAGTGTTCCTGTCCTCCAGATCGGTCCCCTCTGATATGTATCTGACAATGGCTGGATCATCGGAGGACTTCTGGAGATGGCAGTGACCTGTGTTGTGTCTGAAGTCTGATTTGTATGATATAAATAAGAAAGGGGAGAGCACTGTTCCCTGTGGAGCTCCTGTGCTGCAGGCCACCACATCAGACACACAGTCCTTTAGCCTCACGTACTGTGATCTGTCAGTGAGGTAGTTGATGGTCCATGCAGTCAAGTTGTGGTCAACTCCTGCCCCTTCTGGCTTTCCTCTCAGCAGTGAAGGCTGGATGGTGTTGAAAGCATTGGAGAAGTAAAAAAACATAAATTTATTGAACTCAGAATATAGAAAGTCCCCAGTGCTTCCAGGACTCTCCAGCTGTGAGAGGGATCTGTGCAGCAGGTATATAACCGCGTCATCCACTCCGATGCCTGGCTGATAGGCAGACTGAAGAGGATCCTGCTGGGAGCTCACCAGGGGATGCAGGTACTTGAGAAGAACTCTCTCCATGGTCTTCATCAGGTGGGAGGTCAAGACCACAGGTCTGAGGTGGTTGGGCTCCCTTGGGTACGCAGTTGGTACAGGTACGACACAGGAAGTCTTCCGCAGTGCCGAGACCCTCTCCAGACTGAGGCTGAGGTTGTACAGATGCACAGCTACCTTACATAGCTGGTCTGCACAATCTCTGTGATGCAGCATGATGTCATTACAACAGCCAGTTTTAAGTAATTATATACTAAATATATTAGTCACTGCTGTTACTGTATGCTGATAGACAAAGCAATGATGATAACAAGGTACATCTATGAGAGGCTTAATGTGGAGGATCTGAGGTCGCTCGGCTGTCAGATTCTTATAAACCCACTTTAATTCAATTCAATTCAATTTATGTATATAGCGCCAAATCACAACATTGGGAGATAGATGGGGAGAGAGAGAGATGGAGAGATAGATGGATGGTGGTGGATACGTTTATTAAGAAGGATAAACTCCTTGAGATGAATCATCGCATTTTCAAGGGGGTCCTAACATAACAAAACAAATAAACATGAAAAGACAAAAAACAACCGACAATTCAACTTACAACAATTACCACAGAAAACACAGAAACATCAATAAAATGAGTACAAAAATAATCATAACCACTAGATGGCCATAGAGAGACCATGAACAAAGATTGCCCAGCAAAACAAAAATATGGCATGAACATAAATGTAGTGTTTATATGAAAGTATGCAAAAATTAGGTTAGGTTAATCTGAAACATAACTAGTTATTTTCAAGAAAAGAAAAAGCATTGCATTTAAACAGGTAAATTATTCCAGTCAGAAGGAGCCTTAAATATGAATTTCGTCATTTTCCTGACTGTAGGGGTGGAAAAGAAACATTGTTCGGAATGTCTTGAATTATAAACTGATGAAAATGGAACTTGAAACTGTTTTAGGTAGTGGGTTAGCTGAAATGAATACATTTGAATATCAACTGAAGCCAATGAATGTGTCTTCTTGTATTGAGTGGATGCCAGTTAAGAGACTCATACATGAGACAGTGATGAGACAGTAAGAACAGCCTCGAGCAAACCTGCAGAGATTATTATTTACTGTGTTCAGGGGTATAGAAGGTTGGTTTTAGAGGCATTCTGATAAACAACATCGGCATAGTCGAGAAATGGCAAAATGAGTTGTGATGCAAGTTTCTTCCTAACATTAAACGTATAACAGGTTCTGGATTGAAATAAAACACTGGTCCTAAAATTTAACTTTGCACCGAACATAATCAATGTGATGTCTAAATGTAAGTTCACTGTCCAGCCATAGACCCAAGTATTTAAATTGATCAACTCTTTGCAGATGTGTACCATCATTACACCTAATAATTAAATTATTAGACTTTGTTTTTAAGTTCTGCTTCGTACCAAAAATCATAGTGTGTGATTTTGTTTTATTAAGCAATAATTTGTTACATAAGAGCCAGTTTTGTACAGCAATGACGTCAGATTGAAGTGCAGTTTGGATTTGACACGAGTGAGGTTTGGATGTATATATGATGGTGTCACCTGCAAAAAGATGAACAGAAGAATTTGAACACATTAATGGGAGATTGTTAATGAAAATAATGGACCAAGTGTCGAACCCTGTGGTACAACTCTTTCTTGAATAAATAAATCAGACTTGGTCCCTTGAAGAACAGCACATTGTTTTCTATTATGTAAGTAACAGTTAAACCATAATAATGGATTTCTTGAGAGACCGACTGCATAGAGTTTATCTAATAAAAGATAGTGATCAACTAAATCAAAAGCCTTCTTCAAATCAATAAAAATTGCTCCTGTAATATTACCTGGATCACATGCTGAATATACATCATTTGTGAGTTTTAAGAGGGCTGTAGTTGTGGAGTGATATGGTCTGAATCCAGATTGAAATGGCAATAGAATATTGTTAGTATAAAGTTACTGTGACAACTGATTAAGGATTCATTTTTCAAACACTTTAGCTATTGAACAGATAATTGAAATGGGTCTGTAATTATTTGGATCAAGAATGTCACCACCTTTGTAAAGGAGAGTAATACGTGCATACTTCCAAATAGCTGGTAATTCACAGGTATTTAAGGACATGTTGAACTAATCAGCAAGTGGGTACATGAGAATATGGCCAGCTAATTTAATGTATCGGGATTCAATCCCATCATGTCCAGCACCACTGCTCAAACTTAGTTGATTAATTGCAGTCAGAACTTCTATAGGAGTTATTTTTGTAAAGCAAAAAGTACTGGGATGAGATGGACTAGTTTCAGAACTGTAAATGTAGGAAGATGTTGGAAGATCAGCAACTGGATTGAGGCAGACAGAGGAAAAATGCTGACAAAACACCCTGGCAATAGATGATGAATCCTGAATTATTGTATTGTCATCTCTTATTTGGTTGATATGGAATCTATCTGCCGTGTTAATTGTAGATTTTAGATTTTTCCAAAATTGTTTAGGATTTTTGAAATTATTAGAGAGACATTCTTTATAATAATTAGATTTTGCATTGTGGGTGAGGGTCTTAGATGTATTTCTTAGGTGCCTGTATGTTTCCCAATCATCATTTTTCCTTGTCTGATGAAATTTGGACCAAGCCTTATCTCTTTCTTTAAAGAGGCTTATAAGTTCAGCACTTATCCATGGAAGATGTCTTCCCTTGACTGAAGAGATCTTCCATGGAGCATGTTTGTCAATTAATTTATTGAACTCAGAATATAAAAAGTCCCAGGCATCCTGAATATTTGGTAGTAGTTAGAACCTTTCCCAGCTAATAGAGATTAGATCACTGATAAATAGATCTACATTCATCTTCTTATTTTGTCTGATTTAATTAATTTTGGTGGCAATTTTGGAATTTTAATCTTCCTCATACAGTATATTACTGAGTGGTCGCTGAAGTAATCTGACAGAACACCAGATTTAATACATCTATCTGGGTGTGTGACAAGTATCCAGTCAAGTAAAGACTGGGAATTTGGGTGATTCTAGTAGGCTCCTTTATTAGCTGTGTTAAATTTATATTTTCAAAATTATTTTTATCTTTAGCAGATGACGCATCTAACCAATTTTTGTTGAAATCACCTAAAACTATAATTTCATTATTACATGTGATTGAATTAATAGTGAAAATCAGACAGTTAGAGGACTCAACAGGGAGAGAGATAAGGAAGGTAGGTGGAGGGAGAGAGGGACAGACATACAGACATGTTCAACCACAATTACAACAATAATAGAGAGATTATAGTTTGTAGTATTTATAATAACTACTACAATAACAACACTGATAACAATGATAATTTTTTTTCCTTTCTAAATATCTGTCTGCATCTATACTTATGGTTTGTGCCAAGATTAGGTAAAAAACATTTCTTTAAAATACATGCAGTTTTATCTTGCAGCAGATAATTAGTATTTTCTGTGCTTGTGAGTGTGTATGTGACCTACACCAGCCCTCTTTGAAAGACTAGCCTGTTACATTTTATTTGGAACTAATACCTATCTCTCATCAAAGAGGGCGTGGTCCACCATGTGCCAAACAGGAAGACAAAACAAGACAAACAGGGACGAGAGGACAGGCAGGAACACCAATGAGCTGTGTCGTGGTTTGTGTTCCATGCACCCTCAGCCAGCCCAAAGTCTAAAGAATCCGAGAACCGAACACAGAGCGGTGTCCAGAGTCCAACAGAAACCAGATAGTTTAGTGTGACGCCATTTTCTCTGTAGTTTTTGTGTTATTTTCTTTAGATTGTGGGTTTGAGGGTTATACCATGGAGCTCCTATGTTTGAGACTCTTCTTTTTTAGAGGAACAATGGAGTCCAGAGTTGCTCTTAGTGAACCTGCAGCTCTATCAACGAGATGATCAATATGGGAGGGACTGACATTAATGAAGGAGTCCTCTGTTATAGTCTGACATGGTGATGAATTTAGTACTGATGAAATCACTTCTTTAAATTTTACTACAGCATCATCAGATAGGTTTCAAGTGTAGAAACGTTTTTCTAGCTGTTTGTAATCGAGTAATACGAATTCAAATGTTATTAAATAATGATCCGACAGAAGAGGGTTTTCTGAAAAGACTATTAAGTCTTCAGTTTCGATGCCATAAGACAAAACAAGGTCAAGGGTGTGATTAAAGCAGTGAGTAGGTTTATGTACACCCTGACAGAAGCCAATGGACTCTATTAATGAGATGAACGCAGAGCAGAGACGATCATTTTCTACGTCTACATGAATATTGAAATCACCCACAATAATTACTTTATCTGTTTTAAGGACTAAATTTGAAAGGAACTCTGAGAATTCAGCTAAAAAGTCTGTAAATGGACCAGGAGCGTGGTTCACTATAACAAATGTAATTGGCTGTGATGTTTTCCAGGCTGGATGTGTAATATTAAGACTAAGGCTTTAAATGAGTTATAATCAGGTTTAAGATTAGGATTTATTAATAAACTTGAGTTAAAAACTGCTTTGACTCCGCCTCCTCGGCTGCTGTCTGGAGGAACGTGAGCATTAGTATGAGTGGGGGGGGGTGGTGGATTCATTTAAGCTAACATATTCCTCATGACGTATCCAGGTTTCAGTTAGGCAGAATAAATCAATCTGATATTCTGATATTAAGTCATTTACTAAAACAGCTTCTAATGTTCAAGAGTCCACATTTTATCCTCCTGTTATTTTGAATTACTTCACTGATGGTTTTAATGGTGGCCTTTAATTCTGGGCAGTCCTGCTAAAAAATAATCAGCCATCAAACAGACAGGTGAAAACATAACTTTATTGGTCCATGTGGGCAGAACACATACAGCTACAAGTAACTACAACTACGCACTTTCAAAATAGTGCTGCTAACGTTCCTTGTGTAATTGTGAGTGTCTGAGCATGAGATGAGGGGTGTATCCTCTGGTTTATGAAGGTGGTTGTAACAGTTGTCTCTGCTACCACACGTGGGTTCTCTCAGTGACACACAGATGATGGCGTTGGCAACATTCTTTATTAACACAACAACAAACTATACACAAGCTTTTCAGCTTTAGTGTCGAGACGTGTCCCTCACGTCTCCAGTCTCTCTCTGTCTGGCTCTCAGGTCCCACATGCCGCTGCAACAGAGAGAGTCATCAGTCCAAATGCAAAACACCTGTCATCATTACATCACTATCTCACTGCCCCGCTTACCTGATCCTTATCCACACCCTCTCTCACCTGCAGCTGAGCACAAAACCATAACCCCACTACCACAGTGGTGTATGATTTTTCTAAGATGACTGATGGAGGGTAGAGATAAGGAAAGACAGAGGGAGAGAACTAGAACCCAACAGTTGTGACTGCTGCACAGTTGCATTGGTGCATTTACTCATTAATATTCCGGGGAGGAGAACGGCCTTTCAACACCTCCATCACAGCCATGGTTTTGACTGCAGACAGAGAGACAGAAAAGAAATTGACCTAAACATTACCTCAACTCTGACAAGATTAAAAAACAAAACAAAAAACAAAAACCAGAAGATAAGAAACTAAAAATATAAGTAAATCTAAGGCTCTGACCAGATGAAAGCAAAGTAAAAAAAACATTCACAGATGTATGTATAGTGATATTTAACACCTGACATTTTATGAGAATTGTTAATTAAGAAATATTATAAAACTAGAACTCGGAGAGCGCAGACCTCCGCCAAGGCAGCTCAGTTTCCCCATATTGCCATTTCACTCCAAAACAAACGTCATCGCACTGAACTCATCCCCAGACGTACACACACAAAACTCCAAATCACACACACAGGCAGGAGAAAAGGCAGTATATCAAAATGCGGTAATGTTTTGTTGAAATTCATAAGCTGTTATATGGACATGAATCAATTAGATACATTTGTCAGGACAGTAGCGGAGGTTCAGATTTCAGTCATTTTGTGGCAGACAGCCCCATCTTGTGGAGCCATGGAATCATTACATTACAAGTGAACATGTGGCAGTTTAATCCTAGAAAAATATTCCTGGATCCAGACGGTGATCAGGATCACCTCCAAAATCTAATCAATTCTTCCTTGGGCCACTTCCGACATCTCCTGAAAATTTCATCAAATTATTATTTTTTTATTCTGTTAATAAGAAAACCAACAAACCAACTAACGCCAGCAAAAACATAACCTCCTCCCTTGGCGGAGGTAATAAAATACTGACCCATGCAGCAACTATGTAGAATCTCCTGGTGGCTCCAGACAGATTTCACCAGGACCTTATTATTTATATTAACTATCAAAAGAAAGAAAAATACTAAGTCCACCAGAAATGTGAAACATGTTTAAATCTCTTCACACAGGTGTTTTAAATATTCACAAATGCACATGGCTACTTTTCTGCTGAGAACTTTACTCAGACCTTGTGATCAGCTCGTTAGAATCTCTGGACACTGGGTGGCCCATGAATTGATTCATGCTACTGTACCGTCAGACCCAGGAACACTGTGTACATCAGGAGCACAGAGGCCTCTGCGAGAGCTGTGTGATTCCATTCAAGGAGGCCGAAGCTGTCAGAGCTGCTTTGCAACAAAAGCTGTTAGAAGGAAGCAGCCACACATTCAAACGACAAGAGAAAAAGCAGTATTCATGGCATGATGAGAGCACAGCTTACTGCACTCCTCCCTCTGTTTCCCTCCCACCATTGTCTTCTTACAGAGGTGTGCACTCACACCCACCACAATACATCCAACCTCTGTCCTCAGACACATTCCTGCACTCTTATTAATCTGCTCTATGTTTTTGCTGACCCTGCAGCATCTGCTGACGTCTTGCTGCACCACCTGCTGACCTCTGGGCCTGACAGCACATCAGCCTGTCTGAACTGGGGGCAGCTTCTGTCTGAACTGGGTCCAGCTGGGACTGGACAGTGTGCTCCAGACTAAACCAGTCATGGGGTGAATGTAGACATTTGCTTCTGCTCTTAATCCCCTAATTAGACCAAATTTGGTGCAGCAGACTGGCTGCAGGAATTTTCATGAAAATGAGCAACAGGTTGTAACACGGTGTGAAAAATGTATTATTATTATTATTATTATTATTAGTATTACTTTGTATCATCACATTATATAATATATAATGTATGTATATATATATATATATATATATGCGATCATATTGCTATATTGCTATGGGTGACGTATTGGTAAAAAATGACCTAGTCATACATCCAGGAGAAGTAGAGCACCGTTATTATTCCACTGTAGTTTTCTTCATGTAAATACTCTGTCTGAATTTAGCTTTGGTCTCCTCCAACTCTGGAAGAAGGTGTTTTACCTGCTAAATGCTCCATAAAGTTCACCAGCTGCTCCCTAACGGTGTCTCTTAGCTTCTCCGTGTTTGTTTGCTGTAAATAGCTGCCTATCTTTTTTAATGGTCCGTTTAACATTTACATTGGTGCACTGCATTCACCAAAGGCAAAAAAAACATGTGATTTGCTATTTTGTAATTTTGAAAAAGTTGATTTACCTACTAATCAGTCATTGGTAACTGTGGCTACGGGACAGAACAATGAACACCACCAGCACCTTATTTTATGCTATCTATCTGTCTATCTATCATCTATCTGTCTATCTATCTATCTATCTATCTATCTGTCTGTCTGTCTGTCTGTCTGTCTGTCTGTCTATCATCTATCTATCTATCCATCTATCTATCTATCTATCATCTATCGATCTATCTATCTATCTATCATCTATCTATCTATCTATCTGTCTATCTATCATCTATCTATCTATCTGTCTGTCTATCATCTATCTATCTATCTATCAATCCGTCCATCATCTATCTATCTATCTATCTATCTATCTATCTATCTATCTATCTATCTATCTATCATCTATCGATCTATCTATCTATCTATCATCTATCTATCTATCTATCTGTCTATCTATCATCTATCTATCTATCTGTCTGTCTATCATCTATCTATCTATCTATCAATCCGTCCATCATCTATCTATCTATCTATCTATCTATCTATCTATCTATCTATCTATCTATCTATCTATCTGTCTGTCTGTCTGTCTGTCTGTCTGTCTGCCTATCATCTATCTATCTATCCATCTATCTATCTATATCTGTCTATCTATCTATCATCTATCCATCTA
>CM075192.1:2867196-2882196 GCA_037577475.1 Chaunax sp. Z400 | reverse complement strand
TCTGGAGTCCCAGAGGGGACATTCATTTTGCTGCTGCTCAGGACTGATGACCCTCTATCTCAATCTCCCTGAAGACCCTGAGCACCAAAGACTTTCTGATGGACTAATTATCACTTATGATCTGCTGCAGTAAACACTTGTCTTTACATCATTCCTTTGTCTCTCCTGACTGAACCATAAGGAGGAAAAAAACACTCCGATGGTGATTGTACCTGGAGCCGTGGCTGTTTTCTGCTCTCCAAATGTTTTGGTCTTAATGCTTCATTTTTAAGAGGAATAACTGGTCTGCTCTGTATTGGATCTGGTTGGTTTTGCTTTAACAATATTAGAGCATGCTAAAGAACTTAAGATGACATTAATGCATCCTTTCACCTTCATCTACAAGAAATATCTCCCTGTACTTGTCAGTGATTGGTTTGTAGGATGGGGTGTGTCTTCTATCGTTGTTTAAATGAATGAACAACAAATATTTAACAGATTAATTTTGTTGCCCCTATAATACTACATTGCAAGTACCAGCATCAAACACAATATGAACGTCTTCATTGTGAATAAACTGCGATCCTGAGAGCATCAGCAGCTAGCCGGTATTTCAAACACGTAATGTATTAGTCTGTGCATAAAGACATACAGACCTATCCAACACTGATGAAGCTACTGTAGCAGTAAAGATTAACCTATTAGCCTTTCTATGTAATTAGATTTGTTTCAAAAAGAATCAAGCAAAACTTCTTCAGTATCAAACAATATAAGAATTTGAGAAAGAATAAAACTCAGTCAAGCAAAAAAAAAAGTCATCTCAAAAGTAAAACTTATAACTTATAATCAAATTATTTGTGTAATCTTGTAAACTATTGATCTTTTGCATTTCTGATAATATATTCCTTTGTTTACAGTTCCCTCTGCTTCTTTCTCGCTGATCAGACTTTTGCGCTGACTCTCAGCTTTGCATTTGCGCTCCCTGAGTTTTTGGTTGCAGTTCTGACACAAACGCGTGGGAGGGTTTTTTCAGGGGTGCGTCTCCATTGGCTAATGAGTTCCTCACTGACACAGCTCAGTGACCCGGATGTTATGTGTAGCGAGCTCGGAAAACAACACGGACATCCCAAACGTCACCACTAGCTGGTCATTCCCTACCAACTAAGATAATTTTATCGTTTACAACGTGCAATTTTTGTTACTTCTGGACTGAAAAAAAAGAACATGCTCACAGACTTCCGGATCGGATTCCTTCATGCTTCCTGGCAATGCTAACGGCAAGAACAACAATGGCACATCTAATACACACGACTGGTTCAGTAAACTCGTGCGGCTCGTTGTGACTGCGATGGATGGCCATTACGTTTCAGAAGAAAGGTAATTACCTAACATGTTTTGACTCTTATTAACACTGAACGTACAATGTTAATCTTAGCCTCAGCCTTTAGCTTGCTACATAGCATCAACTTCACGATCAATCACATTACAGTTAAACAAATAAATGACACACCGATTTTATTTTACAGGTTGCCTTGTGGTTGATGGTAAGACGGGGGTCACCTGTTGTCTGGGTACATCCATCATCTCACCACTGGTTGGACAGAATTGTTCCGGATTCCAGCTCTTTGTAATTCGTGTAGAATTTCCCCCCCCCCCCCTCCTTTGCACACTCATGTCTCATTAATTAATTAATGTTACTAACCTGACTTCTTCTCCGGAGTCTTTGTGCTCCCTCATCCCGCAGGTTACCGTGGACCAATCTACTGCTGGGACCATGGTTGACACTCCCTGACATCATCATCATTATCATGATTATTATTAGTATTATTATTAGTCTTACTATAACTATCAACATCAGTATCATTATTACCAGTGTTGTGTAGGGTTAAAAGGAGGTTAAAGATTGTAGTAATGATCAAAATGATCATATATTAATTATCATATTATAAAGCTATTAATTAATCAGACAGGGTTATTAAAAGAATACCTCGAGGAGCACCACCTTCCTAAAGCTATATTCCCAAGGTCGGAAGGATTCCCTAAGAAAGCTGTGAATATAACCCAGATTAATTAATTACTAAATAATAGCGTTAAATCAGTCTCAAATGAAGGAAGTTAAGTCCTCTATCGCAAGAACTAATGATTCCAGCCATCAACACAGAAACTTAGATTTGGGTCTAAAAGAATCTATTTTATTATCAAGTTGTAATTTCACACAGCACACAGGAACAAACTAAAACTAAATTCAATATGGAATTATAATACAGAAAGATAGTCAAATGAAATCAGAGTGAAAGAGAGACAATCAGACATAACTATAACAAAACAAAATGATAGCGTGGTGATGTGAACCAAACTAAGGGGGTCTAAGGGAAGTTTTGAAAGGAAACTAATTTAGGTAAATTGCAGATAATAATGCCAGATTAGCTATGACGCTTTCCAAGACACAGAGATGTTCGGGTTAGCTTACTTTTCAGCCGGTCTCTGGCGCAGGGACGAGAGCACGCTCTGGTGAGTCATCAGGAGGGGTCACCGACTGGATACTCGCGGAGGATGCTGTTCGAAGTCCACCGGATCCTGGTCCCGAATCTCAGATGTTGAAGGGTCACCGGGCTTCGTCGCTGGCTGGCGGCTTTGTTAACTTTTGACTCAACGGTCGTGTTCAGCTTGGCCATGCTTTAACGGCGTTGAAGCGAGTTAACTTGGTTGAATTTAACAGAGTTTAGGTTAAGGTTACCAGGCTGCGCAGTCGCCTTTGTAACTATCACCTACGGGATAATGCAGCTCAAAGAATGGCTTAGTGAATTACCCAGGCGTGAGTGATCCACAGGTGAGCTTCAAATAAATTAGTTGAAGTGAAGAAATTCAACTATTAGCAGAGATCGTAGGAGGAATGCTATCTAACTGTATAAGCTAAGTCTAAAAGAAAGTGAAAAAGAATTCTCTTCTGCTGTCATGAACACATCTCTTCTCTCGTTTCCGTGATGAGAGGAAGAGGAGAAGAGGCAGGAGGGATGGTGAACATTTATGAATAGATGGTTGGTTGGATTGTCAAATTTTTTATTGATCCATTAATTTCCAGATTCCAAAACCATGCAGGATTTTGGATCCTGTAATTTGGAGTGGAAAGCAGTCTCATTGTCTCTTGAGTTGCAGGCTGATACCCTGGTGTGTCTCTGGTACTCAGCAAGGGGTCGGGAGAGGTGAAACCAGGTCATCTTTGATATGCTAAAGGAGGGCAGATGTTGTGTTGATACGCGCGTTATCTTTTTGTGAATTGTGTTGTTGTAACTCCACAATGGCGAGCAGACTGTTGATCAAAGGGAATGACCATGTTTGATCATTCAGGCAAGGCGAAACCACAGCTGAAGTCGCAGGACATGGTGAGGTGGGGGTCGACTGACCTACCCTCACCCTACAGTTGTTATTGTAGTAGTTATTATAAATACTACTATAATCCCTCTATTATTATAGCTGTTATTATTATTATTATGGTTGAATATGCCTGTGTCCCTGTTCCCGACTCCATCCCTCCCCCTCCCTTTCCCTCTCTCCCTCTCCCAACGCTTCTCTCTCTCTCTTTCCCAACCTTTCTCTCTCTCTATCTCTCTCATCCCAACCGTCAAAGCAGAGGCTCCGCCCACCTTGAGTCTCGGATCTGCTCATGTTTCTACCTTTTTAAAAAAGGCAGTTTTTCGTCGCCACTGTCGCCAACTGCTTGCTCATGGTGGATTGTTGGGATTGTTGGGTTTGGCGCCATATAAATAAATTGAATTGAATTGAATTATATTGTGCATTGGAGGTATACACAACTGCATGCTATATTGCTATGCTAAACTGTGATATATCACCACATTTAAACCTCTACTATATCATATCCCACACTATCATCATTCATTATATTATACTACACTGACCATGTTACAATGACTTGTTCTACATTACCTATATTGTAACTGTAATACAGACAAGTTCAAATTCTTTAATTGGTATAGTCTACTTTAATGAATGCTAGTTGTCAAGGCAATTTGAATTGCTGTTGATTAATGCACAACAAATCTTACCCAGTCCAGAGCTCCAGAGATGGATGATGGGGAATATGAGCTGCGGTCCAGTGGTGGTAGCTCTGCATCCGCATTGACGTGGATGGCAGACAAAGCTATAAACAACAAAACAGTGCTTTAGTGATCATAGTTGTCCACAACGCTTTATACAATGTTAGCCCTCTGAGAAACAAAAAGTACAGCGACGTCAGCTAGCCAGTGGTACTGTAAGCAAGTAGTATTGTTACCAGGATACTGATAGCTGGCAAACTAGCTGTTGTTCAGCTAATATTACCCAAACAAACATAGCCACTAATTTCAACAAGACAAAACAATTGTAAAATAAAACCTACCATGTTCTGTTAGACTCTGAAGTAGTGTGTAATCCACCATCATCTCCTGCATTGCCTAGTTGAGGGTCCCACCAGTGAGCTGGCATGCTGATTTGTTGTCGAGGACGTTAAAATGCAGGTTTCATATTTTTTTCGGGCTCGCTACACATAATATCCGGGTCACTGAGCTGTGTCACTCAAAAAGTCATTAGCCAATGGGGACGCACCTCTGAAAAAACCCGCCCATGCGAGAGGTTTGTGTCAGAACTGCAACCAAAAACTCAGGGAGTGCAAAGGCAAAGCTGTGAGTCAACACAAAAGTCTGATCATAGAAAAAGAAGCAGAGGAAACTGTAAACAAAGGAATATATTATCAGAAATGTAAAAGATGAATAATTTACAAGATTACAAAAATAATTTGATTATAAGTTATAAGTTTTACTTTTGAGATGACATTTTTTTTGCTTCAGTGAGTTTTATTCTCTCTCAAATTCTTATTTTTGTTTAATACTGAAGAAGTTTTGCTTGATTCTTTTTGACACAAATCTAATTCCATACGTATCCGAGTTGTGACTAAATGGAATCAGACCAAACCTGGAGAATTTTAATTTAGAGGAAACCAAAGCATTGAAACCCTCCTGCTCAGGGATCCTATTAGACTGAATCTCAGCGTGTCAACACTGGTTTCCAGACTCTTCCCCTGACGTATGAAAGCTTTGCTTTATTATGTTTTTGTTTGACCAGTGCACCTGCACCAGGACCACGTCAGACCTGTACACTGCCTCAGGTATCCTGTCATTAAATTGCTCTGCGTTGGAATCCTTTCCTATGAAATGTTTGCCTGCATGAATTGTTACCATGATGACCTCAGAGGAGCAAACAAACTACAGCAGGCAGTCGCTCATGATGGAGGTGGGTTTATCTCCACATTAGTCTAAATAATGTAATCTCATCAGATTTAATATTAAAGTGCAGCTTTATCACTGATGTCTGCTTTACCTCATATTTCCAGAGTCTGCTTAATGAATATCTCAGCTCACTTTCACTCCTGCACATTTAAACAGATAAACTGTTTATGAAGTGTTGAAGAGATGGATTAGATTCATTTCAGCTTAATACATTTCCATGGGTCTGTCCAAAACCTACTGTAATGTAATATATCACTAGTTTCATGTCAGCGTGCACCACCTGCCTGACTCCACTGGTCCAGTCTCATTAGTCCTGTATACTGTATAGAATGTGTTCAGTAGTAGTGTGAGGTTAGCTGATCCTTGCTGATGCATGTCTGTCAGGTCTGTGTCTGTGTCTGTTTGACAGGTCTGTGTCTGTTTGACGTCTGTGTCTGTTTGTCAGGTCTGTGTCTGTGTCTGTTTGACAGGTCTGTGTCTGTTTGCCAGGTCTGTGTCTGTTTGACAGGTCTATGTCTGTTTGTCAGGTCTGTGTCTGTTTGTCAGGTCTGTGTCTGTTTGACAGGTCTGTGTCTGTTTGTCAGGTCTGTGTCTGTTTGACAGGTCTATGTCTGTTTGTCAGGTCTGTGTCTGTGTCTGTGTCTGTTTGTCAGGTCTGTGTCTGTTTGACAGGTCTGTGTCTGTTTGTCAGGTCTGTGTCTGTGTCTGTTTGACAGGTCTGTGTCTGTTTGTCAGGTCTGTGTCTGTGTCTGTTTGACAGGTCTGTGTCTGTTTGTCAGGTCTGTGTCTGTGTCTGTTTGTCAGGTCTGTGTCTGTTTGTCAGGTCTGTGTCTGTTTGACAGGTCTGTGTCTGTTTGACAGGTCTGTGTCTGTGTCTGTTTGACAGGTCTGTGTCTGTTTGTCAGGTCTGTGTCTGTTTGACAGGTCTGTGTCTGTTTGACAGGTCTGTGTCTGTTTGTCAGGTCTGTGTCTGTGTCTGTTTGTCAGGTCTGTGTCTGTTTGCCAGGTCTGTGTCTGTTTGACAGGTCTGTGTCTGTTTGACAGGTCTGTGTCTGTTTGACAGGTCTGTGTCTGTTTGACAGGTCTGTGTCTGTTTGACAGGTCTGTGTCTGTGTCTGTTTGACAGGTCTGTGTCTGTTTGACAGGTCTGTGTCTGTTTGACAGGTCTGTGTCTGTGTCTGTTTGACAGGTCTGTGTCTGTTTGACAGGTCTGTGTCTGTTTGACAGGTCTGTGTCTGTTTGACAGGTCTGTGTCTGTGTCTGTTTGACAGGTCTGTGTCTGTTTGTCAGGTCTGTGTCTGTTTGACAGGTCTGTGTCTGTTTGACAGGTCTGTGTCTGTTTGTCAGGTCTGTGTCTGTGTCTGTTTGTCAGGTCTGTGTCTGTTTGTCAGGTCTGTGTCTGTGTCTGTTTGTCAGGTCTGTGTCTGTTTGCCAGGTCTGTGTCTGTGTCTGTTTGTCAGGTCTGTGTCTGTGTCTGTTTGACAGGTCTGTGTCTGTTTGTCAGATCTGTGTCTGTTTGACAGGTCTGTGTCTCACTCACTCTGATTGAGTGTGGAAATAATGACAGATTCATGTGTTTTGTCCTTGTGTAAAAAAAAAAAAATAATAAATGTGTGCAGGCAGGCCTTGAATAAGCATTTCTATTACCCCACTCAGCAAAACACATCTTCAGTCTCTCTGAAGAATTTAAAGAATTGCTCATGAGTGTGACGAAGCACTGTAATTTCCAAGAAAGAGCATGTGGCTGGGGCTCAGAGACATACCAAAACTTTACAAGCTGGAATTTAGTTTTATGAGAATCATCCCTGTAAGTGCATGATACGCCCAGGAACCCAGAGGAACCCTCTCCAACACAGCTTCCTTCTTTGTCCAAGACAGAATACTGGAAAATTCCACTGAGCAGTCCAAGACCGTGTCCTGTGATAACAAACATGTCATTCCTGCTCGTGACAGAGAAAATAACAGATTAGGATCTTTTTAAGAGGCTAAAAATCTAACATGAGTTATAAAGTTTATAAGCTTCTGTTGGTTTTATTATAAAACCTGAATGTCCAGCTATGAAGTAAGATATTTCTAACCTGGTCCCATCTGCTCAGGGTTTTATTGATTCATATGTTGGCAAAGAAACAGATTTTTTAAAATTTTATATTCAACAAAAATATAAACACATCACCTCCCATTTTTCATGAGTTGAAATAAGCGTCTGTGGAGCTAAAAGTTTATTCCCATTAAAGTTGGTTCACAAAAGCAAAGGGCTTGGGGAGACAAGGGAGACATATAGCGATATATATACAATAGCATCAAAATTATAACCATAACTGTGTAACCTTGTTCACCTCAATGTGCGTGTTTGTGTGTGTGTGTGTGAGAGACAGATTGTCACTGGATGTGGTTTTAAGTGGGGGATTGCTACAACACCACGCTGACCCCCAGCAGTAGGCAGAGAAGGACCCGAACCACCACAGCACCCCACGGCCCCACAGAGCGTGAAGGCCCCAAGGTCATGTGGCCCCAGGCAAAGCACACGCCCACCCTAAGGGAAAGCCAGCCAGGGGCCACAGAGGGAGCGCCTCGCCCCGGTCAAGAACTGGCCCATAGAAGGACCCCGGCAAACCCCCGGCAGACCCCCGGCCCGACCAGAGGCCATTCCTCCCCTAAGCGCGAGTGGAGCCCACAGCCACAAGACCCCGCCCACCCGAGACCCGCCCAAGCCCCCGGCACAAGGCCCACTATGCAACGGGGAAGGCAGGGCACCCCACACAACCACTGGGGGCCACAGAGGGAGCTCCCACCACCAGGGCCTGACCTACAGGGGGACAGGGGACAACAGGCCCCAGGCCCAGCCAGAAGCTGACCCCCCCCCAAGTGCGTGCGAGGGCCACGTCTCCGAAAACCTTCGCACACAGGACCCGCCCAGATCCCCGACATGGAGCCCACCACATACCAGAGAGGCCAGGACCCCCCCCCCCCAATCACAAAACAATGACACAGTGTGTCAAACAATGTGACAGGTTTGGTGGTGGATGGTGCAGTTGGCATCCTGACTGTCTCTGGCTAAAAATCACAAACAGGGTATCACCGTCTGGGTCTGGGACTGTCTTTCATCCCTGGACTATGTGGTCCAGGAATGAACTGTCGACTTGTACAGGTGAACCCCGCCTCCTAAATCAGCTGGGATAGGCTCCACCACCCCCCATGCCCCACCCCACCCGTGATCCTGTCATAGAAAATGAATGGATAGATGGATGTTTCAAATTTCACATTCTTTATGTCTGTTTCAAATTGTACCACTACTGTTAGTATGGATACTTGTTCTCTATATGCAGTGTAAATAATTCTGTTTTAAGTGAACAAATATTTAAAAGTATTAAAGCTGTTTCAAAGTCTTTAATCTGTCTCTAATCAACTGTTATTAGAAGCTTTTTTTGTGTATTGGTCTGGAAACTATTTCCTGATTGGTCAAGCTTAGATGATGATGTCACTGGTGGGTGTCCTGTATGCTCCCTCTAAGACCCCTGTTTCTAGTAAAGCTAGTTCCTGCTTAGTACACAAGGATGGTATTGATTGGAGAGGTATGTCAGTTCACCATCTTCAAAGATTCATCACCGTTGTGCTGACAGCTGGTTTCCACTGCCCTCAAGTGGCTAAAACTGTTACTGCAGGTTTAAAGTACAAATACATCAACATTATTCCTGAGTACAGTACTCAAGAAAAAGTGCTTTGTTACTTTTCAGTATTGTTGTACTCACTGGTTGTTGGTGATTTACTGCCTATTAAACATCAGGTGAGACCACCATTAGATGATCATTGATCATTATTGGTATTATTAGTGACAGACGGTAGGAACATCATAATGATGACAATAGGGAAGCAGGTGACAGGATGATGCCCAGCGTCCAATGAAAAGCTCAGATATGTGAGGATGAGCTGTGTTTACCTGTGTTTAGCTGTGTTTGCCTGTGTTTACCTGTGTTTACCTGTGTTCACCTGTGTTCACCTGTGTTTACCTGTGTTTGCCTGTGTTTGCCTGTGTTCACCTGTGTTAACCTGTGTTTACCTGTGTTCACCTGTGTTCACCTGTGTTCGCCTGTGTATACCTGCGTTCAACTGTGTATACCTGTGTATACCTGTGTATACCTGTGTTTACCTGTGTTTACCAGTGTATACCTGTGTATACCTGTGTTCAACTGTGTATACCTGTGTTTACCTGTGTTCAACTGTGTATACCTGTGTTTACCTGTGTATACCTGTGTATACCTGTGTTTACCTGTGTATACCTGTGTTCAACTGTGTATACCTGTGTATACCTGTGTTCACCTGTGTATACCTGTGTTCAACTGTGTATACCTGTGTATACCTGTGTTCAACTGTGTATACCTGTGTTTACCTGTGTTCACCTGTGTTTACCTGTGTTTACCTTTGTTTACCTGTGTTAACCTGTGTTCACCTGTGTTTACCTGTAATTACCTGTGTTCACCTGTGTTTGCCTGTGTTTGCCTGTGTTTACCTGTGTTCACCTGTGTTCACCTGTGTTTACCTGTGTTTGCCTGTGTTTGCCTGTGTTCACCTGTGTTAACCTGTGTTTACCTGTGTTCACCTGTGTTCGCCTGTGTTTACCTGTGTTCACCTGTGTTCACCTGTGTTTACCTGTGTTCACCTGTGTTTACCTGTGTTTACCTGTGTTCACCTGTGTTTACCTGTGTATACCTGTGTTCAACTGTGTATACCTGTGTATACCTGTGTATACCTGTGTTTACCTGTGTATACCTGTGTATAGCTGTGTTCAAGTGTGTATACCTGTGTTCAATTGTGTATACCTGTGTTTACCTGTGTTCAACTGTGTATACCTGTGTTTACCTGTGTATACGTGTGTTCAACTGTGTATACCTGTGTTTACCTGTGTATACCTGTGTTCACCTGTGTTTACATGTATTTGCCTGTGTATACCTGTGTATACCTGTGTTTACCTGTGTTTACCTGTGTATACCTGTGTTCAACTGTGTATACCTGTGTATACCTGTGTTCAATTGTGTATACCTGTGTTTACCTGTGTTCAACTGTGTATACCTGTGTTTACCTGTGTATACCTGTGTTCAACTGTGTATACCTGTGTTTACCTGTGTTCAACTGTGTATACCTGTGTATACCTGTGTTCAACTGTGTATACCTGTGTTTACCTGTGTTCAACTGTGTATACCTGTGTTTACCTCTGTATACCTGTGTTCAACTGTGTATACCTGTGTTTACCTGTGTTCACCTGTGTTTACTTGTGTTCACATGTGTTTACCTGTAAATACCTGTGTTTACCTGTGTTCACGTGTTTACCTGTGTTTACCTGTGTTCAAATGTGTTTACCTGTAAATACCTGTGTATACCTGTGTATACCTGTGTTCACATGTGTTTACCTGTGTTTACCTGTGCTCACCTGTGTTTACCTGTGTTCACCTGTGTTCGCCTGTGTTTACCTGTGTTCACCTGTGTTCACCTGTGTTTACCTGTGTTCACCTGTGTTTACCTGTGTTTACCTGTGTTCACCTGTGTTTACCTGTGTTTACCTGTGTTCACCTGTGTTTACCTGTGTTTGCCTGTGTATACCTGTGTATACCTGTGTTTACCTGTGTATACCTGTGTTCAACTGTGTATACCTGTGTATACCTGTGTTCAATTGTGTATACCTGTGTTTACCTGTGTTCAAATGTGTTTACCTGTAAATACCTGTGTATACCTGTGTATACCTGTGTTCACATGTGTTTACCTGTGTTTACCTGTGCTCACCTGTGTTTACCTGTGTTCACCTGTGTTCGCCTGTGTTTACCTGTGTTCACCTGTGTTCACCTGTGTTTACCTGTGTTCACCTGTGTTTACCTGTGTTTACCTGTGTTCACCTGTGTTTACCTGTGTTTACCTGTGTTCACCTGTGTTTACCTGTGTTTGCCTGTGTATACCTGTGTATACCTGTGTTTACCTGTGTATACCTGTGTTCAACTGTGTATACCTGTGTATACCTGTGTTCAATTGTGTATACCTGTGTTTACCTGTGTTCAACTGTGTATACCTGTGTTTACCTGTGTATACCTGTGTTCAACTGTGTATACCTGTGTTTACCTGTGTTCAACTGTGTATACCTGTGTTTACCTGTGTTCAACTGTGTATACCTGTGTTTACCTCTGTATACCTGTGTTCAACTGTGTATACCTGTGTTTACCTGTGTTCACCTGTGTTTACTTGTGTTCACATGTGTTTACCTGTAAATACCTGTGTTTACCTGTGTTCACGTGTTTACCTGTGTTTACCTGTGTTCACATGTGTTTACCTGTAAATACCTGTGTTCACATGTGTTTACCTGTGTTTACCTGTGCTCATCTGTGTTTACCTGTGTTCACCTGTGTTTACCTGTGTTTACCTGTGTTTACCTGTGTTTACTTGTGTTCACATGTGTTTACCTGTGTATACCTGTGTTCAACTGTGTATACCTGTGTTTACCTGTGTATACCTTTGTTCAACTGTGTATACCTGTGTTTACCTGTGTATACCTGTTCAACTGTGTATACCTGTGTTTACCTGTGTTCACCTGTGTTTACTTGTGTTCACATGTGTTTACTTGTGTATACCTGTGTTCAACTGAGTATACCTGTGTTAACCTGTGTTCAACTGTGTATACCTGCGTTTACCTGTGTATACCCGTGTTCAACTGTGTATACCTGTGTTTACCTGTGTTCACCTGTGTTTACTTGTGTTCACATGTGTTTACCTGTAAATATCTGTGTTTACCTGTGTTCACATGTGTTTACCTGTGTTTACCTGTGTTCACATGTGTTTACCTGTGTTTACCTGTGTTCAACTGTGTATACCTGTGTTTACCTGTGTATACCTGTGTTCAACTGTGTATACCTGTATTTACCTGTGTTCACCTGTGTTTACTTGTGTTCACATGTGTTTACCTGTAAATACCTGTGTTTACCTGTGTTCACATTTGTTTACCTGTGTTTACCTGTGTTCACGTGTTTACCTGTGTTTACCTGTGTTCAACTGTGTATACCTGTGTTTACCTGTGTATACCTGTGTTCACCTGTGTATACCTGTGTTTACCTGTGTTCACCTGTGTTTACTTGTGTTCACGTGTTCACCTGTAAATACCTGTGTTTACCTGTGTTTACCTGTGTTTACCTGTGTATACCTGTGTTCACGTGTTCAACTGTGTATACCAGTGTTTACCTGTGTTTACCTGTGTTCACCTGTGTTCACCTGTGTTTACCTGTGTTTACCTGTGTTTGCCTGTGTGTTCACCTGACTGCTGTTTCAGACTGTTCTCTGTGCTGACCAGTCTCTCCCTGGCCTCTGGTGGATAATCTGCTTCAGCTGTTATGAATATACAATTCCACTAGAGGTCAGCATAGAAACACATTTCTAAACCCTCTGCAGTCTGAGAGTATATCTGCTATTTTACTGTCTTAATAAATTCACTGTGGATTGAACTTGATTCTATGTTTTGTATCAAAATTTACTGCACAATCAAGATTTTAATGTAGATATCACTTTTAAGGTACCCTCTGGTCAAACACCCCACTCTCAAAATAGACCAGGCTGAATATTTTTACCCAAAGCAAGAAAAATCTAAAAGTTGAAAAACCAAAAGGCCCCAGTCCAGCATATTGATGTACTAAGCAGTTCAATGATTTTTTACTTATGCCCAACACAGAACAGACAGACAGATCAAATATGAACTATTTAGAATATTGGAACCAGAATAGTTAAGATGGTTTAGCTCTTGCTAACTGCTAACCTTAATGTTTAAGACTGAACAGTAGGAGCTGAGGATAGAAGGTAGATATACGTCAGGACCCTCTTCAGTCGACTGCTGCAGGATCAAACCAGCAAAACCATTATGTTGATGGTTTTAGAGCATCTGAGCTCACCAACAGATCCAACAGCAGAGCATGATTCAGACTGCTTTGACTGGTCCAGTCTGAATCATGCTCCAGCGAAGATTCTGGGTATGACTTCAATACTGTACATGAAGACTTAGAAGATGATGATGATGAAGAAATCAGACCTGTGTATCCTCCTGTCTGTGCCAGCATTCACCCATTCACACACACATTCATGGAGTGGTGGCAGAGGCTAATGGGACAGCCACTGGGCCCATTTAATGACACTTAGCGTCCTTATTGGTGGACGACTGCTCTAAATCCTCAGCCTCAGGACCACTGTTAAAAGAAACTGTTATAGATTATAGGGTAGTTCTACCCTACAGGCAGCTTTCTGTCTGCTGGCTCCCCACCTCATGCAGCTGGTGCCCTTTGTGTTTGTTTTGCCCCTGCCCCTCAGACAGCCTGAGCCCACCACTGCTGAGCCTTCTGTAGCTCACATTTTTTGGGATTTCAGCTCATGTAATTTCCATAGACTGTTCACAACACTGTCTGTCTTTGTGCTCCCATATGTACCAATACAAACTGTAAACAGGGGGTGATTTGACAGGGAAACAGCTGAACGTTGATCAATCAGAGATCAAATGGAAGAATGGCCGCCGGCAGAATGAATCCGAGCAGCGTGATCGTTTTCTTCCTCTTCTGTCCTAGGTGTCCGTTGCGTCCCTCTTATCTGTGAGCAATTAACTGATAAAGCTGCACACAGCACACATACCATCACCAGGGAACAGAAGTCCAAGAGCCACAGAACTGTTAATGACAAGGAAGTCAGTTCCCTACCTGATTCCCAGTAAACACCGGGTGTAACATGTAATACTCCTTCCATTGATCCATCTGCTCTGATTAGGTTGTACAACCCTGGAGCAGGGTTTAGTCTCACATTTTATATAATATATATCAGTTCAACTATTTTATATCAATAATCTTTAAATATATTATATTATATATTATTATATTTGCCTATAATTATTATTATTATTATTATTATTATTATTATTATTATTATTATTATTATATATTAAAATATATAAATATTTTGTGTTCATTTCTTGCAACAGTTACTTAAGGCTGATGGATTGTGTCTGAGAAGGTTTTAGACAGCCTGTTCATGGGAACACATTTTTAGGGGGTTGGTTGCCATGGATACCTGTGACAGCTTACAGCTTATAGCACATGTTCTATAGTTAAATCTTAAACTTAAAATATTACATCATTGTCCACATCAATGAGGATGTTATACATGCTGTGACATCATAGCCAATTATATTCATTACTTTTGATCTATACACATATTCTGTTCAGTAAAACCTCAACTGACCACGTGGAGGCGCTAAACTTATCATCATGGATTCAAACATTTAAACTGTTTCAGTTGTTGCAGGTCTGATTTGTTCTCAGTGCATCAACTTCTGACTAAATATGTTTAAGTGCTTTTAGCTGTTGGTGACGTTGATTCATCAGTATTAGCAGTGAACAAACAGGCTTCTGTGTGACTGGGATTATAATTAGGTATTTCTGTTAATTATAACATGATTTTATTCTCTAATGCTGGGTAATGCCCTGGACACACATATATCATGTATCTCACCATGACTGGCCCGTTTAACATTTAATCAGTAGCGTTATAGGATCTGCAGATATATCAATGGTTTTTATCCCCTGACATAAAAATGATGGAGATGCAGCCATCAGTCTGTAATCATTTACTTATCATATCTCCAAAACATCAAACTTTATACATATGTCAACCATGACAGGTAGATAATAATAATAATATGCATGTGGCTCTTGTTTAAAATGTGTATGCCAAC
>CM075192.1:2842196-2859696 GCA_037577475.1 Chaunax sp. Z400 | reverse complement strand
TCAATACACTACATTATGCCAACACACTGAAACACACCAATACACTGCAACCCATCAACACACTGAAACACACTACAACACACGCAACACACTGCAACATGCCAACACACTGCAACACACCACTACACTGCAACACACCAACACTCTGCAACACACAGGCCAAACACACTGCAACACACGCAACACACTGCAACATGCCAACACACTGCAACACACAACACACTGCAAAACACCAACACACTGCAACATGCCAACACAATGCAACACACCAATGCGCTGCAACACACCAACACTTTGCAACACAATGCAAGACACCAATACACAGCAACAAACCATTACACTCCAACACACCAAAACACTGCAACACATCAATACACTGCAACACATCAACACATTTTAACAGACTGTAACACGCGAAAACACTGCAACACACCAACACACTGCAAAACGCCAACACTCTGCAACATGCCAACACACTGCAACACACCACTACACTGCAACACACCAACACTCTGCAACACACAGGCCAAACACACTGCAACACACGCAACACACTGCAACATGCCAACACACTGCAACACACAACACACTGCAAAACACCAACACACTGCAACATGCCAACACAATGCAACACACCAATGCGCTGCAACACACCAACACTTTGCAACACAATGCAAGACACCAATACACAGCAACAAACCATTACACTCCAACACACCAAAACACTGCAACACATCAATACACTGCAACACATCAACACATTTTAACAGACTGTAACACGCGAAAACACTGCAACACACCAACACACTGCAAAACGCCAACACTCTGCAACATGCCAACATACTGCAATACACCAATACACTGCAACACACCAACACTCTGCAACATGCCAACATACTGCAATACACCAATACACTGCAACACACCAACACTCTGCAACATGCCAACATACTGCAACACACCAATACACTGCAACACACCAACACAGTGCAACAGGCTAACACACTACATCACACTACAACACAAGCAACAAACTCCAACACACCAACACACTGCAACACACTGCAACACACCAACACACTGCAATATGCCAACACACTGCAACACACCAATACACTGCAAAAAACAACACTCTGCAACGCACTGCAAGACACAAATACACAGCAACAAACCAATACGCTCCAACACACCAACACACTGAAACACATCAATTCACTGCAGCACATCAACACTCTTTAACAAGCCAACACACTGCAACATACCAACACACTGCAACACATGCAACACACTGTAACACACCAACACACTGCAACACACCAACACTCTGCAACATGCCAACATACTGCAATACACCAATACACTGCAACACACCAACACACGATACACTGCAAAACACCAACACACTGAAACACACCAATAAACTGCAACACACCAACACATTTTAACACACTACAACATGCCAACACTCTGCAACATGCCAACATACTGCAATACACCAATACACTGCAACACACCAACACTCTGCAACATGCCAAGATACTGCAACACACGAATACACTGCATCACACCAACACAGTGCAACACGCTAACACACTACATCACACTACAACACACGCAACAAATTGCAACACACCAATACACTGCAACACACCAACCCTCTGCAACACGCTAACACACTGCAACACACCAACACGCTGCAACACATGCAACATACTGCAACACACCAATACACTGCAAAACACCAACACACTGAAACACATCAATAAACTGCAACACACCAACACAATTTCACACACTGCAACACGCCAACACTCTGCAACACACTAATACACTGCACCACACCAACCCTCTGCAACATGCCAACATACTGCAATACACCAATACACTGCAACACACCAACACTCTGCACATGCCAACACACTGCAACACAACCAAACACTGCAACACAAGGCCACACTGAAACACACCAATGCAGTGCAAAACACCAACCCTCTGCAACATGCCAACATACTGCAACACACCAATACACTGCAACACACCAACACTCTGCAACACGCCAACACACTGCACTACACCAATACAATGCAACACATGCAACACAGTGCAACACACCAACACACTGCAACATGCCAAAACACTGAAACACACCAACACACTGCAACAGGCCAACACATTGCAACACGCCAACATACTGCAACATGCCAACACCCTACAACACACCAACACACTGCAACACACCAAAACACTGCAACACACTAACGAACTGCAACATGCCAACACACTGCAACACACCAATACACTGCAAAACACCAACACACTGAACACACCAATACACTGCGACACACCAACACACTGTAACACACTGCAACACGCCAACACACCAACATACTGCAACACGTCAACACACTCCAACATGCCAACACACTACATCACCCTACAACACACGCAACAAACTGAGAAATGCCAACATACTGCAACACGCTAACACACTGCAACACACCAACACACTGCAACACAGGCACACACTGAAACACACTAATTCACTGTATCATACCAAAACTCTGCAACACGCTTACACACTGCAACACACGCAACACACTGCAACACACCACCAAATTGCAACACACCAACACACTGCAACACACCAACACTGTGTAACACACTAACACACTTCAACAAATACGCTAACACACTGCAACACACGCAACACACTCAAACACACCAATACACTGCAACACATGCAACACACTGCAACATGCCAACACACTGAAAAAAATCCAATACACTGCAACACATCAACACACTGCAACACGCCAACACAGTGCAACACTAACACACTACATCACACTACAACACATGCAACAAACTGCAAAATGACAACATACTGCAACACGCCGACACACTGCAACACACCAACACACTGCAACACACACAACACACTGCAACACACCGACACACTGCAAAACACCAACACACCAACACACTGCAACAAGCCAACACACTGCAACACACCAAAACACTGCAACACACCAACACACTGAAACACACCAATACACTGCACCACACCAACACTCTGCAACATGCCAACATACTGCAACACGCCAATACACTGCAGCACACTGAAACACACCAATACACTGCACCATTCCAAAACTCTGCAACATACTATCACACTGCAACAAACTGCAACATGCAACACACTGCAACACGCCAACAAACTGCAACACACCAAAACACTGCAACACACCGACACACTGAAACACACCAATGCACTGCAAAACACCAACACTCTGCAACATGCCAAAAGACTCCAACACACCAATACACTGCAACACACGCAACACACTGTCACATGCCAACACTCTGGAACACACTAACACACTGAAACACACCAACACACTGCAACACACACAACACACTGTAACACACCATAACACTGCAACATGCCAACACACTGCAACACACTAACACACTGCAACATGCCAACACTCTGGAACACAGTAACACACTGCAACATGCCAACACTCTGGATCACAGTAACACACTGCAACACACCAACACACTGCAACACACTGTAACACACCAACACACTGCAACATGCCAACACACTGCAACACACCAATACACTGCAAGACATCAACACACTGTAACACACCACTACACCGCAATACACCACTACACTGCAACACACCAAAACACTGCAACACACAAACACACTGAAAAACACCAATACACTGCAACACACCAACACTCTTCAACATGCCAAAACTCTCCAACACACCAACACACTGCAACACACCGACACTCTGCACATGCAGACATACTGCATCACACCAATACACTGCAACACACCAACACTCTGTAGCACACTAACACACTGCAACATTCCAACACAGTGTAACACACCAACACACTGCAACACACGCAACACACTGCAACACACTGCAAGACACCAATACACAGCAACACACCAATACACTCCAACACAACAATACACTGAAACACATCAATACACTGCAACACACCAACACTCTGCAACACGCCAACACAATGCACTACACCAATACAATGCAACACAGTGCAACACACCAACACACTGCAACATGCCAAAACACTGAAACACACCAACACACTGCAACAGGCCAACACACTGCAACACGCCAACATACTGCAACACGCCAACACACTGCAACATGCCAACACCCTACAACACACCAACACACTGTAACACACCAATACACTGCAACACACCAACACACTGTAACACACCAATCCACTGCAACACACCAACACACTGAAACACACCAATACACTGCATCATTCCAAAACTCTGCAACACACTAACACACTGCAACACACTGCAACACGCCAACAAACTGCAACACACCAATACACTGCAACATGCCAACAAACTGAAACACACCAAAACACTGCAACACACTGACAGACTGAAACACACCAATGCACTGCAAAACACCAACACTCTGCAACATGCCAAAAGACTCCAACACACCAATACACTGCAACACACGCAACACACTGCAACATGCCAACACTCTGGAACACACTAACACACTGCAACACATGCAACACACTGCAACATGCCAACACTCTGGAACACACTAACACACTGCAACACACCAACACACTGCAAAACACACAACACACTGTAACACACCGACACTCTGCAACTTGCCAACATACTGCAACACACCAATACACTGCAACACAACAACACTCTGGATCACACTAACACACTGTAACACACCAACACACTGCCACAAGCCAACACACTTCAACAGACTGCAAGACACAAATACACTTCAATACACCAACACAGTAAAACACGCCAATACACTGCAACACACTGCAAGACACAAATACACTGCAACAAACCAACACACTGAAACATACCAATACACTGCAAAACACCAACATACTGCAACACATCAACACACTGCAACATGCCAAAACACTGCAACACACCAACACTCTGCAACACGCCAACACACTGCAACGCACCAACACACTGCACCACACTGCAAGACACTAATACACTGCAACACACCAACACACCAATACACTGCAACACACCAACACACTGCAACATGCCAACACACTACAACACACCAAAACACTACAACACACCAACACATTGCAAGACACCAATACACCGCAACACACCAACCCACTGCAACACACCAACACACTGAAACACACCAATACACTGCAACACACCAACACTCTGCACCACACTGCACTCTGCACCACACTGCACTCTGCATACACTGCAACACACCAACACACCAAGACACTGCAACACACCAACACACTGCAACACACCAAAACACTGCAACACACCAACACTCTGCAACATGCCAACATACTGTAACACACTAATAAACTGCATCACACCAATACACTGCAACACACCAACACACTGCCACAAGCCAACACACTTCAACAGACTGCAAGACACAAATACACTTCAACACACCAACACAGTAAAACATGCCAAAACACTGCAACACACTGCAAGACACAAATACACTGCAACAAACCAACACACTGAAACATACCAATACACTGCAAAACACCAACATACTGCAACACATCAACACACTGCAACATGCCAAAACACTGCAACACACCAACACTCTGCAACACGCCAACACACTGCAACGCACCAACACACTGCACCACACTGCAAGACACTAATACACTGCAACACACCAACACACCAATACACTGCAACACACCAACACACTGCAACACACCAACACACTGCAACATGCCAACACACTACAACACACCAAAACACTACAACACACCAACACATTGCAAGACACCAATACACCGCAACACACCAACCCACTGCAACACACCAACACACTGAAACACACCAATACACTGCAACACACCAACACTCTGCACCACACTGCACTCTGCACCACACTGCACTCTGCATACACTGCAACACACCAACACACCAATACACTGCAACACACCAACACACTGCAACACACCAAAACACTGCAACACACCAACACTCTGCAACATGCCAACATACTGTAACACACTAATAAACTGCATCACACCAATACACTGCAACACACCAACACTCTGCAACATGCCAAAACACTGCAACACACCAACACTCTGCAACACGCCAACACACTGCAACACACGCAACACTCTGCAACATGCCAACATACTGCAACACACCAATACACTGCAACACACCAATACTCAGCAACATGACAACATACTGCAACACACCAATACACTGCAACACACCGATACTCAGCAACATGACAACATACTGCAACACACCAATAAACTGTAAAACACCAACACTGCAACACACCAACACTCTGCAACATGCCAAAACACTGCAACACACCAACACTCTGCAACACGCCAACACACTGCAACACACGCAACACTCTGCAACATGCCAACATACTGCAACACACCAATACACTGCAACACACCAATACTCAGCAACATGACAACATACTGCAACACACCAATAAACTGTAAAACACCAACACTGCAACACACCAACACTCTGCAACACGCTAACACACGGCAACACACCAACACACTGCAAGACACCAATACACCATAACACACCAACCCACTGCAACACACCAACACACTGAGACACACCAATACACTGCAACACACCAACACTCTGCACCACACTGCAAGACACTAATACACTGCAACACACCAACACACCAATACACTTCAACACACCAACACACTGCAACACACCAAAACACTGCAACAAACGCAACACACTGTAACACAACAACACACTGCAACGCACCAATACACTGCAATGCACCAACACACTGCAACACACCAACACTCTGCAACATGCCAACATACTGTAACACACTAATAAACTGCATCACACCAATACACTGCAACACACCAACACTCTGCAACATGCCAAAACACTGCAACACACCAACACTCTGCAACACGCCAACACACTGCAACACACGCAACACTCTGCAACATGCCAACATACTGCAACACACCAATAAACTGTAAAACACCAACACTGCAACACACCAACACTCTGCAACACGCTAACACACGGCAACACACCAACACACTGCAAGACACCAATACACCATAACACACCAACCCACTGCAACACACCAACACACTGAAACACACCAATACACTGCAACACACCAACACTCTGCACCACACTGCAAGACACTAATACACTGCAACACACCAACACACCAATACACTTCAACACACCAACACACTGCAACACACCAAAACACTGCAACAAACGCAACACACTGTGACACAACAACACACTGCAACGCACCAATACACTGCAATGCACCAATACACTGCAACACGCCAACACACTACAACACACTGCAAGACACAAATACACTGCAACACACCAACACTCTGCAACACGCTAACACACGGCAACACACCAAAACACTGCAACACACCAACACTCTGCAACATGCCAACATACTGTAACACACTAATAAACTGCATCACACCAATACACTGCAACACACCAACACTCTGCAACACGCCAACACACTGCAACACACGCAACACTCTGCAACATGCCAACATACTGCAACACACCAATACACTGCAACACACCAATACTCAGCAACATGACAACATACTGCAACACACCAATAAACTGTAAAACACCAACACTGCAACACACCAACACTCTGCAACACGCTAACACACCAACACACCAATACACTGCAACACACCAACAGACTGCAACACACCAAAACACTGCAACACACCAACACTCTGCAACATGCCAACATACTGTAACACACTAATAAACTGCATCACACCAATACACTGCAACACACCAACACTCTGCAACACGCCAACACACTGCAACACACGCAACACTCTGCAACATGCCAACATACTGCAACACACCAATACACTGCAACACACCAATACTCAGCAACATGACAACATACTGCAACACACCAATAAACTGTAAAACACCAACACTGCAACACACCAACACTCTGCAACACGCTAACACACGGCAACACACCAACACACTGCAAGACACCAATACACCATAACACACCAACCCACTGCAACACACCAACACACTGAAACACACCAATACACTGCAACACACCAACACTCTGCACCACACTGCAAGACACTAATACACTGCAACACACCAACACACCAATACACTTCAACACACCAACACACTGCAACACACCAAAACACTGCAACAAACGCAACACACTGTAACACAACAACACACTGCAACGCACCAATACACTGCAATGCACCAATACACTGCAACATGCCAACACACTACAACACACTGCAAGACACAAATACACTGCAACACAATAACACACTGCAACTTTCCAATACACTGCAACACACCAATACACTGCAACATGCCAACATACTGCAACATACCAACACACTGCAACACACGCAACACACTACAACACACCAACACACTGCAACATGCCAACCCACTGCAACACACGCAACACTCTGCAACATGCCAACATACTGCAACACACCAATACACTGCAACACACCAATACTCAGCAACATGACAACATACTGCAACACACCAATACACTGCAACACACCAATACTCAGCAACATGACAACATACTGCAACACACCAATAAACTGTAAAACACCAACACTGCAACACACCAACACTCTGCAACACGCTAACACACGGCAACACACCAACACACTGCAAGACACCAATACACCATAACACACCAACCCACTGCAACACACCAACACACTGAAACACACCAATACACTGCAACACACCAACACTCTGCACCACACTGCAAGACACTAATACACTGCAACACACCAACACACCAATACACTTCAACACACCAACACACTGCAACACACCAAAACACTGCAACAAACGCAACACACTGTAACACAACAACACACTGCAACGCACCAATACACTGCAATGCACCAATACACTGCAACACACCAACACTCTGCAACACTCTGCAACACTCTAACACACGGCAACACACCAAAACACTGCAACACACCAAAACACTGTGCAACATGCCAACATACTGTAACACACTAATAAACTGCATCACACCAATACACTGCAACACACCAACACTCTGCAACATGCCAAAACACTGCAACACACCAACACTCTGCAACACGCCAACACACTGCAACACACGCAACACTCTGCAACATGCCAACATACTGCAACACACCAATACACTGCAACACACCAATACTCAGCAACATGACAACATACTGCAACACACCAATAAACTGTAAAACACCAACACTGCAACACACCAACACTCTGCAACACGCTAACACACGGCAACACACCAACACACTGCAAGACACCAATACACCATAACACACCAACCCACTGCAACACACCAACACACTGAAACACACCAATACACTGCAACACACCAACACTCTGCACCACACTGCAAGACACTAATACACTGCAACACACCAACACACCAATACACTTCAACACACCAACACACTGCAACACACCAAAACACTGCAACAAACGCAACACACTGTAACACAATAACACACTGCAACGCACCAATACACTGCAATGCACCAATACACTGCAACATGCCAACACACTACAACACACTGCAAGACACAAATACACTGCAACACACCAACACTCTGCAACACGCTAACACACGGCAACACACCAAAACACTGCAACACACCAACACTCTGCAACATGCCAACATACTGTAACACACTAATAAACTGCATCACACCAATACACTGCAACACACCAACACTCTGCAACACACCAACACTCTGCAACACGCCAACACACTGCAACACACGCAACACTCTGCAACATGCCAACATACTGCAACACACCAATACACTGCAACACACCAATACTCAGCAACATGACAACATACTGCAACACACCAATAAACTGTAAAACACCAACACTGCAACACACCAACACTCTGCAACACGCTAACACACGGCAACACACCAACACACTGCAAGACACCAATACACCATAACACACCAACCCACTGCAACACACCAACACACTGAAACACACCAATACACTGCAACACACCAACACTCTGCACCACACTGCAATACACTAATACACTGCAACACACCAACACACCAATACACTTCAACACACCAACACACTGCAACACACCAAAACACTGCAACAAACGCAACACACTGAAACACAACAACACACTGCAACGCACCAATACACTGCAATGCACCAATACACTGCAACATGCCAACACACTACAACACACTGCAAGACACAAATACACTGCAACACACCAACACACTGCAACTTTCCAATACACTGCAACACACCAATACACTGCAACATGCCAACATACCGCAACATACCAACACACTGCAAAACACGCAACACACTACAACACACCAACACACTGCAACATGCCAACCCACTGCAACACACCAATACACTGTAACACAACAACACACTGCAACGCACCAATACACTGCAATGCACCAATACACTGCAACATGCCAACACACTACAACACACTAATAAACTGCATCACACCAATACACTGCAACACACCAACACTCTGCAACACACCAACACTCTGCAACACGCCAACACACTGCAACACACGCAACACTCTGCAACATGCCAACATACTGCAACACACCAATACACTGCAACACACCAATACTCAGCAACATGACAACATACTGCAACACACCAATAAACTGTAAAACACCAACACTGCAACACACCAACACTCTGCAACACGCTAACACACGGCAACACACCAACACACTGCAAGACACCAATACACCATAACACACCAACCCACTGCAACACACCAACACACTGAAACACACCAATACACTGCAACACACCAACACTCTGCACCACACTGCAATACACTAATACACTGCAACACACCAACACACCAATACACTTCAACACACCAACACACTGCAACACACCAAAACACTGCAACAAACGCAACACACTGTAACACAACAACACACTGCAACGCACCAATACACTGCAATGCACCAATACACTGCAACATGCCAACACACTACAACACACTGCAAGACACAAATACACTGCAACACACCAACACACTGCAACTTTCCAATACACTGCAACACACCAATACACTGCAACATGCCAACATACCGCAACATACCAACACACTGCAACACACGCAACACACTACAACACACCAACACACTGCAACATGCCAACCCACTGCAACACACCAATACACTGTAACACAACAACACACTGCAACGCACCAATACACTGCAATGCACCAATACACTGCAACATGCCAACACACTACAACACACTGCAAGACACAAATACATTGCAACACACCAACACACTGCAACTTTCCAATACACTGCAACACACCAATACACTGGAACATGCCAACATACCACAACACACCAACACACTGCAACTTGCCAATACACTGCAACACACCAATACACTGCAACATGCCAACATACCGCAACATGCCAACACACTACAACACACCAATACACTGCAACATGCCAACACACTGCAACACACTGCAAGACAAAAATACACTGCAACACACCAATACACTGCAACACACCAACACAGTGCAACACAATGCAACACACCAATACACTGTAACACAACAACACACTGCAACGCACCAATACACTGCAATGCACCAATACACTGCAACATGCCAACACACTACAACACACTGCAAGACACAAATACATTGCAACACACCAACACACTGCAACTTTCCAATACACTGCAACACACCAATACACTGGAACATGCCAACATACCACAACACACCAACACACTGCAACTTGCCAATACACTGCAACACACCAATACACTGCAACATGCCAACATACCGCAACATGCCAACACACTACAACACACCAATACACTGCAACATGCCAACACACTGCAACACACTGCAAGACAAAAATACACTGCAACACACCAATACACTGCAACACACCAACACAGTGCAACACAATGCAACACACCAATACACTGTAACACAACAACACACTGCAACGCACCAATACACTGCAATGCACCAATACACTGCAACATGCCAACACACTACAACACACTGCAAGACACAAATACATTGCAACACACCAACACACTGCAACTTTCCAATACACTGCAACACACCAATACACTGGAACATGCCAACATACCACAACACACCAACACACTGCAACTTGCCAATACACTGCAACACACCAATACACTGCAACATGCCAACATACCGCAACATGCCAACACACTACAACACACCAATACACTGCAACATGCCAACACACTGCAACACACTGCAAGACAAAAATACACTGCAACACACCAATACACTGCAACACACCAACACAGTGCAACACAATGCAACACACCAATACACTGCAACACACCAACACAGTGCAACACGCCAACACACTGTAACACAACAATACACTGCAACACACCAAAACACTGCAACACACCAACACACTGAAACACACCAATAAACTGTAACACACCAACACTGCAACACACCAACACTCTGCAACATGCTCACACACTGCAACACACCAACACACTGTAACATGCCAACACACTGTAACACACCAATACACTGCAACATGCCAATTCACTGCAACACACTGCAAGACACCAATATTCTGCAACACACCAGCACACCAGCACACTGCAACACGCCAACACACTGCAACACACCAATATACTCCAACACACCAAAACACTGCAACACACCAATACACTGAAACACACCAATGCACTGCAACACACCAACACTCTGCAACATGCCAACATACTGCAACACACCAATACACTGCAACACACCAACACTCTGCATCATGCTAACACACTGCAACACACCAACACACTGCAACACACGCAACACACTTTAACACACCAACACACTGCAACATGCTAACACACTGCAACACACCAATACACTGCAACATGCCAACACACTGCAACACACTGCAAGACACAAATACACTGCAACACACCAATACACTGAAACACGCCAATACCCTGCAACACACCAACACTCTGCAACATGCCAACACACTGCAACACACCAATACACTGCAACACACCGACACTCTGCAACACACTGCAAGACACCAATACACTGCAACACTCCAACACACCAACACACTGCAACACACTGAAACACACCAATACACTGCAACACACCAACGCTCTGCAACACGCCAACACACCAACATACTACAACACACCAACACACTGCAACACGCCAACACACTGCAACACACCAATACACTGCAACACGCCAACACACTGCAACAATCAGAGGAATCAGGCCCTGCTGCAGATGCCTACATGCACGAGCAAGACTGGCTTTTGTTCTCCCACAAACCGCCATCAAAAGGCTTTGACAGGACAGGATTCACTGTTTGTTTTCTGTGGAGCGTCGGCATGTCCACTCTATCGAGATGCTGTCCGCCAACGACTCGCCTAATACAACGATTGTCAACAGATAAAGGAGAGGATGGCCACAGATGTAACAGAGACAGGTCCAAATGTCAGCTCTCCAGCAAGTTTCAGCTTTTATTCACAGTTTTTACCTTTGGTGCTTGTAGAGATCACATCATGTGATTCAGAGGGACTTCTGGACAGGATGTAACAGTGGTTATTGTCTATGCTGGGGACAGATTGAAGTTTTATTTAAACACATTTTGTGGAGGCAGACCTACTCTGCAGGATCAGATACATGAGCTGGATGTCTGCAGATACTTCAGTGTTTCATCACCTTCATTTACATGTTATTCAGAGATGAGGTGCAGGTTTTCCTTTGGACATCTGTTAGAAACGTTCAGTATTAAAGGGACAGTTCACTCAAAAATAAAAATGTAGTCATTATCTAGTCACCCCCATACCAATGAAAGTTTCTGAGTCCACAAAATTAATTTCTGGAATTTCACAGCAAAACTGAGTCACAGGATTCTTCTGAAAAATTAATAAGATGGGAACTTTTTAAAATGTCAAAAAACAACAGAATACAAATATAAACAAACACAATACAAATCTAAAATGATACAAAATTATATAAAATGACTCCATGCAGCTCATATGGCCCAGATTCTCATAGTATCAATAAACCTTCATATTTGCTCATTCTAATAGGTACTTATTATTATTATTATTACGTCACTCATGTTGTGGCCTTTCTGCTCACCTGTAGTGTACAGATGTCATAAAGTTAATATAGACTAATGTTACACTGGCTTTTGTCTCCACATGGGAGACAACCCTTTTTAAAATGTTTGTGTTGTTTATATTCTTGTATTGTTTCAGTCGACCCAAGGTTCATCTCATTTTACCTTGTTTGCAAAGTTGTGACATCATCTAATATAGCCAGAGATTAATGTTGTAAAAACAGTAGACATGGAACAAAGCTGACCTTGAACCTTGTGTTCCAACATGTGGAGGCAGCCCTGAACAGGAGAGATGTGTGTCTGTCAGGGGTCAGTGAGTCCAGACAGGAGACAGCTAAAGATGCTAGCTGTAGCTTCAGTTACTCTGCAAACAGGAGTAACCCTATCTGTTTAATGACAGTGACAGACTTCTCTTATAGATACTCTGTCCAGAGACGATCGTCTCTGCCCATTCTCCTGTCAGCTAGTTTAGTTAACTTAGTTAACTTAGTTAACTAGTCTCTATCTATGAGTAGATGTGTCCTTCTGCACGGTGATGCAGACAGAAAATAGTGCTTGAATAAAATAATGATTCCTAACATGTGAGAGAATAAAACATATCTATTGTATGTAACTGCAGTGGTTTCCATGAATAATACTAATATTTGTTTAAGGTAATAACCTCTGTTGAGTTAAATTTATATAAGGTTATTTTTATTTGTCAGATCGGTAAATGTAAGCCATACTTGGATCATAGGCTGTATGTGCTATGCTAGGTTTAGCTGTATCTTTATAAATGACCTACCAGCACACAGACTGCAGTGACTAAAGCAGCCTCATGTTAGCTAAAGCTGCCTTTTATCTGTGGAATAAAAGAGCTGAGAGTGAAGAACAAACTCTGACCACAGAGTCGCTCTCCTCATGTCGGGACACGGAGAGTAAAATATAAAGATCTGACATCATCTCTCTCCACCTGCTTCTCTTCTCTGACAACATGTCTGCTGAGGCAGCGTGTCCCAGCATGCAGCTGTTACATAAATTATCAAGAAGGAGGGATGAGGTCAAACTGGTTCCCTATAGGACACTATAAGGCTAATCAGTCCACATGTAAACCACTGACAGGAAGGACTGACAGGTGATTATCTGCTCATCATTGAATATTATAGAACTCATGTTATTGATGATAGCATATACCTTTGGTGTAAAAGCAATCAACTAGATGGATTTATCCAATAGGATGTAGTTATTTATATAATAGGATGTAGTTATTTATCCAATAGGATGTAGTTATTTATATAATAGGATGTTGTTATTTATCCAATAGGATGTAGTTATTTATATAATAGGATGTTGTTATTTATCCAATAGGATGTAGTTATTTATCTCATAGAATGTAGTTATTTATCTAATAGGATGTAGTTATTTATCCAATAGGATGTAGTTATGTATATCATAGGATGTAGTTATTTATCTAATAGGATGTAGTTATTAATGTCATAGGATTTAGTTATTTATCTAATAGGATATAGTTATTTATCTAATAGGATATAGTTATTTATCTAATAGGATGTAGTTATTAATGTCATAGGATTTAGTTATTTATCTAATAGGATATAGTTATTTATCCAATAGGATGTAGTTATTTATCTCATAGAATGTAGTTATTTATCTAATAGGATATAGTTATTTATCTAATAGGATGTAGTTATTTATATCATAGGATGTAGTTATTTATCTAATAGGATGTAGTTATTTATCTAATAGGATGTAGTTATTAATGTCATAGGATTTAGTTATTTATCTAATAGGATATAGTTATTTATCTAATAGGATATAGTTATTTATCTAATAGGATGTAGTTATTTATCTAATAGGATATAGTTATTTATCTAATAGGATGTAGTTATTAATGTCATAGGATTTAGTTATTTATCTAATAGGATGTAGTTATTTGTTCAATAGTGTGTTTTTTAAGGTTGTTTTTCCTCCTATAAATGTGTGTACCAGGGGAGCTGCCTTATGCTGTTACTTTTTCAGTATTTATCAATGATAGATATTGATAAATTTCTTTCTATAAGTACAGTGTTACTCCATTTGCAGATTATGCAACTAGATTTTGTATTAACATAACTGCATTAAGGATCATTATTCAATCTGAACTACAACTTCTCCTTAGTCTTGTGTTGAAGCCAAAACCAAAATGATCATGTTCAGGGCCAGAAATCAACCAGTAATAATGATGATGAGCCCAGTCTATCAGTATTTGGATACTGCACATGTTCTAGAGGCAAAGCTGCAGTCTGTTACTGGATGAGCAGACATCATGTTTTTTTGTTGTTTTTTTTACCTCAGGCAGAGGCATTAGTTTATCTCACCTTCACTGCTGACATCATCAGATTCCAGAGACAGTAATACACTGGAATCATGAGATACACACACATACAATATATGTGTTCACCTTTTATAGTGTGACTATTTCTATTATTGGTTTATCAGCTAGTATCAGCTTGTAACCGATAGAGAGGATGTGAGAATATGAAGAGTCCACCATCCCCCCCCCCACCCCACCCCACCCCCCCCCCCCCCCCCCCCCCCCCCCCCCCCCACACACACACACACACAGCCTGACAGTCAGATGATTTCCATATGCAGCCTTCAGAGATGCACTGAGCCGTACCTGGGTCACATGAGGAAGTCTTGGCACTAGCAAATCACATTCAAATTCTGGCCTCAAAATTTGCTTGCCTTCCAGCCAACATGGGGATAATATCAACTCTTTCATGTCAGCAATATGCAAAGAAGTGAGCCTATCCTGTCCAACCCTGTGTGTGTGTGTCTGTACTCTGACTGCAACATACACAGTTTATTCATGTTGTCTGTCAACAAGAACAATCACTTGTATAACATGAATTAATTACATGGCAAATATATTACTGATCAAATATGAGGATATGAACCAGCTATAAAGGATGGAGACAAATAAATAAGGGCACTACACCTTTAAATTCATGCTGTGCAGCCACACATTGTTTTGATAAATGAAGGGTCGGGTTCACAGTATCATAGCTGCCTTAGAGTCTGGGGTTGAATTCCTCCTCCAGAGGTTTTTAAAGACATTCCCTCTGTCGGCTCTTAGCACCCTTCTGTTCACATAGATTCTGGTTTGCACAGGTGAGAACATGAACGTTGATTGGAGATATTTTTCAGGAACAGGATGTTGAAACTCTCAGAA
>CM075192.1:2762196-2837196 GCA_037577475.1 Chaunax sp. Z400 | reverse complement strand
CATCTATCATCCTATATGTTCATCTGTCATCATATATGTTCATCTGTCATCCTATATGTTCATCTATCATCCTATATGTTCATCTATCATCCTATATGTTCATCTATCATCCTATATTTTCATCTATCATCCTAAATGTTCATCTAATATACTATATGTTCATCTATCATCCTATGTGTTCATCTATCATCCTATGTGTTCATCTATCATCCTATATGTTCATCTATCATCCTATATGTTCATCTATCATCCTATGTGTTCATCTATCATCCTATATGTTCATCTATCATCCTATGTGTTTATCTATCATCCTATATGTTCATCTATCATCCTATGTGTTCATCTATTATCCTATATGTTCATCTATCATCCTATATGTTCATCTATCATCCTATATGTTCATCTATCATCCTATGTGTTCATCTATCATCCTATATGTTCATCTATCATCCTATGTGTTCATCTATTATCCTATATGTTCATCTATCATCCAATATGTTCATCTATCATCATATATGTTCATCTATCATCCTAAATGTTCATCTATCATCCTATGTGTTCATCTATCATCCTTTGTTCATCTATCATCCTATGTGTTCATCTATCATCCTGTGTGTTCATCTATTATCCTGTGTGTTCATCTATCATCCTATGTGTTCATCTATCATCCTATGTGTTCATCTATCATCCTGTGTGTTCATCTATTATCCTGTGTGTTCATCTATCATCCTATGTGTTCATCTATCATCCTATGTGTTCATCTATCATCCTGTGTGTTCATCTATCATCCTATATGTTCATCTATCATCCTTTGTTCATCTATCATCCTGTAGGTTCATCTATCATCCTATATCTTTATCTATCATCCTATATGTTTATCTATCATCCTATATCTTTATCTATCATCCTATATGTTCATCTATCATCCTATATGTTCATCTATCATCGTATGCATTCATCTATCATCCTATATCTTTATCCATCATCCTATGTGTTCATCTATCATCCTATATGTTCATCTATCATCCTATGTGTTCATCTATCATCCTAAATGTTCATCTATCATCATATATGTTCATCTATCATCCTATATGTTCATCTATCATCATATATGTTCATCTATCATCCTATATGTTCATCTATCATCCTATATGTTCATCTATCATCCTATATGTTCATCTATCATCCTATGTGTTCATCTACCATCCTAAATGTTCATCCAATATACTATATGTTCATCTATCATCCTAAATGTTCATCTAATATAGTATATGTTCATCTATCATCCTATACGTTCATCTATCATCATATATGTTCATCTATCATCCTATGTGTTCATCTACCATCCTATGCGTTCATCTATCATCCTATAAGTTCTATCTATCATCCTATATGTTCATCTATCATCCCATATGTTCATCTACCATCCTATGTGTTCATCTATCATCCATATGTTCATCTATCATCCTGTGTGTTCATCTATCATCCTGTGTGTTCATCTATCATCCTGTGTGTTCATCTATCATCCTGTGTGTTCATCTATCATCCTGTGTGTTCATCTATCATCCTGTGTGTTCATCTATCATCCTATATGTTCATCTATCATCCTGTGTTCATCTATCATCCTGTATGTTCATCTATCATCCTGTGTGTTCATCTATCATCCTATATGTTTATCTATCATCCTATATGTTCATCTATCATCCTATGTGTTCATCTATCATCCTATATGTTCATCTATCATCCTATATGTTCATCTATCATCCTGTGTTCATCTATCATCCTGTGTTCATCTATCATCCTATATGTTCATCTATCATCCTGTGTTCATCTATCATCCTATATGTTCATCTATCATCCTGTGTGTTCATCTATCATCCTATATGTTCATCTATCATCCTATATGTTCATCTATCATCCTATATGTTCATCTATCATCCTATATGTTCATCTATCATCCTGTGTGTTCATCTATCATCCTATATGTTCATCTATCATCCTGTGTGTTCATCTATCATCCTATGTGTTCATCTATCATCCTATGTGTTCATCTATCATCCTATGTGTTCATCTATCATCCTTTGTTCATCTATCATCATATATGTTCATCTATCATCCTGTGTGTTCATCTATCATCCTTTGTTCATCTATCATCCTTTGTTCATCTATCATCATATATGTTCATGTATCATCCTGTGTGTTCATCTATCATCCTTTGTTCATCTATCATCCTTTGTTCATCTATCATCATATATGTTCATCTATCATCCTGTGTGTTCATCTATCATCCTATATGTTCATCTATCATCCTGTATGTTCATCTATCATCCTATAAGTTCATCTGTCATCCTATATGTTCATCTATCATCCTATATGTTCATCTATCATCCTATATGTTCATCTATCATCCTGTGTGTTCATCTATCATCCTATATGTTCATCTATCATCCTGTGTGTTCATCTATCATCCTATGTGTTCATCTATCATCCTATATGTTCATCTATCATCCTGTGTGTTCATCTATCATCCTATATGTTCATCTATCATCCTATATGTTCATCTATCATCCTGTATGTTCATCTACCATCCTATATGTTCATCTATCATCCTGTGTCTTCATCTATCATCCTATATGTTCATCTATCATCCTATATGTTCATCTATCATCCTATATGTTCGTCTATCATCCTGTGTGTTCATCTATCATCCTATATGTTCATCTATCATCCTGTGTGTTCATCTATCATCCTATATGTTCATCTATCATCCTGTGTGTTCATCTATCATCCTTTGTTCATCTATCATCCTTTGTTCATCTATCATCCTATATGTTCATCTATCATCCTGTGTGTTCATCTATCATCCTATGTGTTCATCTATCATCCTATGTGTTCATCTATCATCCTATATGTTCATCTATCATCCTGTGTGTTCATCTATCATCCTATGTGTTCATCTATCATCCTATGTGTTCATTTATCATCCTGTATGTTCATCTATCATCTTGTGTGTTCATCTATCATCCTATGTGTTCATCTATCATCCTATATGTTCATCTATCATCCTGTGTGTTCATCTATCATCCTATATGTTCATCTATCATCCTATATGTTCATCTATCATCCTTTGTTCATCTATCATCCTATGTGTTCATCTATCATCCTATATGTTCATCTATCATCCTATATGTTCATCTATCATCCTGTATGTGTATCTATGATCTTATATGTCTGACTAAGGGTTCTTTCTCTGCCATAGGGAGGATCGACCACCCCGCCTTCATTTGTCCAGATGCCAGGTGAGACATATGAGCTCTTCACCTTCCTGCATACAGATCTGTCACCACAGGCTCAGTCACTACTGTCATTACTGCTGCACTTAATGAAAACAACATCCCAATTAGCATTTGTCTGCACTTTTTTAAGAATTCCACCTTATGAACAATATGTGTTCCCACAGCCACCTGCTGCCATGATGAAAATGAGGTTGTTTTTGTCAGTCTGAAATCTTCGTCTTACAGGGTCTCACATGCTGCCCAGCTTTTACGGCATGAGGCGTCCCTTCATCTCAGATGCAGACATCTGCCCGTCCACGAAGCAGTTCTCCCCTGACGTCTATCCATCCACTCTGGCCGGTAAACCTCTGGGATGTGAGCCCTCCACCATGGCCAGCTACTCGTCCTTCATCGACAGCTACTACCCAGAGACCTTCGGCGATTACCGCAGCGCTGCTGCCTTCTCTAGCTCTGGAGGATCCTTCTTGTCTCCATCGGCCCTCTCTTCACTGCTGCCCCCCTTTGGTGGAGAGTCATCACATTTATTTCTGGTAAGGCGGAGTCCCTCTGCAGATATCTAGGCCATTATTAGGTCACTGTAAATCAAATCAAATCCCCACCTGGAACCTTTCTGTGTAGAGCATCTCCCACACATGCAGGATAGATAACTGGTATAGGTGTGAATGTGAATGGTTATTTGTCTTTCTCTGTGTTGGGCCTGTGATGAACTGATGACCTGTCCAGTCTCACCCAATGTCAGCTGGGATAGGCTCCAGCCCCTCACAGCTGTAGGATGAGTGGTTCTACATGATGGATGGATGAACTAAACCCTGATGGATGGATGAATGAACTAAAGCCGATCACCACGCAGATAGAAGTTAGCTTCACCTCATGGATAAGAGGCTTGTGTTTACATGAATGGTGTCTTCCTTGGCTCAGCTGTAACACTAGCTGGTTTAGTTAGCCAGCCTCTCATGCGTACGTAGAGACACACTTCCTTCTGTGTGGTCATACAGAAATATAATAGTTCTTATATGAACCTGCTCACAACAGGGTCTGTGGTTTATCCTCAGTAAGCAGTCATAACTTAAAGGAGACCTTACTGCTGAGTTTTTCAAATGTAGTTTCTCCATAACTCAGGAACTCACACCAAAACAATGTGGGTGGACCAACAACATCACAGGTTAGAGGAATAAGATGTATTTTGGATTTTGGGACAAACTGTCCGTTTAAGGAGGGGATTACAGCATCTTAAAGCAACAGTCACCTCTTTAAAAAGTGAAGCATGTTTTCATTGCTGTCATTATTCCTCCTGGACCAAATGGCCTTTAAGAAAACCCATCTGTCCGTGTTTTGTACAAAAATATGTTCCAAAGTTTATTTAAATATTCAGATTGGTCAAATATTGCACAGATGCAGTCAGTGAAAATGTCCCTCTTTAATTCCTTTTGACTCAAATAGTTCTGAACAGATCCAGATAAATGTTCTGTAGAGTTAGGGTATGGTCCAAGGACCAGTCCATCAGATTCTGGTGGTGATCCGGATCATCGTCTGGATCCAGAATGTCTTTAAAGGACTCTTTATTGTGGGACAATTACCAGATTTTATCTTCAAACTTCCTGGATAATGTCTACAATGATTGGACAAAAATGACACAATGACATCACCATAAGATCTAGCACACAGCAGAGTCTGATCTGGATCCAAGTCATATTCTGGATCTGGTGATCCAAAATGTTTAACTTTATAGGGCTCACAGAAAAATCACTACTGTGAGATAAATAATAATAATGATCCAGACTGACCTGCGATCAGACTGTACCTGAAACTGTGCTGATTCAGTTAGGGGTCAAATTTATCTTCAACAGTTCCTGATCTAGATCCTGAAGAAAATCACCATTACTGAAATCAAATTTTTCTAGAATGACTATCAGACTAATAATGATACCAATTTGATCCAGATTCTAGGGGTAGGTTTTCATGGTCCAGGAGACACATTATGAGGGTCACACTATCAGGGGACTGTTGATTTACTGATGGTTTATGGTGGCATCATGGGGACACTGAACTGCCTCAGTGAAGGTTTGCTGCCTCCGACTTATAACTGAAACTATTTTAGGAAGGGATCTCTTTGGGATCAGTATAAGCAGGATGAAAAACCTTCCACTGTTCATCTGGGGATCTGGACAACATATTGTTACGTTTATGAAATGTTTAACCCTGGTGCATGATGGGATGTTTTGAAATCTGTCTGTCATGAGGCTCCATTGGGAAACATATATACAGCAAGACAAACATGAGCAACATCAGTTAATTATAGAATCTGTGGACTGCTCAGTGTGGAGTAGTAGTCAGTAGTAGTAAGATGTAGTAAGTAATAGTCAGTAATAGTCAGTAATAGTCAGTCAGTAATAGTCAGTAATAGTCAGTAAGACTCAGTAATAGTCAGTGGTAGTCAGTTGTAGTCAGTTGTAGTATGTAGTAGTCAGTAGTAGTTATTAGTAGTAAGTAATAGTCAGAGTCACTAGTAGTTAGTAGTAGTCATTAATAGTCATTAATAGTCAGTAGTAGTCAGTTGTAGTCAGTAGTAGTCAGTAGTAGTAAGTAGTAGTCAGTAGTAGTAAGTAGTAGTCAGTAAGAGTTAGTAATAATCAGTAGTAGTCAGTTGTAGTGAGTAGTAGTCAGTAGTAGTAAGTAGTAGTCAGTTGTAGTGAATAGTAGTCAGTAGTAGTAAGTAGTAGTCAGTAATAGTCAGTAGTAGTAAGTAGTAGTCAGTAGTAGTCAGTTGTAGTAAGTAGTAGTCAGTAGTAGTAAGTAGTAGTCAGTAATAGTCAGTAGTAGTCAGTAGTAGTCAGTAGTAGTAAGTAGTAGTCAGTAATAGTCAGTAGTAGTCAGTAGTAGTCAGTTGTAGTAAGTAGTAGTCAGTAGTAGTAGTAAGTAGTAGTCAGTAGTAGTCAGTAGTAGTAAGTAATAATCAGTAATATTCAGTAGTAGTCAGTAGTAGTAAGTAGTAGTAAGTAATAGTCAGAGTCACTAGTAGTTAGTAGTAGTCATTAATAGTCATTAATAGTCAGTTGTAGTCAGTTGTAGTCAGTAGTAGTAAGTAGTAGTCAGTAGTAATAAGTAATAGTCAGTAATAGTCAGTAGTAGTCTGTAGTAGTAGGTAGTAGTCAGTAGTAGTCAGTAATAGTCAGTAGTAGTCAGTTGTAGTCAGTTGTAGTGAGTAGTAGTCAGTAGTAGTAAGTAGTAGTCAGTAATAGTAAGTAGTAGTCAGTAGTAGTCAGTTGTCGTAAGTAGTAGTCAGTAGTAGTAAGTAGTAGTCAGTAGTAGTAAGTAATAGTCAGCAATAGTCAGTAGTAGTCAGTTGTAGTCAGTTGTAGTAAGTAGTAGTCAGTAATAGTCAGTAGTAGTCAGTTGTAGTCAGTTGTAGTCAGTAGTAGTCAGTAGTAGTAAGTAGTAGTCAGTAGTAGTAAATAATAGTCAGTAATAGTCAGTAGTAGTAGGTAGTAGTCAGTAATAGTCAGTAATAGTCAGTAGTAGTCAGTTGTAGTCAGTTGTAGTGAGTAGTAGTCAGTAGTAGTAAGTAGTAGTCAGTAATAGTCAGTAGTAGTAAGTAGTAGTCAGTAGTAGTCAGTTGTGGTAAGTAGTAGTCAGTAGTAGTAAGTAGTAGTAGGTAGTAGTAAGTAATAGTCAGCAATAGTCAGTAGTAGTCAGTTGTAGTCAGTTGTAGTAAGTAGTAGTCAGTAATAGTCAGTAGTAGTCAGTTGTAGTCAGTTGTAGTAAGTAGTAGTCAGTAGTAGTAAGTAGTAGTCAGTAGTAGTAAGTAATAGTCAGCAATAGTCAGTAGTAGTCAGTTGTAGTCAGTAGTAGTCAGTAGTAGTCAGTAATAGTCAGTAGTAGTCAGTTGTAGTAAGTAGTAGTCAGTAATAGTCAGTAGTAGTCAGTAGTAGTAAGTAGTAGTCAGTAATAGTCAGTAGTAGTCAGTTGTAGTAAGTAGTAGTCAGTAATAGTCAGTAGTAGTCAGTAGTAGTAAGTAATAGTCAGCAATAGTCAGTAGTAGTCAGTTGTAGTCAGTAGTAGTCAGTAGTAGTCAGTAATAGTCAGTAGTAGTCAGTTGTAGTCAGTTGTAGTAAGTAGTAGTCAGTAATAGTCAGTAGTAGTCAGTAGTAGTAAATAATAGTCAGTAATAGTCAGTAGTAGTCAGTTGTAGTAAGTAGTAGTCAGTAATAGTCAGTAGTAGTCAGTAGTAGTCAGTTGTAGTAAGTAGTAGTCAGTAATAGGCAGTAGTAGTCAGTAGTAGTCAGTTGTAGTCAGTTGTAGTAAGTAGTAGTCAGTAATAGTCAGTAGTAGTCAGTAGTAGTTAGTTGTAGTCAGTTGTAGTAAGTAGTAGTCAGTAATAGTCAGTAGTAGTCAGTAATAGTCAGTAGTAGTCAGTTGTAGTAAGTAGTAGTCAGTAGTAGTCAGTTGTAGTGAGTAGTAGTCAGTAGTAGTAAGTAGTAGTCAGTAGTAGTAAATAATAGTCAGTAATAGTCATTAGTAGTAGGTAGTAGTTAGTAGTAGTCATTAATAGTCTTCAATAGTCAGTTGTAGTCAGTTGTAGTCAGTAGTAGTCAGTAGTAGTAAGTAGTAGTCAGTAGTAGTAAATAATAGTCAGTAATAGTCAGTAGTAGTAGGTAGTAGTCAGTAATAGTCAGTAATAGTCAGTAGTAGTCAGTTGTAGTCAGTTGTAGTGAGTAGTAGTCAGTAGTAGTAAGTAGTAGTCAGTAATAGTCAGTAATAGTAAGTAGTAGTCAGTAGTAGTCAGTTGTGGTAAGTAGTAGTCAGTAGTAGTAAGTAGTAGTCAGTAGTAGTAAGTAATAGTCAGCAATAGTCAGTAGTAGTCAGTTGTAGTCAGTTGTAGTAAGTAGTAGTCAGTAATAGTCAGTAGTAGTCAGTTGTAGTCAGTTGTAGTAAGTAGTAGTCAGTAGTAGTAAGTAGTAGTCAGTAGTAGTAAGTAATAGTCAGCAATAGTCAGTAGTAGTCAGTTGTAGTCAGTAGTAGTCAGTAATAGTCAGTAGTAGTCAGTTGTAGTCAGTTGTAGTAAGTAGTAGTCAGTAATAGTCAGTAGTAGTCAGTAGTAGTAAGTAGTAGTCAGGAATAGTCAGTAGTAGTCAGTTGTAGTAAGTAGTAGTCAGTAATAGTCAGTAGTAGTCAGTAGTAGTAAGTAATAGTCAGCAATAGTCAGTAGTAGTCAGTTGTAGTCAGTAGTAGTCATTAGTAGTCAGTAATAGTCAGTAGTAGTCAGTTGTAGTCAGTTGTAGTCAGTTGTAGTAAGTAGTAGTCAGTAATAGTCAGTAGTAGTCAGTAGTAAGTAGTAGTCAGTAATAGTCAGTAGTAGTCAGTTGTAGTAAGTAGTAGTCAGTAATAGTCAGTAGTAGTCAGTAGTAGTCAGTTGTAGTAAGTAGTAGTCAGTAATAGTCAGTAGTAGTCAGTAGTAGTCAGTTGTAGTCAGTTGTAGTAAGTAGTAGTCAGTAATAGTCAGTAGTAGTCAGTAGTAGTCAGTTGTAGTCAGTTGTAGTAAGTAGTAGTCAGTAATAGTCAGTAGTAGTCAGTAATAGTCCGTAGTAGTCAGTTGTAGTAAGTAGTAGTCAGTAGTAGTAAGTAGTAGTCAGTAGTAGTCAGTTGTAGTGAGTAGTAGTCAGTAGTAGTAAGTAGTAGTCAGTAATAGTCAGTAGTAGTAAGTAGTAGTCAGTAATAGTCAGTAGTAGTCAGTAGTAGTCAGTAGTAGTCAGTTGTAGTCAGTTGTAGTAAGTAGTAGTCAGTAATAGTCGGTAGTAGTCAGTTGTAGTCAGTTGTAGTCAGTTGTAGTCAGTTGTAGTGAGTTGTAGTCAGTAGTAGTAAGTAGTAGTCAGTAGTAGTAAGTAATAGTCAGTAAAAGTCAGTAGTAGTCAGTTGTAGTAAGTAGTAGTCAGTAATAGTCAGTAGTAGTCAGTAGTAGTCAGTAGTAGTAAGTAGTAGTCAGTAATAGTCAGTACTAGTAAGTAGTAGTCAGTAGTAATCAGTAGTAGTCAGTAGTAGTATTCCTCATCCTCTCTTGTCTTTCTGCCTCAGAGAGACTCATGGGAGCAGTCAGTTCCAGACTCGGTGTCCCAGGTAGAGTCTCTGTGTCCCGACACCTTGGCCCCCGTCAGCGTCCCACCTTCCATGCCCAGCCCAGAAACCCCAGGAAGCCCCTCGCAGTACCACTCACCCAGCCGCGACTCCTCCATGGGCCCTAGCAGCCAGCCCTATACCCTACACCCCCTGGAAGACAGCCACTATCACCCCCTGACCACCAGCAGCTCCTACCCAGTTCCCTCCACCTCCTTCCCCTGCCCCTCATACATGAGCAGCCCTGTCAGTGAGCTGGTGTCCAAGATCGTGACAGAGGAGGCCCCTGAAAGCCACGCCAGCTTGGCCCCCAGCGGTGAGGCGCACTCCTGCTGGCCCAAAGAGGACGGGGTGGGCCCCTGGTCCTCCTACGAGATCAGAAGATCCTACTGACTGGAGAGAGGATCAGACTAACATTTAAACAGTGACCTCAACAAACAGCACACTAAGCCAATAAGCTGCAAGCGTATGGCTTATTGGACAATTTAATTTACTAAGAGAAGATTTGGATATGTGTTCAGAAGAATGTGGTAGAAATTCCTCCTTTTTTAAATGTGTGTTGTTTTTCTTTGATTCATAGATTTTTTTAAAAGATTGATCAGTGTGGACATGATCAGAAAACATTTTCCTCATAAGCCTCAAAACTGAAAAACAAGTGTAAAAAATGACAGCTCCTGCTGGATGATAAAAAAACTATGTGAACATGTCAGATACTAAAAGTATCTCAGTGGTGGTAAGAAGGTGTACGTGTACCATCAGAAGGTACTCGTACCCCCAATAGGTACTTGTACACCTACCAGTGGGTACAGGGTCGGACTGTGGAGGAGCTCAGCGAATATTTTCAGTTTTTATATCCTCATGTTTGTGTTTCGATGAAAATAATGTAGCATTTCAAATGTGAATCTGATCTGTAGGATATTTATAAGCAGAATAACCAATAAGTAGATCAAACAGCTTCACACCAGCCAGAGTCAGCTGGAACACTGAGAATTTATTCAAATTAACACGAGATTGAATGTTCGTCACAACATGATCCAAAACTAAACTACACTACACTAAACTAAACTAAACTAAACTAAACTAAACTTAACTTAAATTAACTGATCTAAACCAATAAGTACATCTGATCTAAAAACAAATACATAAAATAAAATAAAATGATGATCAATTATCCAAAAATATTGACTCCCAAAAGATTGAAGTTTTTTAACTACACAAACAATTTTTATCTAATTTATTATATTTGTTAAATTTTAAGGGTCACATGTAATGCAATGTTTTTCTACAATGTTTAAGTCAAAGTGAATGAATTAAATAACTTTGTCTGATTAAATTAAATGAATACATTTATTCATAGTGACTCAACATGTCAAAGGCATTACATTAAATGTGGGAAATTATATTAAATATATTTAGTAAAATTAGATGGAAATATGACAAGTAATAAAAAATTATTAAATTCAGTGTTTTTTGCATTGTCATTTCTTTGAGTGTAGATTCTCGTCGCAGTGGTGCTAGTGTGAAAACTCAAAAAATATTCTTGCTAAAATGTTGACTTTAATTTTTTTAAGTACATGTACCATGTTTATATAATTTTATTACCTAGTTTCAGTGTAAAAGTTGACATTTAATGCAATGTTGTCATGTTGAGCCAGTGTGAGTGAATTAATTAACTTGGTCTGAATAAATAAAATAAATGCAAATTATACATATCTTCATGTTTTATTAAATCATTACATATAAACTTCATATGTATTTATTATTTTTTAAGTATTATACAGTAAAATAATGTATTTCGACTAAGTTATTCTGTCTCTTGCAATAAATTTATTTACATTGACTAAGCATTAAATGTGACCTTTAATTGACCTTATCTAATATAATAAGATAGAAATTTGAGTCATTGTAACACTTAAAGTCGATGTTTTAGGCGTAACTTTCTTTGAGTGACGGCCAACATCATCCACTTTGTTAACGTTCATGGTGTTACATATCGTACTGTTTGCTATCAATGCAAATGAGCTCACTTTGAACTTGACAGGTGGTGATGATGAAGCTGTGGAAGCACGACTTGACCAGATGGGTCCCTGTTCTAGATTGTTAGATATGACTTTGTGCAGGATTTTATAAGTGTGTATAATTTAGGTGAAGAAAATAAAACAATGAAGAACCTGAGAGTGTGATGAGGGTATTTCTTCAGCTGTATCATTGTTTCTATAGAATAAAATGGAACAGCTGCTCTCTGTTGGGGCCCCATAGGAAACTAAAGATGGTAATAGTTCACATTTACCCCATTATAGCATTCAAAAATCACCATATAAAGAATTAATACATATTTACTTACTATAGGCTCTTGTAGTTGTAAACAGATATATTTTAGTTTTTAATTTAATAAAAGTTATTTTTAATAACTCAGCTCTAAAAAATGTGAAAAGCTGCTATAAACTTTTAAGACATGAACAGACATAAAGAGGCCTTTAAGACTCTAATATTGATCTTTGATTGAATTCATCTTTTCAGCTCATATACATTTATTAAAGTGAGGTCTGTATTTGTGTTCACAATGCTATGTTGATGCTAATCCTTCATTTACACGTCTCATTACAACTTACTTTATACTGTATTAATATGAAAATAAATATTTGTGAAGACATACACATTTAAAGTGTGTGTGAATTAAAAATTCAGTATATTTACACCGACTAACAATTAAACAGAGTTACAAATATGTCCAGGTGTGTCATCATGACATCGCCCATAATAGTAGGAGTTATTGTTGTTAACGAAGACATTCATAAACACAAATAATCTTATATCTCCTACAACTACACTTACATATTTAATCACTGTATATTAAAATGCAGTGTTTTCCAAAAGGTGTTTGTCTTCACTTCACAAGAAAACCGGGTTGTTTCAGATTTATTAGTTTCTCACTGGGATGTTCAGAATATGTGCAACAGTGACGGTTATGAGCTCCCCGTATTTTTCTAATGAACCGTATCAATAGACCTTCGATCATTCACTCTGTTTAACCTCTATCCATGTGTTTTTTGGTCTGTCAGCAGGATTAAAACTACTGGACAGATTCCAGAAAACCTGGTGGGAGGACTGGTCCTGATCCAGAATAGACACCATTAAATATTGGTGTGGATCTGGATAAAGGGGTGGATCCAGGATTTTTTTTTTCACTTTCTTTAACACTGTGTGAAAGAGCATTTTTCACCATTTTTGGTAATTTCTCAGAGACTAGAATATAAGATAAGATAAGCTATACTTTATTGTCCCCGTGGGGAAATTCTTTCTCTGCATTTGACCCATCCTGAGGAGCAGTGCTGCCTTTATGGTGCCCAGGGAGCAGATTGGGGCTCAGTATCTCAAGGATACTTCGATATGTAGACATGGGGGAAGGTCGAACCACTGACCTTCTGATAAGTGGACGACCACTCTTAGCCCCTAAGCCACAGCCGCCCCAGTCAGTATAGATCACATCCCTCCACCCTCATCCAAAATCAAACTATAGTCCAGTAACCATAGTTTAAGGTTAGTGGATATATAGCAGTCAGACATTTAAATGTGATGGTTCAGAAATGACTTTTTATTTGGATCCACACAAAATTGGAAATTTTGATGGAAATCTGTTCAGTAGTTATTGTGTAATCTAGCTGACAAACCTGAAAACAGAAACCTTCTTTATGGAGGGAATAATAAAACATGGGCTGTGAAGAAATAATCTGGTGCTGATCCAAAAAAAATAAATCCAGTATATAACAGTATATAACTCAATAACCTTAGATTGTGGTTCCAGAGCGATGAGTCTGATTTTGGATGAGGTTTGACTTGATAACAGGAGACTGTTGGGTTCATGTAACAAACTCATCTCAGTGCTGCTCTTTTGAACAGATGTGTCATCTCTAACATATCACCTTCAAACATGCAGATCTATTTGTGATGGATTTTATTTTTAGATCTGGAATAAAAACTGTAGTAATAATAATAATAATAATAATAATAATAATAATCGTGTTGAGTCCATCCAGACGTAAAGGCAGGACGAAGGAAGATGTTCTCCCTTCTGATCACTAGAGGGCGCCCCGACACCACTGCTGCAGCGGGAGAAGAGGAGCGCTGTTCTGCAACAAGAGGGAGAAAAGCTCGAATACAGGAGAGACGAGGAGACAGGGATGAAGAGGGTTTGAGTGTGTGATGAAGCGAAGAGGAGACGTTATAAAAAGTGATGGTGGTGACAAAATTAAACTCAATAAAGCGGCACAAATAAGGTATAAACATGTGGTAATGGTCAAAACCTTGAATTGTCTATATGGGTTGTGTGTCATTTCCACTACTGCAACTGCAACAGTCATATAGTGGTGGTGATAATAATAATATAACAGTCATGATAAAAACAGTAATAATAATAACAATACCAGACTTTAATGACCAACATTTGGCAAGTTTGACAAACCAAGCTGTTCCAGGTGCTTACAGCTGGCGAATAGGACATAATGTAAAATAGAATATTTGTAATAAATGATTTAATTAACATGCGTTGTCCACATTATGAAAAAGTGAAAATATATCCTGACACTTCTATATAATCTGGTATGTATGTATTGTTGGTATCTGGAGCACAGAGAGAATTATCAACGCTCCTAATGCAACTTTAAATAGGAAATTAAAAAAACAAATGTATTTTAGCTTCTACTCTTCTACTGAGGTCAGTTTGGATGTGAGCTGATGTGGTGCTGAATTAAGAAAGTAAAAACACCGTCAAACTGTAGATCTTCACTGGATGAACTGTAGAATAAAGTTTTCTTTTTGTTAAAAGATAATATTATAAAGACTGAGGGCCACTGAGTATCTGCAGCCTTCAGCAGGTGAGTGGGCTCTCAGCTCTGACTGGAGGAGCTGAAGGCCTGTGATCTCAAAGATGGCTACTGCCCTTTGCCACGCCCACTTCTTCCCCACATTTATGCGATTTTCTCTAAAATAAAGCTTTAAAATATGTTTGAATGTGATGTCATTGTGCGGAGTGGCCGCAGTAAACGTGTAATCGCAGACTTAAATTGAAATGCAGTGTTAAGTTGCGCACATGAAGCACCCAGTGCTGCAGTGCTTAATGAGGGGGTGTGATGCTCTGATATTGCAAAAGGAGGATAAAATTAATAAAAGTGTGGATTCTTTTCGGTCAAAATGTAAAATTATTTTGTATTACATTAAAGTGGAGCTTATACAATGTCTATGCGTAGTGATTTTCATTGAAAAATCGATATAAGTCTGTTGCCTCTGAATATTCAAATTGAAAGTAACGCGCAATCAAATCATTGTCAAATCATTGAGTTCTAGGGGTTTTAAATAGTAGGCATGGAGGGAGAAAATCTCAAACTAATATGTCCCCAGCTATATTACAATATTGTTGTATGCTCTGACTCTGCTGTAAGACATTTGTGTCGAGATTTTTGGAGACTTTTGCACAAATTTCGTTCTTGGCCATTTTGCTGAGGCAGAAAAGGACGTTGTGGAGTCCCACAGGTCTTCTCCAAGGAGCCTCTCTTCATCTCAACCATCATGTCAGGTGAGTTTCACATCGGATTTCCATCTGGAAACGACTTTTGTAGCATTTTTCCTGTTAAACAGAAAAGAGAAAAGAGAAAAGGGGAAAGTTAATGGTAAAATCAAAAGCACAACACAGTCACGATCAGACTGTGGAGGGCTTCCCTGTAGATGTTAATTCTATCACAAGTTGACATAATAGTAAAGATGACCAACAGTAGAATCCATCTTTAATCATATCTTAGTGTTTTGTTTCCTAGTTGTTGGGGCATCAGTAGAGCCGATTTACTGCATTAAAACGGTCCCATTTAATGCTTTACCGATATTTAAGGGTTTATTATGGGCTGTGTTACTGTGGCCGCTGTCTGCTCACATACACGTTCAATATGAAGACTGTGATGTTCACATACATTTTGTTTAAAATATGATTCCTGCTGGATGTAACATTTCAGCCATGGAGTCTCTGCCCGGGCTGCTGATGCGTAACAGGACGTTAGGAGTAACCGTGCTGGAGTGGGATGTGTCTGCTGTGTCATTTTGGCCTACTATTCGACAATTTTACGCCAAACCATCAAAGTAGCTTTTAGCTGCATGAATATTTATCAGATGAGGTTTCGCAGCAGATGCTCCGTCTCGTTATCAAATCGCCGTTTCCAAACGGCTCGCCACTCCTGGGTGCATTAAATTACGCCTTTAGGCCTAAATTACGTGCACCCATGCGAGGCCTTCTGTCAGGATTCCTTAATCAAACTTCACTTATAGGAAATAGGCTATACGGCCAATTATTTTCTGTGCCGCAGTGAGCCTGAAATCACAGTGCGCTCTCAGGCAGCACGGAGCTGAAATGCGTAAAAAGGTCTTTTCAGCTTTCACCGAAACAAACTTTAGTTTTCTGTAGATTCTTAAACAAAACTGTTCGAGTCCAAACCTTCAGCAGGTTTACTGAGAGATGTTCTCACGTTTAGCTGCTGATCGTTTTAAACAGACTCGTTTCAGCTCTTTGTTCGTGCGTTTTACGCGATCACCGATAGCGTCTTCAACCAATTATATCAAACAGTCTTACTCGTATTCTAAGATCTAACTAGATCCACATTTACATCATCAACATCCATTCTATCATATACACGTCTATGATCAGGAATATTTACTTACGCTGATAGTTTTTGCCTTTGTTCCTGGTCTGACCGGGTGTGGCTCGGCAGCGCGGATCGTATACAGGCTGCAGTGGAGGAGTCTGCTGACAGCGTACTAGGAAATACCGACCGTGTGATGCCGTAAGAAGCAGCTCTGATCGGGGGCAGAGGGGGCTCTGGGGTCGGGGCAAGTAGGAAAAATTCCGGGAGCCACGCACACAGTGTGCGCTAATAATGCATTTTTACGCACCGTGGATTTGGACACTATTGAACACGTCCAAGCGGTGCAGAGAGTTCAAATGATAGTTTATTATTTAACGTAACATGATGTATGTGTCATCAACGTTTTCAACCACAAATATTGCTTTCAACAGTTTATAGAGTGGAGGACAATAAGAAGACGTCATCATTTCATGGAGTTTTATTTTATTATTATATTACTGAGAAAAATAATCTACCCAATAGTTTTATTTAGAGGAAAAAGGCATCGTGGGCGTAAACTCAGATAGGAGTCAGGGAGAGGGGGGCTGGGGGGTGGGGTGGGGTCTTTTATTGTCCGCTCCGAGGAGGGTGTTTAGTAAACATGAGTAACACGCTGTTCTCTTTATGTAGATAAGCCGAGGGTGTACCAGGGTGTCCGAGTGAAGACCACGGTGAAAGAACTGCTGCAGAGGCACAGAGCCCGCGAGGCCAACAGTAAGAAAGTTAAAAAGGTAACTTTACCCCCCCCCCCCCCCCCCTCCCCCCTTATCTCCCTCCCCAGTACATCCTTACTGTCCCTTACTCTGTCCCTGGAAGAGAGAATCAAACTGTCACTGAGCGCAGTAATAAACGGCCTCTGTAAATAACTGACATTTAACAGGGCCATTAAGCACGCACGCGCGAACACACATACGTTTACAAGAGAAAAACGCCAAGAAAAGATGTCTTTCAAATTTAAATCCAAACGTCCCGACAGAAAATATCTAATGTTCTCCTCCTGACAGATATCCCAGGCTTGTCTGGATCTCCAGGATCTCTGCGCGTCCACCTTTCCAGGTAAGTTTACCCAGCAGCATATTAATGTTATACATCTATTAAAGCTAGAGACATTCTGCAGCATTTCATCTCACCCCGACTTAAAGCAAATACAAACCCACATTTTCATGTAAATAACAATTATCCGAATTTAGAAATCCGCCCATAACCACGACCGCAGCTCTGAAAGTAATCTGTAGAAGTATCAACACTGGCTGCAAAGAAAAAGTCAGAAACACATCAGACCCGACCCTGAACCTCAAACCAGGAACGGTCACATGGAAAGAGACCAGCTAGTCACAGCTACAGTATGTATCACAGTCAACGGCTGACGGCTGCATCCCAATGGCCCCGGTCCCTCTTTATAAAGCAGGGCTACATTTAAATGTGCTGTCTGATGTTATGACATCACCGTCTGACCTTAAAGGCTTATTTAAATGTCTTCCTGTGGCCTGACGCCATGCAGACTAAGGTGCAGAGTTATTATGGCGCTTATGATATTTTCCCTTAACGAATAATTAATAATAATTATAATAATTTAATTAATAATTTAATTTAATTTGCGCCGTAACATCTGAGCAGGTTTTAAACTTTAGTGTAGCTCTTATATGTGTGATCACGTGTTAACCTGTGGTCGGTGATGAACCTTTTTATTTTGGATTTTTTATTCTATTTCCATGCTCGACCCCGTCAGGTCGCTATGTGGACCCTCCCACCGCCGTTCCTCCAGCTGACTCCAGCAGCTCGCGCGCCGACTCGTTCCCGTTCACCGACAGCTCGTGCAGCATCCAGATGCAGGAGAGCGCCTTTAACGACATCCAGCAGCAGTTCGGGGACATGATGTTGCCCAGCAACGGCTACAGTGGCCACATTAACAGCAGCGGCGGCAGCTACAACACCCACCTGCCTCCACCCGCCTCCCTCCCGTCGGTCTGGTGCCATGGACTCTCCTCTGACGCGGACTACTATGGCCACGGGATGGTAGGTTCTAACAGACAGAAGTGATTACCGGTACTGTTCTGGAGGTTCTGTGTGTGTAGCAAATCTATCACCCCATGATTATTTATTATTGATTATCAATATTAAACATGTAATATGTCATCAAAAGTTTGGACACAGTTTCATCTGTATCTGTGAATGAAATAAACATAACTAACAGTTTATTACGTTGGAATAAAGGTTGTTATGTTATTGTCTCATTAGCAGAGACCTGTATGAGGATGAATTCACTAGTAATTATATTTGTGTGGCCTGTCAGAGCAGTGGTTTTCAAAGTGTGGTCTGGGGACCACCAGATGTCCTTAAAGTGTTCCACTGAGTCATCAACAAAAGGGGAATCATTTATTTTCAGAGTGTAAATGGATTTCATGCACTTTGTGTCATCAGACATCTAAAAGCAGAATTCCTCTCAGGAGACTCCTGGACTTCATGTGGACAGTTTGGGAACCTCTGGTTCAGAGCAGCTGATATTGCTTCGTTTGCTGCTTAAATAATTCAGAGGGAGTGAGACAGCAGAGAGTTTAAATATGTGGACACAGCCTGAATAAAGAATATAAACACATCAGTAGAGGAACGGTATTATTTCAGAACATGAACTAAACTCACAGGCGTCCCGGGGAGCCTGAGATATTCCACCACAGGACACGTCAGTCAATCTCCACCCTCCTCCATGTCCTCCTTTCTTTCAGGCTCCCTGCTCCTCACCGGAGTCACTGAAGCTCTGCAACCCCGTGGATCACCACAGCTACTCGCCACAGGACTCCTTTTCCTCCTCTTCCTCCTCCTCCTGCTACGACTCACCCACCAGGATGGAGTCCAGCTACCATGGCTTCACCTCTGAGCACTTCCACTATCAGCACTGCAACCTCCAGGACTGTTACTGCCTGGCCCACTGCTGGCCCGGCCAGCAGGAGAGCTTCTCTGCTCCCGAATACACACCTTACTCCAACCCCACAGACTATCCCTACACCTGTCCTGTGGAGGAGAGCTATTTGAAGAGGGAGCTGCAGATGAGCTCAGAGATGTGTTACAACATACTATGATGAGACCTCCAGCCATATTCCTGTCTTTTGAATGTAAATGTTTGACGGTCCTCTTTGCATTTCATTGTGTGCTGACTGGATTTAGGTTTGATGGAGTGAATATGAGGAATGATGAATGGATGGAAAGACTGATATTTTTGTATCGATTGCCTTTTTTACTACTCAGATTTATTTTCATACACATAACTTGTTGCTGTACTAAATAAAAAAAAGTAAAACTCACCAATGTGCTTAAATTAATGTCACATTATTGACTGACAAAGAGGGCATCCTTGCACTGAGTCTGCAGTAAAAGGACCTCAACTGTTCAAATCAAAGCTTTACTATCTGCATGTATATCTGTATACTTTATTTCACCTTAAACTCAAGCAAACAGATCTAACCCGATCATAACAAAAACAATACATAAACAAAGACTGTGAATCAAAGTTTATTTATTTTATCAATTTATACATGAATAAAAAACATTATTATGAAAGGAAGAGAAAAACTAAGACATCAAATATGAAGACAGGATGAGACACGATGGAGGGATGATGACAAAATATGATAAAAACATCAGACTGACAAACAATGAACACAAATACTAGAAATAAACTGCTTAAATGCAAAAATGTTACTAAATTCTAATGTCAGCAAACTTTAACTGCATTATAATTATTATTTGTTGAAAACTTGAGTTAAAATGTTAAAGAAAGAGAAAAATAAATCCTGGAGCCACAACAAAATCTAATCACGTCCTCCCTGACCCGACGACCCGAAAATCTGATGATCCGAAAATCTGATGACTCGACGATCCGATGATCCGATGATCTGATGACCCGATGATCCGATGATCTGATCATCCGATGATCTGATGACCCGATGCTTCGATGATCCGATGATCCGATGATCTGATGACCCGATGATCCGATGATCTGATCATCCGATGATCTGATGATCTGATGACCCGATGATCCGATGATCTGATGACCCGATGATCCGATGATCTGATCATCCGATGATCTGATGACCCGATGCTTCGATGATCCGATGATCCGATGATCTGATGACCCGATGCTCTGATGATCTGATGATCCGATCATCCAATGATCTGATGACCCGATGCTCCGATGATCTGATGATCCGATGATCTGATGATCCGATGATCCGATGATCCGATGATCTGATGATCTGATGATCTGATGACCCGATGCTCCGATGATCTGATGACCCGATGCTCTGATGATCTGATGATCCGATTACCCGATGATCTGATGACCCGATGCTCCGATGATCCGATGATCCGATGATCTGATGATCCGATGATCTGATGATCTGATGATCCGATGATCCGATGATCCGATGATCTGATGATCCGATGATTTGATGATCCGATCATCCGATGATCTGATGATCTGATGATCCGATGATCCGATGATCTGATGATCCGATGATCTGATGACCCGATGACCTGATGACCCGATGATCCACCTCTCTCCTAACAGTCACTGACATCTGTAGAGAGATAACTAACAAACACTCAAACACACAAACACTCAGTGGCTTAGTGGAACCTCTTGGTGTAAATAGTGTGAAATAGAAACCCAGTTGTCCTGTCAGGGTTTGTTGTGTTAATATTTGGCTCCACTCTCTGAACAAGTTGCTACAGCTCTCTGTGTTGCTTAATGTCAGGTCCCCTCGATTTATCGCTCACCTACCACACCTACCTATGTGTGTGGATGTGTGTGTGAGCGTGTGTGTGTGTGTGTGTGTGTAGTGATAGTGTAGTTCCCGAAAGACGGCAGAAATATAAATACTTGTGGATAAATAATCCTCCACCATCTCCAGAACAACAAACAGCTCCTCATTAATGTTCATCAGAGATATGTCAGCAATAAACTACAGCTTTAATACTGTTCAACATTTGTTCATATAGAATTATTTACATGAAGAAAGCTATTATCAACACAAAATGTTATACAACTTAAAAGACCGGCCTTTAAATTTAAATTCTAAGCATTAATACATACAAGAATATCTGACTATTTTTTAAATACTAATATTAATCATGTCCATATGCTTGATCTTTTTAAATTGACAGTATGTTTTATTATATATTGAGAATTTCACAAAAATGTAGAAATTTGTTCACATAACTAAACAAAAAAATCCTGAATGTGTTTCTCTCTTAAAATCTTATCAACCCTCATCCTTCACTAAACTATCCTGGACACGGACAAACAGACCTGTGATTGGTCAGTACAGTACAGACATGAACAAGGAAAGCTGCAGTACTTATGAACTGACCTCAGGCTTGTTCTTTGACCCACATGAGCCATAACTGACCTGCTCAACCATCAAAATGTGACAGAAAAACGTCTGGAGGGAAACTTAAAGAGCTCAACAATGAACAGTCTCAGATTCACATGGTGTCATCAGTATTATCAGATGGTATTAGAACAAATGTTCATGTATTGATATTGTTATCATTATCCGTGTCAGGTGACCACTGAGAACATTTTGTCACAGCTGATTTAAACTACTGTACATCCAAATGTTTTTGTTTTTTTTGTTTTCAATCTATCTGCATGTACAGTACCAGTCAATAGTTTGGACACAGTTTCCCATCCACTTGAATGGGAAACTGTGTCCAAACTATTGACTGGTAGTGTATGTTTATGGTTTGTGCCAAGATTGGTAGAAACCATTTCTTTAAAAAAATACATGCAGTTTGATTTTGCAGCAGATTATGCCGATGACACACAATTATACTTATCAATGAAACCAGGTGAAACTAATCAACTCATTAGACTTCAGGCATGTCTTATGGGTATAAAAAACTGGATGATGTCCAATTTTCTGTAACTCAATTCTGACAAAACTGAGGTTATTGTGCTGAGCCCTAAACATCTCAGAAACACACTATATTAATAACCACTATGGATGACATTACCGTGGCCTCCAGCATTACCTTGGCCTCCAGCATTATCTTGGCCTCCAGCTCCACCGTGAGGAATCTGGGTGTTATGTTTGATCAGAATATGTCCTTTAATCCCCATATAAAACACATTTCTAGGACTGCCTTCTTCCACTTGTTAATATATCAAAAATCATTCTGTCTCAAAAAGATGGAGAAAAATTAATCCATGCATTTGTTTCTTCCAGGCTGGATTATTGTAATTCTCTATTATCCTGTCCCAACAAGTCTCTAAAGACTCTCCAGCTGATCCAGAATGCTGCTGCACGTGTCCTGACCAGAACTAGTATCAGAGATCATATCTCTCCTGTATTAGCCTCTCTGCATTGGCTCCCTGTAAAATCCAGAATAGAATTTAAAATCCGTCTCCTCACATACAAAGCCCTTAATGGTCAGCACCAACATACCTTCAGGAGCTCGTTGTACCCTACTACCCATCTAGAACATTACGCTCCCTGGATGCAGGGTTACTTGTGATCCCTAGAGTCTCCAAAAGTAGAACAGGAGCCAGAGCCTTCAGTTATCAGGCTCCTCTCCTGTGGAACCATCTTCCAGTCTGGGTCCAGGAGGCAAACACCCTCTCTATATTTAAGAGGAGGCTTAAAACCTTCCTTTTTGATAAAGCTTAGAATTAAGATGTCGGGTGTCTGTTCCCTGACTTTACTGCTGTTTTCCCCTGTCTGTATTTAAAGGGTTCATTGAGGCACATAGAAAAGTCTAAAACAAAGTTTAAAAAGTAAAAAGTCTCTGAAGGAAACAGGAACAAATAATGTGTCTGTTATAAATGAGGTCTAATTTCTTTTAGCTGTTTGACCTGAATAAAACCTGACCTGAATCCACGTACGCCAAATTCTTGACACAAAAGAAGATTCACTGCATAGAAATTAAACTGTGTTGATTCTGACCTTTCACATACTTCCCTCCGAGCCAGAAAGCTGACATGTAGCAACAGACCTGGATCCCTGTTAGCTACCACAGATAATGATGATGGGAGTGCAATGATGACGCCTCATCTTTTATATGAGTAATTATAATAATGAGTAGAAAGCAGCCACAGACCTTAGTTTCCCCATCATCACACCAGACATGTCACAAGGACGTCAAAGCAATGATTGAGGGAAATGCCTCACAATGTTAAACACATTAAAAAAGATTCCTGCATCTGCCTCTTACTCCAGATCCACTCCAAAATTACATTTATAAATTACCAATTTCCAGGTATATCTGTCGAGTAGTTTTTGTGTGATCCTGCTATGACACAAGCAGACAAACCAATGGCAGCAAAAACATCCAAAGAGGAGGGAAACAGAATTGGAGGAACTGAAGTTTGAGTTTGTGACTTTGTGTTTGTTGCAGAGCTTCAGATCAGTCTGGGTTTGGTGCTCCCAGTTCTCCTGGGGGTTTCCAGCTCCAGACAAACCAGTCTAGAAACTAGATGGCCCCCAGAGACTACATACCAGGACCAGCTGTTCTCTACTCTGTGCTGTGGAGTACAGCACCAGTCCAACCTGTGGAAACAGTTTACATCTGAGTGGGACTCTATGTATGTGGATATATTTCCATGAAAAGTAGTAGAATTGTGTGAAAATATGACTGTGTCTTGCTGAAGCATCAACATCACCTGTCAATCATTTCTTATGATCCAAAATGTGTGTGAGATAGTATCTGACCCCGTGTGTTCCTATATGTTCTTCTTCTTCTTCTAAGGGTGATTATTATTATTACCTCCACTAAGGGAAGAGGTTATGTTTTTGCCAGCGTTGGTTGTTTTGTTGGTTGGTTTGTTGTTGGTTTGATAACAAGATAACACAAAAAGTAATGGATGGATTTTGATGAAATTTTCAGGGGATGTTGGAAGTGGCCCAAGGAAGAATCAGTTAGATTTTGGTGGTGATCTGGATCACAGTCTGGATCCAGGAATTTTTTCTAGGATTAAACTGCCACATGTACACTTGTAATGTAACAAGATGGGGCTGTCTGTGTGGTTTTGAGTTTTGTCTGTGTATATGGGGACAAGTGCAGCGTAATGACGTAGGTGCGTGCATGTGTGTTCTGGTCAGAGCCGTATCTTTCTTGATCAGAGGTAAGCACTGCTTTGCCGCACTCCGTCAATAACGTTAATAAAAGTTTTTATTTATGGTTCAAACTTAATGAAACTGTTGTATATTGTTCTCAGTGATGTCTGACTCATGCTGTGTGAGTCTTGTACAGTTTTGAGTTCGCCAAGTCAAGTTTGATCATTGTGAAGATAATTAGCTAGCACTAGCATGATAAATTACCATCTTCCTCTCTGTCTTGTTCGTCCCTCATTGATGGCATCTCTCTGCTGCTTTTGGGTGTAATGGAAATATCCCGAACTGAGCTGCATTGGCGGAGGTCTGCGTTCTCTGAGTGCTTTCTAGTTATTATTATTATGATGATGATGATGATGCTGTATTGGAGATGTTTCTGTTCATCAGTCTTTGGGTACAGGGCCTGTAGCCCTCAGCCAATCACAGTGTGAAATTAGACTCCAGGCTAAAATAACACTTTTGTTTCCATGTTTCTCCTCTGCTCTTTTTATTTCTCTGATTTGCTGCTTTGTTAACGCTTTAAATTAACTATATATCCAGCCTGTAATTCGTATCCTCTCCTATATCCAACAGGTTATTTCTTGGCCCATGCTGTGAACATCAGGCTGTTTTTTTTTTATAAAATCCTGACAGACAGAAACAAACCACACTGAAAACATGGCCTCCGTGGCGAAGGTAAAAATCTAAGAAGAAAATGTCAGACAGTTGTAACCAAAGGTATGTCGCTGTACTCCAGCGTCCCCCAGCTACAGACTCGTGGGTGGAGTGAGGATGCAGCCAGTGGGCCACAATTGTGGCAAGCGTTTGCTCGCAGGTAAACCCACTTTTGTGCATAGAGAGCATAACAAATCACACCATAGGCCAGTCAGTCAATGGTGGGATCGTTCTTAACAAAGGGTGGAGCATCCCCCTGTCCCAACACCACCTTCACAGGTACCAGTGTGTGTCTAAGATGCTTTATCTCTTCTGCAGCTACACATTGCTGCTTCCATCATGAAGGTGACACTGCTCTGTAGAGTCTACTGTCATGGTGCCTCTGTCTCATGGGAGCCTGGCTCTCTAATCACTCTCTCCAGTCTAAGTGTATGCAGGTGCTGCAGTGAGGCATGGTCGTCTGTGGGTGCTGGATGGCAGTTCACACCTGGTCTTCATCATCATCATACTCTGCTTAAAAGACCGGCCTTGACTTCCACTCTTCGTCAGATCGTCTGCTAACTATTGTAGTATTCATGTTCAGGCTAAACTCTGATCTCTTCCTGGATTTATATTCCTGTGATTCGTTCTTCCTGTCCTTGTCTCCTAGATCTCCAGGAACTGCCAGCCACACCTGCCAGCCTCACCACTCTGCCACTCAGCCCTGCTGTCCAGCCTGCTTCAACTCTCAGCCTACTTCTAACCCTGTCAAGTAACAATAAACCAGTGAAACCTTTATCTGTGTCTGTGTCTCGCTCTTGGGTCCAATCCAAAGAAAAGCCATAACAGAACGATCTGGCCAACATGGACCCAACGGACACAGACGCAGTAAAAGAAGCCATCACACACCAAGGCATTCTGCTGGGCAAACGTGAGCAAACATTACACTCATTAATGGAATCTCAACAGGCTAATCATCTCCAGCTATCGCAACTTAACGCTCTGGTTCAGTCATTTACTACCCAACTCTCTCAAATCATGCAGGTTCTACAACTGACTCCACCCCCAGCTTCTCCTCCACCTGTTGCACCCACTCATGAAGTTCAGATGCCAACCCCGGAGCCCTACGCTGGAGACACAGAGAAGTGTCGGGGTTTTCTCATGCAACACAGCAACGTCTTCACTCCCCGTTCGCAGTCCTTCAACTCCGACGGAGTAAAGGTATCGTACATTGTGGGATGGTTGAGAGGTAGAGCCAAGGCTAGGTTATGTGGTGGCACTGCTAATCCTCCTTCTTATGATGAGTTCATTGATGAATTTAGGAAGGTTTTTGACCATCCCTCTCGCTCCTCCGAGGCTGCCACATGCCTTAATGATCTACGCCAGGGACGGAGATCGGTGTCTGATTATGCCATCGATTTCTGCACCCTGGAGGTGGAGTCTGGTTGGAATGAGGTGAGTTTGTGTATGGCCTAAACCAGAAGTCCCCAACCTTTTTTGCGCCACGGACTGGTTTCATGTAAGAAAATATTTTCACGGACAGGCCTTCAAGGTGTGGGGATTAAATATGACGAAATAAAATGATACGACCGGCATGAAAAAAAATATTAAGTGCATTTCTTTCAAAAAACTCCAAAGGTTTGTCTTTTAATGCAGGGTGCTTGGTCTCCATGTGCCAAAGCAGTTTTGAAGGCTTCATTGCCTCATTTGCTAGCCTGTCGCCACATATTATGCAGAGCGGGCTTGGCGCGTGAGAATCACCTGTGGCGATAAACCCGTATTTTAAGTAGGACTCCTGATATTGTCTTTTAAATGCAGCTTTCTTTTTCTTAGAAGTCGTAGGCTCTTCTTCTTCTTCTGTCTCCTCATTGGGCCTTTTCCCCTTTCCAAAGAAGCTCTCCAAAGACGTTTGTTTTTTACTCATTTTTGCTAGCTTGTGGGCTTAATTTTTGGGGTAACGTATCACGTGACCGAGACGAGCGTCTTGACAAAACCCGGTCATTTTTAAAAATAAAACATCTTTCAGACACTGATAATCAATCAAATATTTTTTTATTCATTCTTTCTGTGTGACCTGGTACCAAATAAGCCCGGTGGTTGGGGACTGCTGACCTAAACGACCAATTAAAGGATGAATTGATTTATCGAGAGGAACCCAACTCACTTGACTTGCTTATTTCTTTGTGTATAAGGATTGATAACCGCATACGTGACCAGTGCTCGGAGAGGAACTACAACTCCCATCAGCCCTCCCCCAGCCGCCCGCCCATAACTCCATCAGTCCGGAAAAATGCACCATCCCCCGCCTCATCTGTGCCACTCCCCAATCTGGAGACTCCAAGGGAGGAGCCCATGCAGTTAGGACGAGCCTGCCTTACTCCAGCAGAGCGACAACGTCGACTGCTGGCGGGTGAGTGCTTTTACTGTGGCCAAGCATCTCACCTGATCTCCTCCTGTCCAGTGCGGCCAAAAGAAAGAGCCCACCAGTAGCTGCAGGGTTACGGCTGGACAACCTCAGTAATAATTCCCTGCCTAGAGTCCAAGTTTCTGCTGCCATCCGTTTTAATGCCCAGTCCTTCCTACTTAATGCTCTAATTGACTCTGGCGCTGAGGAAAATTTTCTGGATCTAAATCTGGTGAGAAGATTTAATATTCCCACTCATCCACTCAACTCTCCACTCAACGTGTCAGCTTTTGATGGCAGTTTTCTGGCTCAGATCACCCTACAGACTGAACCTCTGAATCTCCTGGTTTCTGGCAATCACAGTGAGTGCATAAAGTTTTTTGTTTTTTCATCTCCTCACTCTCCCTTAATACTGGGATTCCCTTGGCTTAAAAAACACAACCCTCATATAGACTGGTCCATTGAAAATATTGTAAGTTGGAGTCAATTCTGTCATAATCACTGCTTAAAATCTGCTCTCTCCCCTCATTCCAAGATTCCTGAAGTCCCTTCCCAGTTATCATGATCTGGGAGAAGTATTCAGTAAGCAGAAAGCTCTCTCTCTTCCTCCACATCGGCCCTACAATTGTGCTATTGACCTTCTACCCGGAGCCACGCTACCAACCAGCAGACTCTATAACCTGTCCCGGTCAGGCTATGGAACAATACCTCACTGACTCAGTGAGCGTAGGTATAATCCAGTCCTCCACCTCACCAGTGGGAGCTGGGTTCTTATTTGTCACTAAAAAAGACAAATCTCTTCGTCCCTGTACTGACTACCAAGAGCTTAACAACATAACCATTAAAAATAAATATCCTCTGCCTCTCATCAGCTCTGCCTTCGAACTACTCCAGGGACTTCAGCACCATGGACAGCATCGTGGATTTATTTCAGAGCCATGGTCTCTGCCTCAGGACTCAGTCAGATAAAGGATCAATGAGTCTGGTAGATGAGACTAACATGTTCATGACTGTATATAAATGGGGACAACATGACCGCTACTCTGTAAAGAAACCAAACCATATGGATTAGCCCCTGATGGTGGCTGCAGTATCACTCATAAATCCCTCTGGTCCAAACCAAAAGTTCACAGCATCACATGAAATAAAAGAACCATCTTTTATCAAAGATGGTTTCTGTCATTTTATGTTCAAGTGATATGTCGCTACAAACAGGGTGTGTGATGTCATGATTGAACTCCAAGTTTGCAACCTGCACACTGAAAATAGAAGGTTACCCTGATGCTTGTTGCAGACACCTTTATGTCTGTGCTGAATTACACTAATGTATTGTAAATGCATGCATCTTCCCAATGGCTGCACACATTGGACACAGTCTACCATGGAGCTGTAAAGTTTATCACCAATTTTAAAGCCCTTACCCATCACTGTGTATTGTATGCTAGAGTTGGATGGACTGCCTTGTCAACTCGCAGACTTAACCACTGGCGTACTCTTATTTATAAGGCTATTGTGGGTCTGTTTCCTCCTTATCTCTTGACCTACATCAATCGAAAATCCATGAGAAGTTGAAGTCTTCGCTTTCAGGACTTATTCCAATTAACTGTCCCTAAAGTCTGAACAAAACTTGGAAAAAGGTCATTGAAGTTGGCTGCTCCCTCTGCCTGGAATCAGTTGCAGAATGATCTTAATCTCAAAGAGCTGGTCTCACTGAACGCATTCAAGCCCATCTTAAAAGAATTGGATGAAGAGAACTCAGGCTGTAGATGTTTTGACAAATACGGATGTTTCATCTCAACTTATGACGTTTTTAATTTATTTTCTGTGTAAATACCTATCTGTATGTATTCTGTATGTTTGCAACTTCATCTGTGTGCTGCTGCCTGTCTTGCCCAGGATGCTCCTGCAAAAGACATTTTTAATCTCAATGAGACTTTCCTGGTAAAATGAAGGTTAAATTTAAAAAAAAGTAAATGAAATGCTACAGGTGTTGCTGATGGTATGAATGTAAAAGAGGGTTAGAGTTAGGGACCCCTCCAGGGGGGAACGTTTTTATTGGGCTCGCCTCGCTACATGCAGATTTTCCACTGAAGATCCCCTCGACACCATCGCTGCATCCTGTGCTACAGGAGTAGCACACTGAGGAGTGTACACACTGAGGAGTGTACACACTGAGAAGTGTACACACACTGAGGAGTCTACACACTGAGTAGTGTACACACTGAGGAGTGTACACACTGAGGAGTCTACAAACTAAAGAGTGTACACACTGAGGAGTATACACATTGAGTCTACACACTGAGGAATATACACACTAGGGAATCTACACACTGAGGAGTGTACACATTGAGAAGTATACACATTGAGTCTTCACACTGAGGAGTCTACACACTGAGGAGTGTACACACTGAGGAGTATACAAACTAAAGAGTGTACACACTGAGGAGTATACACATTGAGTCTACACACTGAGGAATATACACACTAGGGAATCTACACACTGAGGAGTGTACACATTGAGAAGTATACACATTGAGTCTTCACACTGAGGAGTCTACACACTGAGGAGTGTACACACTGAGGAGTATACACACTGAGGAGTATATACACTGGGGAGTATACACACTGAGGAGACTACACACTGAGGAGTATACACACTGAGGAGTCAACACACTGAGAAGTCTACAGACTGGAGAGTATACACACTGAGGAGTATACACACTGTGGAGTCTACAAACTGAAGAGTATACACAGTGGGGAGTATAGACACTGAGAGGATTATACACACTGACTCTACACACTGAGGAGTATACACACTGAGTCTACACAATGAGGAGTCTAAAGACTGAGGAGTCTACACACTGAGGAGTATACACACTGGGTAGTATACACATTGAGAGGAGTATACACACTGAGTCTACACAATGAGGAGTCTAAACACTGAGGAGTCTATACACTGAGTAGTGTACACACTGAGAGGAGTATACACATTGAGGAGTGTACACTCTGAGTAGTCGACACACTGAGGAGTATACACACTGAGGGGTATACACACTAACTCTACACACTGAGTACTCTACACATTGAGGAGTATACACACTGAGTCTACACAATGAGGAGTCTAAAGACTGAGGAGTCTACACACTGAGGAGTATACACACTGGGTAGTATACACATTGAGAGGAGTATACACACTGAGTCTACACAATGAGGAGTCTAAACAGTGAGGAGTCTATACACTGAAAAGTCTACACACTGAGTAGTGTACACACTGAGAGGAGTATACACACTGAGGAGTGTACACTCTGAGTAGTCTACACACTGAGGAGTATACACACTGAGGAGTATACACACTGAGTCTACACAATGAGGAGTCTAAACACTGAGGAGTCTACACACTGAAAAGTCTACACACTGAGGAGTATACACACTGAGGAGTATACACACTGAGTGTACACAATGAGGAGTCTAAACACTGAGGAGTCTATACACTGAGTAGTCTACACACTGAAGAGTATACACACTAACTCTACACACTGAGTACTCTACACACTGAGGAATCTACACACTAAGGAGTATACACACTGGGGAGTATACACACTGAGAGGAGTATACACACTGAGGAGTGTACACACTGAGTACTCTACACAATGAGGAGTCTATACACTGAGGAGTTTACACACTGAGTGTACACAATGAGGAGTCTAAACACTGAGGAGTCTACACACTATGGAGTATACACACTGGGGAGTATACACACTGAGAGGAGTATACACACTGAGGAGTCTAAACACTGAGGAGTCTATACACTGACTCTACACACTGAGGAGTGTACACACTGAGGAATCTACACACTAAGGAGTACACACACTGGTGAGTATACACATTGAGAGGAGTACACACACTGAGTACTCTACACATTGAGGAGTATACACACTGAGTCTACACAATGAGGAGTCTAAACACTGAGGAGTCTACACACTGAGGAGTCTACACACTGAGGAGTATACACACTTGGGGGTATACACACTGAGAGGTGTATACACACTGAGGAGTATACACACTGAGGACTCTACACACTGAGGACTCTACACACTGAGGAGTGTACACATTGAGAAGTATACACACTGAGGATTGTACACACTGAGGAGTATACAAACTGAGGAGTATACACACTAACTCTACACACTGAGTACTCTACACACTGAGGAGTATACACACTGAGTCTACACAATGAGGAGTCTAAACACTGAGAAGTCTATACACTGAGAAGTCTACACACTGAGAAGTATACATACTAACTCTACACACTGAGTACTCTACACACTGAGGAGTATACACACTGAGTGTACACAATGAGGAGTCTAAACACTGAGGAGTCTATACACTGACTCTACACACTGACGCGTGTACACACTGAGTAGTATACACACTGAGGAGTATACACACTTGGGGGTATACACACTGAGAGGTGTATACACACTGAGGAGTATACACACTGAGGACTCTACACACTGAGGACTCTACACACTGAGGAGTGTACACATTGAGAAGTATACACACTGAGGATTGTACACACTGAGGAGTATACACACTGAGTCTACACAATGAGGAGTCTAAACACTGAGGAGTCTATACACTGAGTAGTCTACACACCGAGGAGTATACACACTAACTCTACACACTGAGTACTCTATACACTGAGGAGTTTACACACTGAGTGTACACAATGAGGAGTCTAAACACTGAGGAGTCTATACACTGACTCTACACACTGACGAGTGTACACACTGAGTAGTATACACACTGACTCTACACATGGAGGAGTATACACACTAACTCTACACACTGAGTACTCTACACACTGAGGAGTATACACACTGAGTGTACACAATGAGGAGTCTAAATACCGAGGAGTCTGCACACTGAGGAGTGTACACAGTGAGGAGTATACACACTGAGGACGATACACACTGAGTAGTGTACACACTGAGTATACACACTGACCCTACACACTGAGGAGTATACACACTAACTCTACACACTGAGTCCTCTACACACTGAGGAGTATACACACCGAGTCTACACAATGAGGAGTCTAAACACTGAGGAGTCTGCACACTGAGGAATGTACACACTGAGGAGTGTACACACTGAGGACTCTTCACACTGAGGAGTTGACACATTGAAGAGTATACACAAGCAGGGATGTACAACTGAGGAGTATACACACTGAGTCTACACACTGAAGAGTATACACACTGGGTCTACACAATGAGGAGTATATACACTGAGAGACGTACAAACTGAGGAGTATATACACTGAGGGATGTACAAACTGAGGAGTATACACACTGAGTCTACACATTGATGAGTATACACACTGAGGACGATACACACTGAGGAGTATACACACTGAGGACGATACACACTGAGGAGTATACACACTGAGGAGTGTACACTCTGAGTAGTCTACACACTGAGGAGTATACACACTGAGGAGTATACACACTGAGTCTACACAATGAGGAGTCTAAACACTGAGGAGTCTACACACTGAGTAGTCTACACACTGAGGAGTATACACACTGAGGAGTATACACACTAACTCTACACACTGAGTACTCTACACACTGAGGAGTATACACACTGAGTGTACACAATGAGGAGTCTAAACACTGAGGAGTCTATACACTGAGTAGTCTACACACTGAGGAGTATACACACTAACTCTACACACTGAGTACTCTACACACTGAGGAGTTTACACACAATGGAGTATACACACTGGGGAGTATACATACTGAGAGGAGTATACACACTGAGGAGTCTAAACACTGAGGAGTCTATACACTGAGTAGTCTACACACTGAGGAGTGTACACACTGAGTAGTATACACACTGACTCTACACACTGAGGAGTATACACACTGAGTCTACACAATGAGGAGTCTAAACACTGAGGAGTCTATACACTGAGTAGTCTACACACTGGGGAGTATACACACCGAGAGGAGTATACACACTGAGGAGTCTAAACACTGAGGAGTCTATACACTGACTCTACACACTGAGGAGTGTACACACTGAGTAGTATACACACTGACTCTACACACTGAGGAGTATACACACTAACTCTACACACTGAGTACTCTACACACTGAGGAGTATACACACTGAGTGTACACAATGAGGAGTCTAAACACTGAGGAGTCTATACACTAAGTAGTCTACACACTGAGGAGTGTACACACTGAGGAGTCTTCACACTGAGGAGTGTACACACTGAGTAGTATAGACACTGACTCTACACACTGAGGAGTATACACACTAACTCTACACACTGAGTACTCTACACACTGAGGAGTCTAAACACTGAGGAGTATACACACTAACTCTACACACTGAGTCTACACAATGAGGAGTCTAAACACTGAGGAGTCTGCACACTGAGGAATGTACACACTAAGGAGTGTACACACTGAGGAGTCTTCACACTGAGAAGTTGACACATTGAAGAGTATACACACGCAGGGATGTACAACTGAGGAGTATACACACTGAGTCTACACACTGAAGAGTATACACACTGGGTCTACACAATGAGGAGTATATACACTGAGAGATGTACAAACTGAGGAGTATATACACTGAGGGATGTACAAACTGAGGAGTATACACACTGAGTCTACACATTGATGAGTATACACACTGAGGACGATACACACTGAGGAGTATACACACTGAGGACGATACACACTGAGGAGTATACACACTGAGGAGTATACACACTAACTCTACACAATGAGTACACTACACATTGAGAAGTATACACACTGAGGAGTGTACACACTGAGGAGTATACACACTGAGGAGTGTACACATTGAGAAGTATACACACTGAGGAGTGTACACGTTGAGAAGTATACACACTGAGGAGTGTACACACTGAGGAGTATACACACTGAGGACTCTACACACTGAGGGGTGTACACATTGAGAAGTATACACACTGAGGAGTGTACACATTGAGAAGTATACACGCTGAGGAGTGTACACACTGAGGAGTATACACATTGAGGAGTGTACACACTGAGGAGTATACACACTGAGGACTCTACACACTGAGGAGTGTACACATTGAGAAGTATACACACTGAGGAGTGTACACATTGAGAAGTATACACGCTGAGGAGTGTACACACTGAGGAGTATACACATTGAGAAGTATACACACTGAGTCTACACACTGAGGAGTCTACAAACTGAGGAGTGTACACACTGAGGAGTATACACACTGAGGACGATACACACTGAGGATGATACACACTGAGGTGTGTACACACTGAGTAGTATACACACTGACTCTACACACTGAGGAGTATACACACTAACTCTACACACTGAGTACTCTACACACTGAGGAGTATACACACTGAGGAGTCTGCACACTGAGGAGTGTACACACTGAGGAGTCTGCACACTGAGGAGTCTTCACACTGAGGAGTTGACACAGTGAGGAGTATACACACTGAGGAGTCTGCACACTGAGGAGTGTAAACACTGAGGTGTCTACTGTTTTTGCCATAGCAACATGCCCAGACACAAACTGACAAAAAAAAATTATACAAACAGAGGCAGAACAGATTATATTATGTTGCTTACAAATGATGTGGTTATATTTCCACTAAGAAGTGAACATGTTCAGTCAGTCTCATATTGTGGTTTATGTGCTGTTTTAGTGCAGTTTGTTTTCGGTGTGGTAATCACAGACCATAATATTCAGTGTCTCTAGTTTCAGCTGCAGGCTGTAGAGCCCCTGAGAAAGACTCCTCTATAGGGTTCCCTAATGTCTGCCATAAACCGGATCAACCTTCTTAATTGACTTTGGTGGTCTCATACCTGAGTGAAGCCTCCTGAACTGCTAACTTCAGCTTCTTTTCACCTTTGTTTCTACGCTCTGATCCCAACCAATAGAAGAATTTTATCACTTGTTATCACAAGGTCACATTAAAGTGAAAGGGCTGGGGAATGTGGGACTGATATCAGCAGTAAGTCCAGATCAAGATGTGGTCCACCGTGACCTGGCTGTCTGCTGCTCCTCACTCTGATCTGTTACAGTAAACAAGGCCGCTCTCTGCTGAGGTGACCCCGTTCACCTCCAGGGTCACTCCAGCAGCCCTGGTGAGACAGACGTGGATTACGAGAGGGGAGGTGTGTGTGTTGACGTGCTTCATCCCTTCAGGTGTCTGATAGCTCTAATGGCTCTGATGAGACAGCAGTGATTAGTGGGTCACACTGTCTAGCCTGTTGTCATGTTTCAATGCATTTATCACAGCATGAAGCGTCTCCATCTCATCTATCTGTCAGAGCTGGAGGCTACGAACCAAAGGATCAGTGAATTATACTGATCTGTTGTCAGATCCAGAGGAGTGAATGATATTCAGGGTTTCACAGCATCCTCCTTACTGAAAATCCCACAATCCAGTTTGTTATCTGTTTTGTTCCTTACTACTGAATTAAAAAGAATGGCACTCAGCACAGTGTTTATTTCAGCCAAGGAAAAAAGACCCTGTCTGTTTATCCGGTATGTTCCAAAACGTCATCCACAGACTGTCACTGAGAGAACCAACACACTGTGGTTCACTGCTACACTGGCATGCAATGTGGGGCTCAGTGATGGGCAAGACAGAGAGATTCGTGGAGGAGAACAAGGACTGGACAGAGTATGAGGAAAGGTTGGGACACTTTTTCCTCTCTAATGACATTACGGAGGAGGCTAAGAGGCGCTTCATTCTCCTGAGTGTGTGTGCAACAAAGACTTACAAGTGGATGAGGAAAAAAGCCACGAAAGCCAGGAGAAATTCCATATAATGAACTGGTCCAGCTCATGGGGAACCATCATAATGCAAAATCTTCTGTGATAGTCCAACGTTTTAAATTTCATAGCCACTTTAGAAAGCCAGGACAGTATGTGTTCAGGGACAAGCTGGGTACGTTGAGGGGCATGACGGTGAAACTACATGTCGACCCTGAGGTGTCTCCCCACTTTTTCAGGCCCAGACCGGTGCCCTATGGTATGAAGGGCAAGGTTGAAGAGGAGCTAGAGCGTCTGCAGAGGTTAGGCATTATTTAACCTGTCCAGTTTTCAAGGTGGGTGGCTCCCATTGTTCCTGTTTTGAAAGAAGACAAAACTGCAAGATTTGTGGGGACTATAAACTCAGTGAACCGGGTCTCCAAGCTGGAGGAGTATCCCTTACCACGGGTGGATGATTTGTTTGCTACCCTGTCAGGGGGGAAACTATTCACTAAGCTGGATATGAGTCACGCCTACCAGCAGCTACTTCTGGACAAGGATTCAAAAGCATATGTCACCATTAATACTAACAAGGGTCTGTTCATATATAATTGGCTGGTGTTTGGGGTGGCCTCTAGCCCTGCAGTTTTTCAGAGAACCATGGACACTCTGTTGCAAGGGATCCCACATCTTGCAGTAAATCCGGATGATATCCTGATAACTGGCATCAGGTCAGGAAGCGGAGCATCAGGCAAACTTGGAGCAGGTATTTAAACGGCTCTCAGAGGCAGGCCTGCGACTAAAAAGAGGCAAATGTGTTTTCCTGTCATCAAGTGTGACATATTTGGGACACAAAATTACTGCTCAGGGGCTCAGTCCAGTGGAGGATAAGGTGAGAGCCATTAAGAGGTCCAGGGCCCCAAGGGTGTACAAGAACTCAGATCGTTTTTAGGGCTGGTAAACTATTATGGCAAGTTTCTTCCTGACTTGTCAAGCATTTTGGCTCCACTCTACCACTCTACACCCTGCTTCACATGGACACTACATGACAGTGGGGGAATGAGTGTGACGAAGTGGGTGAGATCTCTTCTTTACTCACCACTTTTCCCTTACCCATTTACTTTTCACATTACAGTATATTATTTTTACGTATGTTAATTTTGCTATATATTACTATTGCTAGAGTAACAGTGCCTCACTTAACTATCCCGGGTTTGTTGGTGTTGGCATTAAGTTACAGTTCATATCAAAGTATATGAGTAAAAGCAAACACACACTCATAAATTATGTTCAATTACTTTTATTGTGTTGCAGACCTGAATTTTGTTAAATTGTATATTTCTTTGTTCATACTCACAATTGTTTGCTCTTTTGTTTAGACCCACTATGCAGGAAAAATGTTTGAGAGGCAACCGCCCAGCATTTGCTGATATTTATAGTGTTGGTGATGTCATAGGTGACATCACTGGGCCGAACCAAGTAGAGGGTTTCCTTTACAGTAGAATTTCCTAATGAATGTGAAGTTTGGTTTATTGAAACATGCTAAAATAATCTGTGTAGATTATTTCCCCTTTTAAGTGACTTTTAAAAATGGAAGTTGCATCTAATATAACCATAGTAGAGTATGTACTTTCCTGTTGTGAAAGGTATTGTAACATATCTACCCATTTGATTATGGTATTGTATGGTATGGTATATGGAGTAGGAGCAGTTCTCTCTCATGTGATGGAGGACGGGTCAGAGAAGCCAATTGGTTTCGCTTCACGAACCCTGACCGCAGCCGAGAAGGGTTATTCTCAGTTACACAAGGAGGGTCTGGCTGTTTTTGCTGTGCAGTGCTTTCACCAATACCCCTATGGCTGAGCATTCACAATTGTGATGGACCATGAACCCCTGATGGGCCTGTTCAGCGAGAATAAGTGCATTCCACCGCTAGCCTCAGCCAGGATACAGCGCTGGGCAATTGCATTGTCGGCTTATCAGTATACTATTATGCAAGGATAACGCAAATGCGGACGTACCGAGTCGACTGGCCTTACCCGACACCCCTTTACCACTTATGTGCCTCCAGAGACTGTGTTTTCTTTGATGAAGCTGACAGAGATGCCATTAACAGCATGTCAGATCAAGCAGTGGACAGGGAAGGATCCTGTCCTGTCTCGAGGCAAACCTTCTTGTAACAAGACTGGCCCAGCTCTGTCAAAGGGGAGGACCTGAAACCCTATGCTAAAACAAGACAGAACTGAGCCTGCAAGATGGCTGTATTCTTTAAGGTTCCAGGGTTATCATAACTCCCTCAACAGTCTGTGAACGCCCCCGTTCACAGACACATCCAGGGGTGTCTAGGATGAAAAGTCTTGCAAAGTCCTATGTATGGTGGTCAAAACTGGATCAGGAGCTGGAGGACACTGTGAAGTCCAGCACACAGTGTCAGACCAGTCAGAACATGCCACCCCAAGCCCCATTGCACCCCTGGGAGTGACCAGACCGACCTTGGTCTAGGTTGCATTTCGACTTTGCTGACCAGTTTATGTGGCAAATGTTTCTTGTGATGGTGGGTACGCACTAAAAAAGGATTGAAACCCACATCATGAACAACACCATAGCCAGCGTCACCATTGATAAGCTCAGGCAAATGTTTGCAATCCACAGGTTGCCTGATGCCTTGGTGACAGATAACTTTCACCAGTCAGCTGTTCAGTGAATTTATGGAACAAAATGGAATTCGTCATATCCAAATGGCTCCTTTTCACTCTGCCTCAAAGGGACTGGCTGAGCGAGCTGTACAAACAGTGAAGGAAGGCCTGAAACGTCTTGATAAAGTGACAGTTCTGGACAGTACTACAGAGTGCCCAGGACTGGGACAGGCTATGGAGGAGGCCTGCCTACCCGTAACGGTACAAAAGGAGGACTCCCAGGGAGGGCCATCTCGGTCCCCAGAAATGGAGGTGTCTGTCAAACCTCCTACAGAGACTCTTCCGCCCTTACACTCAAAAAAAATGAATCATGGCCTAGTTTAATATTAAGTAATTATATCTATTTAATTTTATGTAAATAATCATATTTTGGAAATGTATGCATTCAAATTACATAGAATCAGCATAAATCTGTTAATTGTGAAAACAATTCAATTCAATTAGTTAGAAAATATGAAAAAGGTTTAAATATGTTTAGCTATAGAACAAGCATGATTCAATTGGTTAAAATTTATGAGATTGGTTTGCATATCATTTTCAGGAAATTAGATCGTTTTACAGGGGAAATGACGTCACAGGTCTGACTGACTCAACAATTTTGAACCTTTACCTGTTGGCCTGCATCAGACCAGAGACTGTTAAATTTAGTCCGGATTCACCCAGTCTTCAATTTAACCCGCATGGTGCTATTTATATCAGCTAAGCGCTCTTTGTTTTTACGTCACGCTATTAAAACGAGTCAGTATTTTGAAAACGCGTCGGACTTCAGCCATTGACGACAACAACTGCGCGGTTCATTTTGAAGTAACGTCGAAGGAGCCGTGGATGGCGGGTTGTTCCACCGTATTTGGCTTTGGCGGACTCGGATTCTCTGACCTGCTGTGTTACAAGAGGTTGTTCAGAATCGGAGCTACCGTAAGTAATTAATCACAATGTATTTGTAAGTTTTTACAAGTAAAATCCTACATTTCAAATTGTTTGAGCAGAATTATGAAATATAAAATAAATATACTTCCACTTTAGTACGCCTTGGTTTAGTTAAATAAGCTTTTAAGTAACTGGATTGTACATATTAAAATTTAATTTTTATTGTATTGAAGTGTTTTTTCATTGTGCTATTGATCATTAAGCTTAGGATCCAGGTAGGCCTACTGCTTCCCAACATGGCAGGTAACAGAATCTGATGGGTTACAACATTGAAAACGTTTTTAAAAATGAGTAGAGGGTGATTTTGGTAATACAATGTGTTTAATGCATGTTGTTTTTGTCTTTCTACAGATTCAGAATTCTTTGAAGCATAACATTACGCTATTTGTGGACATCGTCTATGCAGGGGCCACCTCTTGGATTTTGTAAGTATGTAGGCTAAAAAGGCACTGAGCATGATAATACATAGAAAGTTAAATACATCAGATGACTAAGGATGAAACATATTTTGAATCAACATTAAAAACATTAACATGAGCAACATTAGCATGTCTACTGCATACTTAAAAACATATTTGCATTGTTTGACCGAGGGTTTGATATGTTTTTGCAGGTAGTGTGCTGTAAATCATATTTGCTTCTTTTTTTTTTTAAGGAGATTGCTTGTGTTTTGTTTTTCTATCCGTATGTTCTTCCCCACAACTGATAAATTCCTCTTTTCCTTTGTTCACAGATGCTGTATGTAAATGTGGCAGTGGCATCTCAAGTGTGTGGCATCACAGTATCTTCCAGGTATGAGCTGCTAAAAACATTTCAGGCTGAAGCATATCCTCTATGGCCGCAATAGCCGGTATCCATGCATATATGTAGATTGTCCATGTACATTTTCAAGTTGGAAAACCCTTTTAAGGCACATATGATACAACTGCTCAATGCTGTCATTAATGTATTTTTTTCTTTTCAGAATGAAGACCTACACACCAAACGAGGCTGTGTCCTGAGGAGCTCAGGTGTCCACCTTAATGAAGACATGGAGACACTGGTCAAGGAATACGTGGTGAGTGTTTGGCAACCTACTGTCTTAATTTTGTATATGTGTTGTGGATATATTTTCATTGATAGTTTTGTTACTTTCCTCAAAGGCACCCCAGTCTAGCTTTGCCTATGTGCATGAAGTGTGTACTAAAAGACTGAACTATGCAGCTATCAGTGTGGAGCATTATTGATCTTATAAACCAAACGAGAAGCTTCTCACATGTAAATGACTCTGGAAAATATGAAGCAATTGGTAATACAAAGTGTACATTTTGGAGTAAAAATAGGGAGTAAGGAGTAAAATATGAACTATTAGAGTAAAATTTGATATATACAAGATAATACTCTTCGAGATTTGGATTAAATTACAGGCTTCCTTTTTCATAATTATATTGTATCACACGACAACTTAAACTATTTCATGTATCATTTTCAGATTTTATAAACTCATAGACCTTAGTGCGAGGAAGAACTGGATTGATTTAGGGAAAGGTCGGTTCCATATTTCTGACACTTGAGAGAGTTTTATCTCAGAAATATAGGGGCCTTAATTTCTCAACCGTTCCTCTGATTTTGTCCAAATTTGAGTATTTAACTTTTTGAAGGATCACAATGTATGCAGTTTTTGTTGGCTTGCAGGTTTACTAAAGTACTCTTGGTGGCAAACTTTATAGGCAGCAATGGTAAGTTGAGGTCATTGCAAACTGGTTTGACAGAAATGAAAGGCCAGTTATTGGGTCTTCCTGACTGTTTTGTGTGGTTTTGAAATTGTGGCGTTATTTTGCATTTGAATGGTTCAACATATTTGTAAGTTTGTGAAACAGTGTGCCTTAAATTCTGAATATCCCAATGTGATCAGCAGCTCATTGTTCGCTTTGTTTGTCCTCCAGGACAGTGAACCCAGAGAGGCTGAGGCGCTGATTCCTGAGACAACGATGGGCATACATGTTATTCGGGTGGAAGGCGCTAGTCCTGAAGACAAACCTGCAGATGTAGGTGTTGTGCTTGAAGGCACTGAAGTTCTGCAGAACCTTTAGAGTGTCACCCATGGATGTGTGATGCTCTTTGGACTCATTTATGCACTGAACTTAAGCTATCCAAAGGACCTGAAGTGCCTTTTCGAAGTGTTTCAGAAAGTCCTCACGGAACTGGACACGACCAAGCTTTCACCAAAAGTCCAAGCACTGAAAATTAAGATGCTCCGGTAATGGAGTTTTCCCTCTGTGGTTGACTTGTTGTAAGTACTTGTTCACTTAGTTTCCAACAAAAGTAGTTATTGTTACAGGCCTAGATGGCCTGTTTGGTCAACACTGTTTTGTCTGTGAGGTGTTTCAGTTAACAGAGTGATGGTTATTCAACCTTGCTTGCAGTTCTTGAAAGAGTTTACAGTACACTAGAAGTCAAAATGTGTGATGGTGAATAAGAGTTTTTTAAGTATAATACACCTTGTTTAGCTTTAGGTACTGTGTTGTTGTATTCCCACAATGTTAATTAAGGTTTTATTCTAAGTCACATGACCGCACGATCCAGAAGTTAAGGTAAGCGTAACGTGTCAGATGAAAACAACAAATGAAATGTTTGTGTTTTAAATCTGTTCTATTCTTTAAATGCAGTATTAGAAAAGGCGCACCCAGGGATGCATCATTTTATGTGTCCTTTGTAAACACTTCTGTTATGTTGTGGTTTTGCAGCACATTTTCTAAATGCTGTGCATGTGTTGTCAAATTGATGTCTTCTTAATTTTCTTGTGTTTTGTCTATTTGCATGTGGTTTCTTAAGTTGCAGCTCGTTTGCCCTTGTGCGCCACTGTAGTATTGACTGATCCAAAACCAAAAAAGATGGCACTCTATTTTTATATGTATATTTTGCGATACATGTTTTTATTGGGATTTGAAGACATTTCATATTATGAGTTTTGCACTGGAGTTCACAACAAATAAACTGTGAAACAAGTTTATTGGTGGTCTGACTGTTCTTGTATGTATTTTAATAACAGATTGTAAATGTATGGTGAACAGAAAAAATATCTAATTTTTTAAAAAATATATAATTTTTAAAAAAAATTAAATTGGGTTTATTTAAAAAAAGTACATAAATAGAATGCATTTAGAGTAAATTCAGTTTATTGCATAAACATAGTTATTAAGTATTTTAAAGACATTAGATGTATTCATTCTGATTAATAAGCATATTTATATTGAATTGAAACAAATTGCATTTATTGAATAAAAATACATAAAGCTGTTTATTATGTATTTAAAACACATAAAGTTTATTCGAACTATTACATAAATCTCACTTTTACTTATTTCATTCATGTTTTAGTGACAAATATGAATCGCATAAAGTTTATTAGTTTATTTATGTTGAAATTATGTAATTCAAATTCATGGAAAATTTACATGTAATTAAAATACATAAATCTTAAGAATTAGGCTTAGATATTTCTGTGAGTGTACCATCGCCCAAGGTGCCATAGCCAGAGGGGCCCCAGGGGTCTCCAGAGGAATTACACAGGTCACAGCGTACACGCAAACCCCCATATAGACTGAATTATCGATGGGATGTTTTATTATGTAATTAATTACGAATTGTTGTTGTTGGATTGGGAAGTTGTTTTTCTTATGTATTAATCCATTGGGGAGGAAAGTTGAAATTTAAAGGGGGAGGAGTGTTGTAATATGAGAATGAGTTGTTACAGGGTCAATATATGTGTTTATATGTTTTTAGCCCGCGCCCTAATCATGTTAAGCTGTGTCAGCATGGGTGCTCAATGTATATAAGGTGACCGGTGGTACATAAACGAAGGATGGACATTCAAAACGTGTGCGTGGCTTTTGTGAGCGTCTGAAGTTACCACAGCGGCCATGCACAGGGAGGAGGCAGTGTGCAACAGAAGATGCTGCTGCCCTGGCAAACATCGGCCCCAGCTCCTCCACTGTCAACGATTACGCACCACAAAATGTGCAGGGAGGGTGACCCACAAACGTTCCTGGACATGTCTGAGGCAACGGCAGCGGCTTGTGGGTGGCCAGCAGCAGCGCTTAGCCCACTGCCGGCTATGAGGAGGAGTTTTATGGTCAAGAGTCTTAGACAAGAGTCAAGAGTCTTAGACCGCATAGGGCTCTCTCCAGAGGATCATCAGCAGAGGTTCCCGGGAGCCAGGCTGGAACTTTTAATCAGTTAGTGGGGCAATGTGCGGGGGTATGTTCATGACCTGTAGGACCATATGATATGTGTGTTGTGCTCAGTAGTGACGCGAGATTGTCCAACCCTGTGGCCGGGGAGGGGGAACAGGACTCTGAGGAAGATTTTTCGCTGGCACAGTCTCGTGATGTTACTTGATACGCTTTTTCTTCGACCAAGTGATAAAAATTGATGGTCAAATGGTGCACCCTGACACGGCACAGACATACTTTGGTTAGGGACAGATTATATATGAATGGGTCCTTACACTCAGACAGGTAAGAACACACTCAATTTGTGCTGCCCTAAAGTCGTTGATAAATGATTTTCCAGGAGGCTCATTTAGGCTTGGCCGGATGACTCCCCGGCATAAGTTGGGCTGCGGGGGTATGTGGTGTTGGGGTTTGGTTAGTATGTGAGAGTGTAGGGGTGGTTCAGGGAGCAGGGTTAGAGAGGTAGGGATGAAATTATGACGGGAGCGTTTGTGTTTGAATGGAGACTGGAGAGGCACGTCTGGACTGATGCTGAGCGTCTCTGTTATTTTGTGTTGTGAAGAAGCTGAAAAGCTTGTAATCTATTTGAGTAATTTAAGTTAAATAAAGACTGTTCCCAAACGTCAGCCACAGAGCTGTCACATCACTCCACACAGAACTGATGATGTCATCTCCTGCTGTTTGGTTTCTTGTTTCAGTGGACATAATAATAATAATAAATGCATATATGTGTATTCCTGTAGTACTTTGCCACACTGTTTTTATCAGTTCACCAAGTTTTCCTCGTCAGTCAACTGTAAGAAAACCTTTTTTTTCACCTCTCAGTGATGGTTCCGTGGTGACATTTGGTAACATATTTATATTTGAACATAAATCAATGAGCATCATATTGAAGACTTGAAACTAGTGACTAAATCCTTGAGCTCATAAGGAAACTGTTTACTGGGGTAAATAAATCAAAAGAGAAGGAAGGTCATTTTCTCATAAGTTTGCATAGAATCTAACTTCATTTTGCAACCAGTGGAGCTGCCCCCTGCTGGTCATCTCACACAGCTGTATAAGATAAATGAACCACTTTGAAATGGACTCGGAGACCTTTCAGAGAACATTTTTCCCTTAAGGCTATCTTGGCATGTCTTTCACTGAAACTTGGCTTTTGGTCTTTATCACGACTCATTATCAGACCGATAAAAATGCAGTGCAAGAATGTGGAATATTTTTCCACTGGTGGAAAACTGAAGCATGATCATTTTATTCAGCTGTTTGAAGGGTCAAGTATTTAGGCTGACTGGACCCCTGGTACCAGAGTACTGGTCAGGCTGTCAGAGAGTTTGACCCGGGTAACAGCTAAACAAATAAACACAAAATAAGAAATGTGTTCCTTCTTGGCGGCACAGATCATACACAGTCTTTCAGATTTTTGAAACTGGATGAAGTGTCTAAGTAAAACAGGAAGGGATTATGCACCTGTGTGTGTGTCTGTGTGTGTGTGCCACAGATTCTGTTGGTGAGCCCCCTCTTGCTCGTGCTCAACCAGTACTTGTGGAAATCCCCCTGCAGAGACTTGGCAGCCCTTGAACAGTGTGAAGAAACGCCCACGGAGCTCTTTGCTGATATTGATGTTTTTCGGTGTCGCCAAGACAACAATCTCATTTTATGACGTTTGTTTTTTACAGTGCTTTTAGAAGAACATTTTTCATCCATAAAACTTTTTCTGTATTCAGGCTATTGTTCACCTACTTCTGAATACGATGGTCTCTATGTGGATAATAAAGGGCTTCTCTTTAAAGGGTTTAAAGAATCATCTTTATTCAAAGACAACCTGCAGTAACTCCAGGATTCTGATGTGGCAAAGATCCAAATGTGATAAAGACGTCTTTATTAAACTTATGAGGACAAACGTTACCATTCTTTTAAAATTACATGTCCATTGAAACTAAAACTGAAAACATTAAAAATGTGTAAAGAGGACGATGATTCATAATGAGGAACACAGTCTAACCAGCTTAGCCAACCCGAGGCTACAACTGTATAAATGTAATCACAGAGTACATACAATACACCAGATATGACATCAAAGTGGGAGGCGGGCCTGCCCGGGGCGGCTCCAGTCAGCCTCAGGGGAGGCTCAGTGAATGGATCTTAAAAAATATTACATTATACCATTTACACTAAAATGAGTGCATATCTGCAGGGGTTTTTACATACAGGTAAAACCACTAAATACAGGTGATTTACTACTTTCACAGTGCTACTAGACAAGTTCGCCCAACAGTCACACTCGACATAACGGTAGAAATAGTATGGAGGCCAGTGGCAATGTTACAGCAGTTATTTTTTACATCTTTAATTAACGTGGGTGTCAGTGGGTGTTAGCTGATGTTAGTGGGTGTTGGTGGGTGTTAGTGGGTGTCAGTGGGTGTTAGTGGGTGTCAGTGGCTGTTAGTGGATGTCAGTGGGCGTTATTGGTGTCAGTGGGTGTTTGTAGGTATTAGCTGATGTTAGTGAATGTTGGTGGGTGTTAGTGTGTGTCAGTGGGTGTAAGTGGTGTCAGTGGGTGTTTGTAGGTATTAGCTGTTGTTAGTGGGTGTCAGTGGGTGTTAGTGGGTGTCAGTGGGTGTTAGCTGATGTTAGTGGGTGTTGGCGGGTGTTAGTGGGTGTTAGTGGGCATCAGTGGGTGTCAGTGGGTGTTAGAGGGCGTCAGTGGTTGTCAGTGGGTGCCAATGGGTGTCAGTGTGTGTCGGTGGATGTTAGTGGGTGTCAGTGGGTGTTAGTGGGGGTCAGTGGGTGTTAGTGGGTGTCAGTGGGTGTTAGTAGGTGTTAGTGGGTGTTTGTAGGTATTAGCTGATGTTAGTGGGTGTTGATGGGTGTTAGTGGGTGTCAGTGGGTGTTAGTGGGTGTCAGTGTGTGTTAGTAGGTGTTAGTGGGTGTTTGTAGGTATTAGCTGATGTTAGTGGGTGTTGATGGGTGTTAGTAGGTATCAGTGGGTGTTAGTAGGTGTCAGTGGGTGTTGATGGGTGTTAGTAGGTATCAGTGGGTGTCAGTGGGTGTTAGAGGGCGTCAGTGGTTGTCAGTGGATGTTAGTGGGTGTCAGTGGGTGTTTGTAGGTATTAGCTGATGTTAGTGGGTGTTGATCGTGTTAGTTGGTGTCAGTGGGTGTTAGTGGGTATTTGTAGGTATTAGCTGATGTTAGTGGGTGTTGATGGCCGTTAGTGGGTGTTAGTGGGTGTCAGTGTGTGTCAATGGGTGTCAGTGTGTGTCAGTGGATGTTAGTGGGTGTCAGTGGGTGTTAGTGGGGGTCAGTGGGTGTTAGTGGGTGTCAGTGGGTGTTAGTGGGTTTTTGTAGGTATTAAGCTGATGTTAGAGGGTGTTGATGGGTGTTAGTGGGTGTCAGTGGGTGTTAGTAGGTGTTAGTGGGTGTTTGTAGGTATTAGCTGATGTTAGTGGGTGTTGATGGGTGTTAGTGGGTGTCAGTGGGTGTTAGTGGGTGTCAGTGGGTGTTAGTAGGTGTTAGTGGGTGTTTGTAGGTATTAGCTGATGTTAGTGGGTGTTGATGGGTGTTAGTAGGTATCAGTGGGTGTTAGTAGGTGTCAGTGGGTGTTAGTGGGTGTCAGTGGGTGTTAGTAGGTGTTTGTAGGTATTAGCTGATGTCAGTGGGTATTAGTGGATGTTTTAAAATCCTACAATCTAAAGACATACATTAGATGAGGGTTGTGAGTATTGCCTGCGTGTCCCTTATGTTGACTAACAGTGAAGAAGGCTTTTGTTTTTTCATGATAGTATTTGACTAAGGATAAAGTTCTTTTCTGGCAGAGAGCCCAGGCACATAGGTGTCCCTAAATCATTATTGCTCAGTCACAGGTGTTTGTCTTATTTCACTGAAGAGTTTCAGGCTTGTTGTGTGGTTGGTGTCTGATCTCATGTCAAACAACAATGTTTGGGGGAGGCCCATAGTCTGAGATCACATGATGCTTCCAATCAATCAGTGTTGTTCATGGTTAAGTATGTCTTTTTGAGACTCCTTTAAAGTTTTACGATTATATTTATTGAGTCGAATCCTTTGTGTCTAGACACCGTGCTGCTTTTGTCCTAGTTAATAATTAAACAACAGAACAATGATCTATTGAATCCTCCAACTGTTGGGTCGGACAGATATGAAAATATTTCTCAGCTCAGTAGCAGGAAACTTTGGCAATCTACATAAATTGTTATCAGGCCTGGAGAAAAGGTGCATGGTGAATAGGTAAATAACATCACTGTGTTTTGCAACAGCTGATAAGTGAGGCCTTCACCTGTGTGGTCATATTACAGGGTGTTTCTTTATTGAGTAAATCAGGGGCTGTTTCCATTTTTTCATGGTGTCAGTACAGAAATCAAACATACACCCTGATAACAGAAACACTGAGTGACCATCGTGAAAGTGACTAATTTCTTATTTACCAATCAAACAGAAGGTGTTGGTTGCACACACCTGATGTTGTGTGACAGGGGTTCCCAAAACCTGTCAGCCTCAAACCCTCAAAGTAACGGTGTCAGACACCCCAAACCTTGGGTTAGTCAAAAATCTTTGTTCCCTTTTGGTTGGTACACTCAGTATGAATGAACCATACTGTATGTATGGATAATAATGTATTTATCGATCATACTGTATGTATGGATAATAATGTATTTATCGATCATACTGTATGTATGGATTATAATGTATTTATCGATCATACTGTATGTATGGATTATACTATATGTATGGATTATACTGTATTTATCGATCATACTGTATGTATGGATTATATTGTATGTATGGATTATATTGTATGTATGGATTATACTGTATTTATGGATTATACTGTATGAATTGATTATAATGTATTTATCGATCATACTGTATGTATGGATTATACTGTATGTATGGATTATACTATATGTATGGATTATACTGTATTTATGGATCAAACTGTATGTATGGATTATATTGTATTTATGGATAATACTATATGTATGGATATTACTGTATTTATGGATTATACTATATGTATGGATATTACTGTATGTATGGATTATACTATATGTATGGATTATACTGTAGTTATGGATAAAACTGTATGTATGGATTATATTGTATTTATGGATTATACTATATGTATCGATCATACTGTATGTATGGATTATATTGTATGTATGGATTATAGTGTATGTATGGATTATACTGTATTTATGGATTATACTGTATGAATTGATTATAATGTATTTATCGATCATACTGTATGTATGGATTATACTGTATGTATGGATTATACTATATGTATGGATTATACTGTATTTATGGATCAAACTGTATGTATGGATTATATTGTATTTATGGATAATACTATATGTATGGATATTACTGTATTTATGGATTATACTATATGTATGGATATTACTGTATGTATGGATTATACTATATGTATGGATTATACTGTAGTTATGGATAAAACTGTATGTATGGATTATATTGTATTTATGGATTATACTATATGTATGGATATTACTGTATTTATGGATTATACTATATGTGTGGATATTACTGTATTTATGGATTATACTATATGTATGGATATTACTGTATTTATGGATTATAATGTATGTATGGATTATACTATATGTATGGATTATACTGTATTTATGGATTATACTGTATTTATGGATTATACTGTATGTATGGATTATACTATATGTATGGATTATACTGTATTTATCGATCATACTGTATGTATGGATTATACTGTATGAATGGATTATACTGTATTTATCGATCATACTGTATGTATGGATTATACTGTATGAATGGATTATACTGTATTTATGGATTATACTATATGTATGGATTAAACTGTATTTATGGATTTTACTATATGTATGGATTATACTGTATTTATGGATTATACTGTATTTATGGATTATACTATATGTATGGCTTATACTGTATGGATAATACTGTATTCATGGGTTATACTATATGTATGGATTATATTGTATGTATGGATTATATTGTATTCATGTATTATACTGTATTTATGGATTATACTATATGTATGGATCATACTGTATTTATGGATTATACTATATGTATGGATTATATTGTATTTATGGATTATACTATATGTATGGATTTTACTTTATTTATGGATTATACTGTATTTATGGATTATACTATATGTATGTCTTATACTGTATTTATGGATTATACTGTATTTATGGATTATATTGAATTTATGGATTATACTGTATTTATGGATTATACTATATGTATGTATTATACTGTATTTATGGATCATACTATATGTAAGGATTATACTGTATTCATGGATTATACTATATGTATGGATTATACTGTATTCATGGATTATACTATATTTATGGATTATACTGTATTTAAGGATTATGCTGTATTTATGGATTATACTGTATTAATGGATTATACTTTATACTGTATGGATTATACTGTATTCATGGGTTATACTATATGTATGGATTATATTGTATTCATGTATTATACTGTATTTATGGATTATACTATATGTATGGATCATACTGTATTTATGGATTATTCTATATGTATGGATTGTATTGTATTTATGGATTATACTATATGTATAGATTTTACTTTATTTATGGATTATACTGTATTTATGGATTATACTATATATATGTATTATACTGTAGTTATGGATTATACTATATGTACGGATTATTCTGTATTTATGGATTATACTATATGTATCGATTATACTGTATTCATGGATTATACTGTATTTATTGATTATACTGTATTTATGGATTATACTATATGTATGGATTGTACTGTGTTTATGGATTATACTATATGTATGTATTATACTATATGTATGGATTATACTCTATTTATAGATTTTACTTTATTTATGGATTATACTGTATTTACTATATGTATGGATTATACTGTCTTTATTGATTATACTATATGTATGGATTATACTCTATTTATGGATCATACTGTATTTATGGATCATACTATATGTATGGTTTATACGGTATTTATGGATTAAGCTGTATTTATGGATTATACTGTATTAATGGATTATACTAATTGCAGGGATTATACTTTATTTATGGATAATACTATATGTATGGATTATACTGTATGGATTGTGCTGTGTTCATGGGTTATACTATATGTATGGATTATATTGTGTGTATGGAGTATATTGTATTCATGTATTATACTGTATTTCTGGATTATACTATATGTATGGATTATACTGTATTTCTGGATTATACTATATGTATGGATTATACTGTATTTATGGATTATACTGTATGGATTATACTGTATACATGGGTTCTACTATATGTATGGATTCTATTGTATTCCTGTATTATGCTGTATTTATGGATTAAACTATATGTATGGATTATATTGTATTAATGGATTATACTATATGTATGGTTTATACTGTATATATTGATTAAATTGTATTTGTGGATTATACTGTATTTATGAATTATACTATATGTATGGTTCATACTGTATTTATGGATTATACTATATGAATGTCTTATAGTGTATTTATGGATTATACTATATGTATGTATTATACTGTATTTATGGATTATACTATATGTAAGGATTATACTGTATTTATGGATCATACTATATTTATGGATTATACTAATTGTATGGATTATACTGTATTTATCGATTATACTGTATTTATAGATTATACTGTATTTATGGATTATACTATACGTATGTATTATACTGTATTTATGGATTATACTATACGTATGTATTATACTGTATTTATGGATTACACTATATGTATGGATTATATTGTATTTATGGTTTATACTGTATTTCTGGATTATACTATATGTATGTATTATACTGTATTTATGGATTATACTATATGTATGGATTATACTGTATTTATAGGTTTGCGTCCTTGAGACCAAGTTGAAGAAACTCTTTCAATGAGACTTTCAAGCCCAATGACACTGCTTCCAAATGGAGGAAGTCCGACCCTCTCCTCTTTGGACTGCCTGAACCTGACACATAAGGAACCTTCTAGACTAAACCGTTTGATAGGAGGTCAGCTTGTTCCCTAGACATCACCATTGACATTGCACTGGACTAACGCCTCACCCAGCATGCTAACTGGTAAAGTGGTATGGCAGTGAAAAAAAAGAGCGGTTGCCCTAGCGGGTCTAGCTAGCGTAGCTAGGAGGTGGCTAAGTATTGCCCATATCCAAGCATTTGTGGTTTTGAATACAGTCCAGTCTTCATTGATTGACCTGTGTGTCTTAGTATGTTGTATGTAAAACCTGTATTTTCTAGCCCTGAGCCATGCCTCTATCACTGACTGTGGAAGACAGCCCTAGTGAGACGTATGGCTGTCCTGCCAAAGGTACTTGCAGGCTCAAGAGCTCATGAATCCACTGTTCAAAGCTGCTACTTCCTGCAACTTGACAGTACGGACTATGAAAGCAGACCAGGACAATGGTGGGGGCGGCAGATGGACGATATCCTCATTATTAGTGTATGGAACCTCAGAGGAGGACCTAATCGCCCTCGCCATGGATGAGGTACCAGTGGGTTTCTCAGAGGAATATGCTGAGGCTGGAGGGGCGGAGCATGGAGAAAGAGAAGTGGAGATCTTCAACCAAAACAGACAAACCCCCTCCAGTCTCAATCGACTGGCCGAGGCCAGCTCTACCTCTCAAGCAACAGGAGACCAGGCCCGTGGGTGACTCACTAGTCCCTCAGCAACCTGATATATGAACTTTATATCTAGAACAGCCTCTTCTAAATCATCATTTGCACTACAGCCTGCTTTTGCCATTAATTTATTTATTTGTTTACTAATTATATTTATTCTTAATGTTATTGGTCATAGTCTTATTTTTTATTGATGTTTTTAACCTTGTTCATACTTTTGTCACATGTATTAACTTCATGTTTCTATTTAGTCTGTGTGATGCAGCTGACCTGAGACGTGACGAACATAATTTCCTAGTATTCTTACAATGACAATTAAAGTGTCTTATATAACCATGCTCCCAGAGGGAGGACAACAAGGTACCGCACATGCCATCCCCTCACCACGTATCTGTTGTGTAAAGGTCAGTTTAGACTGAGGAGGTGAAACTGTACAGGTTCTGGTTGTATCAGAAGTCACGCAGTCCGTCAGCAGTCTGACTGTGGCAGGCCCTTTGTATTCATACGTATGTGTTGGACCTCATTTCCCTCCATCAGGAAACCGTTTTTTGTAGTGTTTGATAGAAATAAATTACCTAAAAAAGATGATTGATTGAATGATTGAATCAAACTGTGTCCAGGTCATGAAAGTGGTTTTGTTTTTTCTTCTTGGTGTCTGGCAGCTTTTTCCTAAGAACAGTTATTTGCAGAGGAAGTGATACTTTTTACGTTACTGGTTTATTTACTCATCAGGTCTGGTGGTTGCTATGGCAGAGCAGATAGAAAGAGACCTAAAGGCTTTTCTATTAGAAGATTTGTCATTTAATCATAACATTTCTGGCATTAACCCTCCACTGGCATCATTCCTTGTATTCAATAAGTGAGGAGATATCAACATGTTTTATGTGTAAGAACAGATGAAAAATGACATTATGTCAGTGAGTGATAATATACAGGCTTTGGACCTACTCCCCTTTTTATTTGTGACCCGCTGTCTTAATCTGTGGCATCTTGCATTGTTTAAGGATAATCTTCATATTCTGTGTTCTATTCAAGTGGAGAACAGGTCTCGGCATGACTGAGCTGCTTCCACCACTCTTGTTGTTGAGGCTGTTGCTCCTGCAAAAGGCTGTTTTTCTCCACAGATAAAAAAAAAAATGTTGGATGTACCAGAAGCAAAAGTGATGATAAATAGCAGATGACTGACACATCCAACAAGATATGAAGAACCTTATGCCCCCTGTGGCTGGATGCTAATGAAGCTCCAACAAACCATCAGTTAGCTTATCTTAGCATAAAAACTGTAAGCAGGAGGAAACGGCAAACTTAGTTCTGTCTAAAAAAAGCTAAATTCATCAACCAGCACCTGAAACGCTGTGATTAATACATGATTTTATTTTGTTATAATCCATACAGAAATAGAAGTGTGATAAAAGAAAATTAGCTGTTTGAGATAAGTGCTAGTCCTGACTGAAAACTAGTCCAGCACTCGTTTATAAGCATCTGCTTTTCTACAGATTAAACACATAATTAATAAGTTTATGATATGTTTTATCTTTTAGCTAGGCTGACTAGTTTCTGCCTGTTTCCAGTCTTTATGCTAAGCTAAATATGAGATTGAAAGCCATAGTGATGTGTCCCAGCATGCCAGTTCTGAAAGCTTTGGCCTGTTTACAGACATTATCAAACATTTCTGATATGTATATGGATTTAACTTTCAAACTTAAAAAAGTTTTTATTTCATTTCAGAGACAATTTTTTTGTAGATGGAAAACACGCCCGTCAGATCTCTTTTGGCAAATGTCTGGGTTTTCCCCGCATCCTGTACAACCAGTCAGACACATTTATCCACTCAAATGTCCGTTTGCATCACCAATACATTTAAAGGAAGCGCTGCAGCTGGTGCTACCAGCCGGTGAGAGGTCTGACATGTTACTTATTACTCACTCAGTTAAAGAAAGTATCTGATATGGTTTGGTAGCACTCCAGTTAAAATAACAGAAACCTTAAGTGTTGACAAAGTGAGTCACAGTGTTCTTTTGTCCTGAGTCACAGCCATTAATTTAATCGCTATGGTAACCTTACACAGCTCTCCGCTCTGATTGTGATAAAATAATGGCTGAATTACAACCTGGGTGAAGCATAAATGACATAAATTGCAGGTTTTATAGGGGGTTATTGTGGAGGGGCCAACAGCACCTTTTTGCCCCATTTGAAATCAGCCATGATGGCAGCGATGCTGCCGTGACAACAGACAACAGTAGATTCAAATTTTCATTTTCAATACTTTCAAAATGTAACAACTGAATGATTTTCACATGAAAAGATTTTTTTTAAAATAATGCCTATAAATGTTGCTTTTCTTCTTAAAATATTATTAAAATTAAAATCATTTTTTGCAGCCAGAAGGGCATGTTAACCGTTAACTCTGAAAATGATGACAAATGTAGGTGTGCTCCTGAGCTCACTGGATATTAATGAGCATAAAGTAGTAAATTATTACAATGTGTGATTCTTCCAAGAAATGTTCATGTCAATGATGAACATTTAAAAAACCTATTTGCTCATGGAGGCTTTTAACAAAAAGCACACATCAATCAGAAGAGGCTCATTCACCCAACACCTATACAGGGTTTAAAGCTTTATATCTGGTGAATAATTCACTAATAGTTCTGTTCTGTTTGACAACAACAATTTATTCATAACCTCAGACTTGAGATAGAATTAGAAAATGAAAAACATTTTTTTCAAATAGAAATGATAAACTTTTGCCAACCTGGCATCCTAAATGTTGGTCTTAATACCTTAAAACCGATCTGTAAAACATGGATACGTTATGATGAATAAACTGGTTCCTACTTAGAAATCCTGTGTAAAGTCTTTTTTACTAGGATGTGGAACAATAATGCAAGTTTGCACTAGCAGCAAATGCTGTGCAAAAATGAAATGTGTAAATGTCTATTTGGGACAAGCTATTAAATGTGCATTCCCCAGCCTCCACGGGGTGCCAGGTTTTTGAGACCCTGGGGCGCAATCTTTCCATGATAAGCTCTGCCGATTGCTCCATGTGTCCCACCCCTGCATGCTATCAAAGGTGCTGTACAGGCATGTTTCTGCGATGCCTCTTGGCCCAAAGGTGGAGCTTTTTAAAGGGCCTCTCTGTGATTCAACAATGCGGCTCTCATCAAAAACAACAGCCTGACTTTGCCTTTGAGATCAAATGACCTGTTAGACCGATGCTTTGAAAGGAGCAGCAGAAACACTGGACTGAAGACCCACAGCCCTCAGCAACCTTCATCCTCCTGAAGCACCTTTTAGGACATGAGAACATGAGATGTGTTGTCAAGTCAGCCAAAGACCAACTTAATCAACAAACAGTGGAGCTAAAGCTGAAATAAAGAGGCAAATGACTAAACACACGAGCAACACAACCTGAATGAGTCATGAGAAAAATCATTAGCCAAGAATCACAGAGAGCAGATGATGATGAGGGATACATCTGAAGCTTTTATGACCAAATGCTGTTTTAACACATTTTGAACTCATGCTGAGGTTTGGTTTAAATATTTCAGACATGGTGCCATCACACCTTCACATTCACACCAACTGTGGAGCAGCTGAACATTAAAATGAGCCCAAACCTCTGAAACCCTCATGTTTGCTCCACCAGTGATCCTGAGCTACAGTCACGTTTATGCTGGTGTAAAAAATGAACCCACAACCTGTGAATTATGAAATATACAGTATCATGTTTCAGCTGCACTGTTCTTACGTCAGTTTGATCTATGGTCTCTGTAGATGCCCATCTTAGAGCCGCTGATGTTCTGAGAAATTCTGAGAAATTGTAAGTTTTCTTTTAGTAGTTTTGATTCTGCATGAGGAAACAGAACCAAAGTCAACTTCTCTTCATGTTTCTGTGACATGAGCCGACCCGGCACGTTTTGTCCCCTGTGATACGATCTCTGGTGTTTCCAGGTGCATGATTTGATGGATGAGTTGAAGCCCCTTTGACAATGTCAGTTTCCCCTGGGGGGAAACCCCAGGACTCAGAGGCCTTCTCTATCAGGAGAAAGCATGAGCTCTGGATCAACACATACAGTGAAGGACTCCTCGGAGCATTCTGATGGATATGGAGAAATAAAAGGTATGTATATTTCTGCTTGAACAACAACCAAATAATCATTTAAAGCTAAAAAATTTCAATTGAAAAAGGCCACAGAAAGCATGCAGCATAAGCATTACTGCTTACTGTATCCTTCTCCAACAGGTGCAAAACACTCCTCAAAAATTATAACTTTCCATTGACTCATCGTCTTTAGTTTAACATTACATAATTGTGAAAATGTAAACCTGCTGACTGGGAAACAGTTTTATTAAGTATGGCTTTGAATATTTTAGGGGTCCGCATTGTTACCTGACAGGAAGAAGGTTCTGGGTTTGAACCTGTCTCCAGGTTCTCCTTGAGTCTGTGTGGGTTCTCTCCAGGTTCTCCCATAGTCCAGAAACATGGACCACTGATGAAACAGTTACTCTAACTTATCTGTAGGTGTGAAAGGTTGTTTGTTTCTACGTGTCATAGATTTAAGTTCACTTCATGGAATTGGTATTAACTTAATTAAACCAAGTTACCTTAACAGTAAACTGTTGAGTTACTTCTACTCAGGACAAACATGTTGTCTTGTTGAAATGATTTGAGTTCATAAAGTGAAATGTTTTCAGGTTTCCTCAGATGGTTTGAGTTGAACTAACTCATCAGGTTTTACAGTGTATGCTGTCTGGTGAGTTTTGACATAAACATGAGGTCTGATGCGTTTCAGTTTAAAGCCAGTTTAAAGACGTTACATGAGCTCAGCAGCCTCGGTTGACACCCTCATGAAAACTGAACGTTTCCTTTAGTTGTTTCTTTATGATTACTGGTTTCACTTTGTGCGTCTCAGCTTCAAAACCTCCTCCAGACACCCTGTTGTTATATTATATAATATTACATACACTACCTCACTGTTCACTATGTCTACTACTTCATCTTTTTATCCTCTTGGTCAGCTTGCTGCAACATGCATGAGGAAATCTCATCTTCTGCCATGTTGCAAATCATCAAAAGGTCTTCAGGACATGTGATAATTATCCAAGCTCTTGTTGACTGACAGCGTTAATGACCCATTTTGCAGGAAAGACACACAAAGCTCAAGGCTATGAGAAGATCGACAGCACTGACTGAGAAAACTGCAGCTGTGTCCCCAAAACTCCTGCGGACAACCACAAGAGCATCTAGTTCCTGTTTTTCAATGCCTTTTTTTAAAGGACACAGATGCCAACATGAATTTCAATCAAAATGATTTTAAATGAAAAGCTCAGACACACCCAGCCAGTGTTTACCTGCTGTACAAGGAAGCTGCCAGGTAAACACTGCTTCAGATGGGTTTGAGCTCAGTCTTTTAGCTAAACGGTAAAAGTGAAGATTTGGTCAATGAAATGAAAAAGAAATGACTCAAATGGAGTCATTTCTTTTTTTCTTCCTAAAACGAGATTTCTGGGACTGCTGCTTCACTGCTGTGAAGCTCAGAAACCCAGCTGTCCATCACCATGGGGCAGAAGAAGATGTTCCTTTAAAGTCCACCTTAAGATGTGCTTGTATCATATATAAAGTTCATTTTGAAACAGGTTACCTGCACAAGAACACGTCTCAATAATCAGTCTTTATTACGCTTTAGAGGGGAATGTTACTTTACAAATTGGAATTGATCAGATTAGCACAAAATCGTTGTCACAGAGACAATTGTTAATCCAGTATCTCAACAGTTACCCCTTATAACCAGAGAAACCACTCCTCTCTTCAGACATGACAACATTCATGTTTTCAGACACTGAGGATGAAGAGTGAGCTGCTGTAAGAGTCTTTGTCCTCCTCGACTTCATCAGCCCTTTGATTCTCCATAAGTTTATCCAGGAGGCTCTGTGATTCCAGCTCTACCCCCAGATCTTCATCCAGAGACTGGCCTCGTGGTCCAGAGTCCAACTGGTGACCTGAACGCTGTGGGAGGTCCAGAATCTGTGGCTGAGGATCCATGCCCTGACACTCCAGCTGAGGGATCATGGTGGTCAAAGACATGGACAAGGGCATGTGGACCAGAGGTGACCCGGCCAAGGCAGCAGAGCCAGGAACCCCTGGGTTGGGCAGGGTGGATATGGTGGTGAGGGGCTGGGCCCAGGGGAGGTAGCTCAGTCCTGAGTCTGGGAGCTCCATCTGATGGAGAGAGGCTGGTGCTGGTCTGGTCTGAAACAACAGTAGAATAGAGTTTCATATCTTATTGTATTTTAGAGTTTCATATCTTATTGTATTGTAGAGTTTCATATCTTATTATATTGTAAAGTAGAATATCATATCATATTCATTGTTAAGTAGAGTATCATATTGTATTTATTGTAAAGTAGAGTTTCATATCATATTTATTGTAGAGTAGAATAGTATAATATTTTCCTCACCATAAGGTTAGGAAAAGGTTGAGTTGTGCCAACAGGGACTTTGTAAGTATGCTGGCACCTTGGTGTGCCTGGGAGACTGATCTCAGGGCAGATTGAATCAGAATGCATTTCTGTTTGTAGTGTTTATTTAATTTACAGTGATCCATCCAGTGCTCTTCTCTCCTGAGTGATTTAATCAGTACATGTTTGCAAAGCTTAGCCAGGTAAAACATCCCACTCACCCCAAAGTTAGTGATGAGTGGTGTGTGTGTGTAGGTCAGCATGGTGTAGCTGGGACACAGGGTCTGCATGTACACATCAGCAGTGAGGGCTGGACTGGTTGAGGAGGCAGGAGTCTGAGCTGGACGCTCCTGCAGGTTGTAGTCAGATGAAGACCAGGCTGTTGCAGCAGGATGCAGGCCAGCACTGGTGGCGGAGGGTGCAGCTCTCCATGCTGCATACTGCAGCCCTCCATCACTGACTGCAGCCGACAGCTCAGCTGGGGAGTCAGAACCAGAGGTTTGAATGTGTCTTTAAAAACAGGCAGATGCTTTTCTTCAAGCGGTCACTTAGATGAATCTGTCTGTTGGGAATGAACATGTACCTGGTGTGTTTGATGATTTGCTGTTTGGTGCAACTGCATCCTAAAACAGGAAACAACAATTTGAAGAGTTCAGCTTTTCATTCTTCTGTAGTACAACCATAATAACATTCCTCATATAAAACTAGTCACAGTGTAGTGTTGATATATATACATAAGCAGTATTTACACTCACACTGATGAGGTGCAGGTGAGAGCAAACTGTATGCGTGTGGGAGGATTAGCTGCACGCTCATAGAGTCTTCATCACGATGCTCTGATGAAGTGCAGAAATGTGTTCGGGAACCTTAGTTTTATTATAGCCTGAGTGCTGCTAATCAGACCCATTGGTATTTTTTCACAAGTATTGTTTGTAGCTGAGCGTCCAGCCAACGAGGCTGCTAGAGGAAACACATGCTGTCTGTTTGCTTTCACACAGAACACACTCTGGTGTCCTGGTGACGGTCATGTGACCCACCACTCAACCCCAGGCACCTTAAAGCAATACGTGTCTCATCCAGATGCAGAAGTCCAGCAAAGGATCTGAACAAACGGTAGGATTTGAGATCACATGACTGGGTTACAGTCTGTGACCATCACTCAGGGTCTGTTTCCTGTTAATATTATCATAATGAACACAAACAACACACATGATAATTATTAGTACAGCAGTCAGGCTAGCATGTTAGCATTGGGAAATTATGCCTGCACTTTCTCTGCCAATCTTGTGCAACGAGCTCACTATTAGCTCTGGTGATATATCCACCTAGCCTTGTGGAGGACTGGGGTCTTAACAGAGTGACCTGTGTCAGACATGGAAAGGTTCCCCAGCATTGACCTGGGATGCTGGGCTGCAGCTGCATACGTTGTTCCTTTGACATAAACTACCCGGTGGAGGCCGAGGGTCGGTTTAAGGTTCAGTGGTGATAACATCAATCAGCATGAGGGTTTGATTCTAAACACTTTATCTCTGTGTCAAATATCTCAAAGCAAAGCTCTATTTAAATGCTTAACATCTCGTTCATGACGTGGACCTGCTGCTCCTCACATCACACTCAGGTAATCTGTAGACATATGTCCACCTTCTAATTAAAATGTCAGATAATATGATAATATAATAAGTGATGTGATTTCCAGGAGTTTCCTCTGATGTTCACAGCCAACCAGCAGAGACACTTCTAAGTCCCTTCTATGCCAAGAACTGGTTCCAGCATAGAGCAGCCCTCACACCCCTATGCTGCTGGTTAGGAGTGTTTTTGTGCTGTTCACTCATGAGAGGAATTAATCTTCACATCTACGTCTAAAACAAACACATCTCCACTATTTCAAACAGCTCCTTTAATAAGGCAGCATAAAAGTCAACACAATATTATAGTGACTAAGTGCAAAAGTCATGTATGGTAAATAAGGTGAAGTTTAAGAAGACATGAATATGAGTATTATCAACCTAAAACATTTTAGAACAGACATATTGTCTATATCTATGAATATACAGTATATACATATATATATATATATATATATATGTATGTATGTATATATATATATATTCATATACTATATATTCATAGTATGAAGTGATGTTTCTTGTTTGTGGCTCTTATCAATGTGTGTGTGCGTGTGTGTTCACGTGCTGTCTGTGTTCTCCTGCTCTGGTAGGTGTAATACATGAGAAGTGGGCGGGATCTTTGGCAGGATTACTGGTGAGTTTGCATAGGGCTATGTGCCCAGGCCTGGAGCTATGCAGGAATATCTGTAACTGTCATGGAAAAACACCTGGATTATATAAAGGTAAAATTCCCCTTTGGCTCTGGGTCTGGCCCTTTCTTTCTGCTCCACATACAGGAGTCCAATCTCTACATTATCTGGGTGGTGCCTTTCTTGTGCAGAGAGCACAGAGATCATTTAGTTTATTCATTTAGATTCAGACACTTCTGATGAGTGGAGAACGTGAGCCTGGGGACTGCTGGTGATAAACTGTCAGAACTCAATAAAGGAAGGCTTCCTCAGAATGGAACACGCTAAACAGAATGGAACACCATAAAAAAGGTTTATTTCAATATGTAGCTGTCAGGAAATGTCTGTGCTTTTATTTTTCAAAGACTTATATTTAAAAATAACGCTGACCCTTTGCTCTACTTCATATTTTTTCATGCACTCAACATTTTTAACATATTCCTTATTTTCTATATCTTTCAGTCTGAAAATCTCACAGAGCAGAGGTCTGAAAGTTTGATTAGTTCAACAGCACGTAATCCTGAGCAATCATTGCTCCACAGTGTAACTGCTGCTGCAGTCAGTCCTGTTTGTATAATGACTCATGATGCTGTGATAAAGCTACAATGAAGAATGTATTTTCACTGTTTGCACTTTGGAAAGTGATTTTCTTTGGAAAGGGTGGAGGACCAGTGTTCTCCAGACCTGTGCTAAACTTTACTTTGTCATGTTTTGATCATGTTTGCTGTCAATGTGTGATATGTGTCATGATGTCCTCACCACAGTAGGGGGCGTTATCTTGGGGCTGTGCGGCACCAGACTTCTCTTCCTCCTCAGCAGCTCCTTCACTGGCTCTCTGACTCGAACACCTTGATATGGTTTAGGCCTGGTCAGTGCTGATGGTGGCGCTAGAGAGGCCAGAAAGAGAAAAGACAGATGGATGGACATGAGTTGTTTTTCCTGAGGCGTCTCTGAGATGGATCAGAGTCACTGAGGTTAATCTGCTCTGACACTGAATAATGACACTGAAGAGTTTGACAGTAAAATATTGGCTGATATGAATATTCAGTGTTTACACATGTGTTTAATGTGTTTAACTAGTGGCATCACTATTTTACATCATAATAAACAGATGACAAAACTTTGTTATATGCACCATATTTCTCTTTAAAAAAAGAGACAGAATGAGAAAAACACTGGCCAGTTGTTTTTTGTTTGTAGTTTGTTTGTTTGTTTGTTTGTGTTTGTCTCTCACCACAGCTAGCTTTTAATGTCATCTGGAGCCAAAACTACAGAGACTTCCTGTCACAATGCATCACATTTTTTACAACCACTGACTTCCTGGTGGTTTGATCACATGGAAGCCTGGATTTGACAGACAGGGCCTCTTCTGAATAAACTCACTGCAACACTTCTATACTGTACATTTAAAACTGCACGCGGCCCATCAGTCAGCACAGCCTGAGGTCATAGAGTGAGTGAGGCTAATGACATTTTCCCTGACAGCAGTGCATCCGTGTGCAGACTCACACCATCTATGTGCACCAGACCAGCCCCCATGAACACCAGGTCACTATTAGATCACTTTAATCTGTGAGATCATGTCTGTCCATTTGACTCCAGAGAGGAGTCGTACCTTAAAATGGACAGAATTTAGTCTCCCCAGTCTTCCTGTCTTCCTGTCCCTAAACGAGTCATGAGGAAAACATCTATCGAAGCTGAGAGGGTGGAAAAAAAAGATCTGCTCCTTCATCATTCTGACCCTGATGCACCATCCATCCTCCTCCACCTTGACTTTTTATTGGGAGACTAAACCCCTCAGTGACATCATGTTGTTTACACCAGTGTTGCTAGAAGTACAAGGTAGGTAGGTAGGTTAGGTAGGTAGGTAGGTAGGTTAGGTAGGTAGGGTAGGGTAGGTTAGGTAGGTAGGGTAGGTTAGGTAGGTAGGTAGGGTAGGCAGGTTAGGAAGGCAGGGCAGGTAGGGTAGGCAGGTTAGTTAGGTAGGTAGTTAGGTTAGGTAGGTAGGGTAGGCAGGTTAGGTAGGTAGGTTAGGTAGGTAGGTAGGTAGCAGCAGCATTGACTGGCAGAGGGGACGTGAGAAACTGTTCCATCTTAAATAGCCTGTCAAATGTGTTCTAGTGATCACTGAGGATGAGGTAGGTCATGTGGTCTGTGGTCAAATTGACGGTCTGAACCAGCCCACAGGCATCCCTGTATTTTTATTAGACTACAACAGGGGGGAACATATCTTGCTTCTGAGAGTAAAAGTCTCTGCTCTTGGCTGAAAGTGAGCAGAATGGTGTCAGCAGTTGACTGATTAGCCTCCAGAGGTCAAACAGGCTAAGTGGCCCTCCAGACAAACAGAGCAGTCTGACAGTGAGCCAGGAGGTCATGATGCTTAGCAGTCCGGAGTTACTGTGTGCTGATCATGTTACAGAAGCTGCTTCTGTTCCAGCACAGCAGGCCTGCATTTTACAAAAATGGTGCTGGAATAATTAATTAATGCTCAGAATTCTCAGCTCTTCATTGAACAATGTGTCATTGATTTCAGACAGACATCGACAAAAGAATGTTTCTCATTTCTAGTCAGCTTCATCAGTTTGTCTGCTGAGTGACAACAAAATTTATCAAGTGTAGTATCTAGCTAGTGACTTAAGTTCAGTGAAAACGCTCTCTGGCTAACTTTTTGCTCATCCTCAAAACAGAATGGGTCTTAAATATGCACCGATGGCTGAGGAAGACATGAAAATAAAGAAACAACAGTGTTCCATATGTAGACCATCTCTCCATCCAGCTGCATATTCTATATGTACTTATTCCCAGATGACAGATGACATGGATGATTTTGTAAAATGCATCAGCTGTGCTGGTTCACACCCAGTCTATAGAAGACACCAGCGTGTCATCACTCTGATTTTCAGATCTCCATCTGAGCAGTCAAGATGTGGTTGCTGAGAGAGCAAGCAATAAAAAAATAGCAAATAACAAGAATATTATCAATAATAATATTCACATTAAAGCTTTTTGAAGGTGGCAATAGAGTCAACGGGCTAGAAGCAGTATGTCAAACAAAAAATATTTTAATATTTCTTGTTACTGTATGACAGCATATATGATACTTCATAATTCACAGAATAGTACTTGGACCTAAACATTTATTATGATGAAGTTTATTCATAATTTATATTTACTTTCAGGATTCATGCATCACAAAGGGATTTACAGTTAAAGTTAAGATACTAAAAAGTGTCTTATGTGGAAGAACGGTTCTCGTCCAGTGAGGGGACACGGCCTCGGAGCCTCGATGGTTGTTTAACATCCAGGAGCAGCTTTTACTGGAGGGGAATTCCAGACACGAACCCCACAAATGTAGTTAGATAGTTAGCTGACATGCTAATATTTGCAGCTTAAGTTATAACAGATGAACACTGTTTCATACAATCACTGTTTAGGGAGGGGCTTATCAGACATCAAAGAATCTTCTCAGTTTCTGACAGATTAGCTGTCCCTAAATCTTCAAGATTTTCCTCCCTCTATGTTTAATTGGAACTTGAAAACATGTAGCAAGGTTTTCACCTCATGGTTGATGTCTAACACTGACTGACTGTAGAGCTGCTGCAGAGAGGGGCTGCTGTATGGCATCATTGACACACAAGAACACCACCGGTTTCACAGGAGACCAGGAAGTACAGCTGTCACACAGCCAACAACAACAACGCTTACTGGCAGAGGACTGAAGGAGTCTGAGCTGCAAACAGAGGTGTGGCTCTTATCATCATCGTGATTTACAGCACCGATAGGAGCTGCTGTAGTACATTTATAATGCCTCTATGTTCAACCAGTTAACATATATAAACCGTAGAGCTCTGGGAAGATGCTGGTAAACAACTATATTTTATTAACCTGAATATTCAGGAAGCCTCAGACTGACAAAATGTAACAGGAATAAAGATGTTTTATTGTAGATTTAAGGATGGTTTTCACAAAGACTGACAGCTGCTACTGGAAATATTTGGATAGAATAATATAATCAATTTCTATATGTCTATGTATCCATTTTTAAAGATCTTTTACTGTCAAAAAGTGTCCCTGATATTCTACACAAACGTAATAAGAGCAACAAACTGGACCTCTAAACTGAACCTCAAATGAAAAGAAAGATGTTGTCTTTTTCTGCGTTAAATGCCACACATGGACACACACACACACACATAGAAAACCAATCAACTTGGCCCACACAGCAGGACTCAGTAATAAAAAGAGGAAGCCCCACAGCTGTGCAGGATTTTACTGTGGTGCTGACCTGCCACTATTTTGCATATCAAGATTAAGGGCCAATAGCAACACAGAGCCAACCTCCAAATGACCTTCCGCTTTCCAAGAGTCCGACACAACAGGAAAAGCTTTTATATAGTGTTATTTCTTTACAAAACATTAATGTCTGTAATGTTTGACCTTATAGGAGGATAAACCACTAAGCAGAGGGACATCCATCCATTAGTTTGTGTTTTACATCACTGATTAGAGATCAAAGAGTCAAATCAATTAAGAGAATGGATTACTAATGGCACAAAATACAAAATACAGCAGCATAAATTCAAACAAGTTAAATTAAATTTTCTCTCAAAACAGCAACCCTGAAGGATTCAACCAGATGATTATTCTAAATGGCTAAAATGCAAAAAATTCAAAAATCCAACAACAGCTTAAAGAGGGGTTTAATTAAAATATTGCTTTTACCTCAATCGATAAGTTTGAAGCATATTTAAAATTATTATTCAAATCAATAGGTTATGTAAAATATAATACAGGACAATCTGGATTAAATGAGGATTTTACATTTATATCATATCAATGAAAGAGCAATGATGTACTTACATTTCTCCCAGTGCATACTGCCAATCTGGATTCTATCATATAGTTAAAGTGAAGAAAACCAAAGAGGCTGTTTGACTGACGTGTTTTATAACAGCTAACAATCCCCCTGGGATGTCACAGCTTCACAAATATCACTCATGCGTCTAATCTCAGTGTCCATACTAGTAAAGTTGAAACTACAAGAAATATTCAAACATTCAACTTTGTGAATGTGTATGACACCCTCCCTCAAAAACTTTACATTATTCTAGTGTCTAATTTCTATTGAATACTTTAAAAACAACAAGAGTTTAAAGCTACCTCAATCAAGAATTGATTTGTTTAATATTTTAAGCAATATATCCACAGTTTGAGAGGATTTCTCTGTCTGTTTGTGTTAAAGAAGAAGCTCATCCATGGGTGAACTGTTCCTTTAATACAGAGCTGGAGTCAATAAATGGTTAGCCTAGCTTAGCATAAAGAGCACATTCAGGCTAAACAGGCTAAACTATCCTGGCTAACACCTGTGATGTTCACTAATCAACACCTAGCATCTTGTTTGTTTTATTTACACATATGGGTTCATGACTCCTACAGTAGGTTGTCTTGTATCGTATCAGAACCTACCAAAACTGTAAAGGCCATGCAGCCTTATCAAATAAACCGTGCTAATATGCTAATATTATATGCTTAGATGCTGCACAGAAGAGCTTCATGTAAAGATGGACTGTATGTTTTTGTATTCCTTTTTGTGTGCAGGTTCATTAAATGGGATAAAATGGGTTAATTAGCTTTAGAGGTGCTGATGAGTACTAGCAGCTAGCTTAGCTCACGTTTCATAGAACCAGGCTAACTGTTTCCTCTGTCTTTATGCTAACAATGTCCTTGCCCTACCTTTGTGTATAACAGACATTTTATCTTAGGAAATAAATGCACAGAAAAGTTTTCTGAAAATCATTTTTAACGTATTATCACCTGCTATCTCATTTCACAGTTAATATTCCTATTTGTCTGCCGTGAGACCAGCATCTGTTAGTGTTGTTCCACAGATCTGCGTTTCAGGTAAGTTTGAAATATAAGGGGACATTGTTATTTTGTTTTTGTTTGTTTGTTTTGACAACTTACCATTGGCCATTTTGGTCTCGTCATGAGTATACCTCAGGAGATGGCTCTCTATGTCTCATAACGCTATGACAGAATGCCCCGATCACTGGACAAATTACTCTAAAGGTGTCATAACATGTTACTGAATGCAGGGCTGATTTGGGTTCAACAGGGACATTTGCTAAGGATAGACATGGAATATATTTACACCTAAACCAGCATTCGTGAGTAAATGCTAGAAATCAGCCTATAAGTGAAATAAACACCCAAATTAACAATAAAGAATATACAACCAGTCACTTTTAGAACCACTTTGGTTCAGGGATGTTGTATTTGCTGCAGATGTCAGGTGACACAGGTGCGATCAGGTGACACAGGTGTGATCAGATGACACAGGTGTGATCAGATGACAGGTGTGATCAGGTGACACAGGTGTGATCAGATGACAGGTGTGATCAGGTGACACAGGTGCGATCAGGTGACACAGGTGTGATCAGGTGACACAGGTGTGATCAGATGACAGGTGTGATCAGGTGACACAGGTGTGATCAGATGACAGGTGCGATCAGGTGACACAGGTGTGATCAGGTGACACAGGTGTGATCAGATGACAGGCGTGATCAGATGACAGGTGTGATCAGATGACAGGTGTGATCAGGTGACACAGGTGTGATCAGATGACAGGTGCGATCAGGTGACACAGGTGTGATCAGATGACAGGTGTGATCAGATGACAGGTGTGATCAGATGACAGGTGTGATCAGGTGACACAGGTGTGATCAGATGACAGGTGCGATCAGGTGACACAGGTGTGATCAGATGACACAGGTGTGATCAGATGACAGGTGCGATCAGATGACAGGTGTGATCAGGTGACACAGGTGTGATCAGATGACGGGTGTGATCAGGTGACACAGGTGTGATCAGATGACAGGTGCGATCAGGTGACACAGGTGTGATCAGATGACAGGTGTGATCAGATGACAGGTGTGATCAGATGACAGGTGCAATCAGGTGACACAGGTGTGGACAGATGACACAGGTGTGATCAGATGACAGGTGTGATCAGATGGCAGGTGTAATCAGATCACAGTTGCGATCAGGTGACACAGGTGCGATCAGGTGACACAGGTGCGATCAGGTGACACAGGTGTGATCGGATGACAGGTGTGATCAGGTGACACAGTTGCGATCAGGTGACACAGGTGTGATCAGATGACACAGGTGTGATCAGGTGACACAGGTGCGATCAGGTGACAGGTGCAATCAGGTGACACAGGTGTGATCAGGTGACACAGGTGTGACCAGATGACACAGATGTGATCAGATGACAGGTGTGATCAGATGACAAGTGTGATCAGATGACACAGTTGCGATCAGGTGACACAGGTGCAATCAGGTGACACAGGTGCGATCAGGTGACATAGGTGTGATCAGATGACAGGTGTGATCAGATGACACAGTTGCGGTCAGGTGACACAGGTGTGATCAGATGACACAGTTGCGATCAGGTGACACAGGTGTGATCAGATGACACAGTTGCGATCAGGTGACACAGGTATGATCAGATGACACAGTTGCGGTCAGGTGACACAGGTATGATCAGATGACACAGTTGCGATCAGGTGACACAGGTGCGATCAGATGACACAGGTGTGATCAGGTGACACAGGTGTGATCAGATGGCACAGGTGTGATCAGATGACACAGGTGTGATCAGGCCTGGATGAAGCAAAACTTCCTGCAGCTGTTGTATTGTATTAGTTGGCACACCCCACCAGGTCCAGTCGTCCCCCATAACCCACATCACCTTCTCTGGCCAAAACATACCCCTGTCATCCTCACTTACCAACCTTGGTGTAAGATTCGACCCTCACCTGACATTCGACACTCACATCAAACAACTGTGCAAAACCTCCTTCTTTCACCTCAAAAATATTTCACAACTCCGTCCCACTCTCTCCTTGTCAGATGCAGAGAAGCTCGTCCATGTCTTTGTCTCCTCAAGGTTGGACTACTGCAACGCTCTCCTCATCGGAACTCCTAGCGGGAGCCTTCAGAAGCTCCAATACATCCAAAACAGTGCCGCTAGGATCCTGATGAGGGTGCGTAAATACAATCACATTACACCCATACTCCACTCACTCCGCTGGCTTCCTGTTCCTTTCAGGATCCAATACAAAATTCTGCTGCTCACTCATCAGAGAATTCATGGACTTGCACCTCCCTACCTTAAGGAACTTCTTACACTTCAAACCTCCACACACAACCTCCGGTCCAGTGACAGGTACCTCCTCCACCCCCCCAGGACCAAGCTTCGCACCATCGGGGATTGGGCGTTCTGCTCAGCTGGTCCTCGCCTGTGGAACTCCCTCCCAGACCACCTGAGGGATCCACAGGCCACAGACTGCTTCAAGAAAGGCCTAAAAACCTTCTTTTTAACAAAGCATTTTAATCTTTTAATCTTTTTTTTCTTTCATTTCTTAAAATTTTTTATGTATAAGCACTGTGAGATTGTTTTTAACAATGAAAAGTGCTTCCTGTACAAATTAAATTTATTATTATTATTATTATTATCAGGTGACACAGGTGTGATCAGATGACAGGTGTGATCAGATGACACAGGTGTGGTGATCAGGTGACAGGTGTGATCAGGTGACACAGGTGTGATCAGATGAGAGGAGTGATCAGATGACACAGGTGTGATCAGATGAGAGGTGTGATCAGATAATACAGGTGTGATCAGATGAGAGGTGTGATCAGATGACACAGGTGTGATCAGATGACAGGTGTGATCAGGTGACACAGGTGTGATCAGATGACAGGTGTGATCAGGTGACACAGGTGTGATCAGGTGACACAGGTGTGATCAGGTGACACAGGTGTGATCAGATGACAGGTGTGATCAGGTGACACAGGTGTGATCAGGTGACACAGGTGTGATCAGATGACACAGGTGTGATCAGATGACAGGTGTGATCAGATGACAGGTGTGATCAGGTGACACAGGTGTGATCAGGTGACTTGAGACTTCTGCAGGAAAAGAAATGATAATATGATAATATAAATCATGACTTGTTCAGGATGCACTTTGCACATAATCAGCACTGCTTTAAATGAATCCTCCATTTAGGAGCCAGTATGGGCGTGTCCTGCAGTCAGATCTGTCTGGCATTTTAACAGGAGGGTTTCATCAAAGCCGACCTGTTGAAGCATGTTTGAAACATAATCAGAACATCTTGATAAGAGACTCTGGGCATTAATTGAATTAAATACCTCAGATGGAAAAATAGGTGTGTCAACATATTGTTAAGGTTCATGTGTTGGTCAAAAAACAAGACAAAGTGCCAACAATACCCACCGATGCCTCCTGGTTGGCTGTAGAAAAGTGTTTTCATAGCGAGGCTTAGGTGAGGTTGTGGAGGGCGTTGCAGAGGTAGCTGGTTGGGAATAGGGATAAGGGCAGGGTCAGGTTAGGGTTACAGGAACCATATCAACAGGCCAATCAGAGAGCAGGTACTCACCGCTGTGATTGATCGATGGTCTTGTTTGTGGACCCATTGTGTGCATTAAACCAGAGATCTCTCCTCTCAGCCACAATAATCTGTAAAACAAGCTGTTTGCTTTGGTTGCCATGAAGAAACTTTTGGCCCCATGAAGTTGTTTAAATGAGCCTTTAGCAAATGGAACAGTTGGTTACTGTAGCTTTTAACCAGATATTACTGCCCAGATACATGCCTGAGAGTCATTTGCATCGCACTTTTAGCAGTACTTGAAAAGTGTTGTTTTCATATATTCTATGTATGCTATTAATCTTATAGTGGAGGTTAAAAAATTATAAAATAAGAGATAATTACACATCATCTCTTGATATGACGTATATCATCTCTTCATTTCTATGAGATCAGAATGAGAGATGATATAAAATGATCATTGCATTTATATAAATCAAAATAGGATTGAAATAATAAAGTGTGTTTCTCCTATGGTTCATAAAAATCGTTAAGATATAATATGGTCATATGGTCTGTTCTTAATGATGCCACAATCTGCTACTCAATAATAACAGCTTGCAACTCTGTGGTTTAAAACCATCATCACTTTCTGTTATGTATCATCATTGTTGTATCATATCAGTATGGTCGATCCTCCCAGGTTCCTTCTCCATGAAGAGAATATTTCCTTTCCACAGAGGAACCCTGGTCACAAAGTTCTCCATATGTTTTCCTCCAAATGTTGGGCATAGACCGGATAGATACTGAGTCATTATTTTGAGATGCTAAGTCATTATTTTGTTTTAAGATGCTAAGTTATTATTTTAAGATACTATGTCATTGTTTTAAGATACTAAGTCATTATTTTGAGATAGATGCTTATACTGAATTTTATTTATAGTTGGACTGGAACAACAAAAGACTGGGAAGGTGCATTCCACATTCCACAGGTAAAGACGCTCATTGGTAACAAGTGATAGTATCATGATTGAGTATGAAAGGGGCACCATCTACAGACACTGTAGATGATGATATTATGGTCTGTAGATGGTGATATTATGGTCTGTAGATGATGATATTATGGTCTGTAGATGGTGATATTATGGTCTGTAGATGATGATATTATGGTCTGTAGACGGTGATATTATGGTCTGTAGATGGTGATATTATGGTCTGTAGATGATGATATTATGGTCTGTAGACAGTGATATTATGGTCTGTAGACAGTGATATTATGGTCTGGAGATGGTGATATTTAGATGGTGATATTATGGTCTGTAGATGATGATATTATGGTCTGTAGACGGTGGTATTATGGTCTGTAGATGATGATATTATGGTCTGTAGATGATGATATTATGGTCTGTAGATGGTGATATTTAGATGGTGATATTATGGTCTGTAGATGATGATATTATGGTCTGTAGACGGTGATATTATGGTCTGTAGATGGTGATATTATGGTCTTTAGATGGTGATATTATATATGTATATAAATGTATGTGTATGTATACTGTATATACATAGATATATATAACCATAAGTATATAAAAGAAGGGTTGACGAGAGTTTTAACTAAATACATTCATCAAAAGCCTTTAAAGGAATCAGATCAGTGAACAGCTGCAGGATTCTACAGACTGAATTCTTCTACTAACATGAGTGTGAAACTGCCTGTGATTGGTCGATTAGTGGTTTAGGAGGGAAACACCTGCATATATGTCACGCTTCACCGCCCAGCAATGCACAAAAACCACATGTATGTTTCAGGAATAAATGTTGTCCTTTTTTATGTCTGTAGATGGACCAAATGCTGATAAGAAAGAAAACAGCAGAGAATGATGTGTTTCATGTCATCAGTTCAGAAACAGGTTTGTTTTACATTTTAACCCTTAGATGGAAGTTAGGTCATGTGTGGGACCCCCCCTCACTAAAACACTGACCCCCGTCACTTGAACAAAGCACAGAGAAGAAGCCACGCCCACACCACCCTGCTGACTTCATGGCCGTTCCTCCAGCAGACACTTTGAATGTGTGCAGTGAGTGATGAAGTGTGGCTTCTTGTAGACGGCTGATAAAAAGAGGTTTTCAGAGGAGAGGAAGCACTGACTCAGTTCAAAAGACTGTAATGTGGATTTACTTTAACAGCATGTCAGTCAGATAAGTGGCTTAAAGACAGTGAAAGAAAAAATGAACAGTTCTTCCTCATTGTGAGCCTCATCCGTCAGTTTAGCCTGTGGGCTAGCTTTCTGTACGAATCCTATCTCCATTGTTTTCTGTAGAATACTCCTTAAGAAGCCAAGTGAGCTGACTCACCTGCTCATCACTTTAGATCAGTCAGTTCATGTTCATCAAGTCTGTGTGTCACTAAAGTCTCTCTATTTCTGATTATGTAGAGAGTCATTTTTAAAATGACCACAAATAAAAAAGCTTTTCCCTCTTACTTCTGAGACAGGCTGCCTGAGGCCTTTTTGCTGAGGACACTTCAGTCCAAACACATTCCTCCTGGTCCCCAGCGGCTAACCCACCGTCATGTCAACAGTTTTAAAGGAAAATCTATGTAACCCTGATCTATGGTGGATTTCTACTGAATGGACAGAGTGACTGTCTCTGTTCTGTATCAGTGCAGAAGGTGGGTTTGCAAACAGAGAGCTAAATGAGGCAGGGGTGAGAATGAGGACTCTACAGGAGCAGAGTCATTTAAATCAGCCCGCAGACAGATGATATCTGAGGAACAAGAAGAAGAAGATGGACAACCACCACGCTGACTCCCATGCTGTTGGCTATCCCACTTTGTGGCCTCATAACATGGCTGATGGTTCTATGGGCTGTGTCGTCAGAGGGGCTGGGTCCTCCTCAGCCTGGGATGAGATCGTCACCTGTGGTTCCTCACCAGCCCTGGTCTCACCATCACCCTGCTGCTACAGTCTGCCCCTCAGTCAGCCTACGGATGAAGAAACGGTTCCTCCCTCTTTTTGATGAGCCTCCTGTGGCCCAATGACAGCAGGGTGAGGGCTGGACCTCTGGCACTATAATAATAATAACTTTATTTATATACTGACCAACAGTAGAAACGATTTTTTTAATGTCATGCCATCCTGTTCATATTAAATATCAAAAATAAATTATGGTTCACACATTTTTATTCACCCTTTAGCCAAACAGAAAAATCATTTTTGTGCGGATTAGTGGTTTTTGTCTTAGTGTTTACAAGTAAGAAAGTGTGGATGGTGAGACAGAGAACAACAATAGTCACTACTGTGCGTCTACCTCCAGCATTTATCACTACTTTACACCTCCTGAATGGATAAGATGTTATGCTGGACTTGTAGGATGACGTCATTCTTCCTGCAGAGCTGTGACAAGTTGTTCATGTGTTGCTGGAGCAGGATCTCTCTCTCTCACCTGGTGATCCTGAACGTCCCATAGATGCTCTATTGGGTTGAGATCTGGTGAATATGCTGCCCAAGGAAGGACAGCGACATTGTTCTGGTCCAGGTAGGCTACTCCTGACAGACATGAACCACATGTGGTCTGGCATTGTCATGCATGAAGGTGATGCCTGATTGCTGTAACCTGGGAATGATGTGTGGACCTAGGACTGTATTTCGGTAACGGATGGCTGCCAGTGTACCGTGGATCTGGACAAGTTCTGACCGTCATCCATTAGCAGTGGCCCTCCACATTATGACACCACCACCACCAAACAATCCACTTCCTGCATCTATGCGGCAGGATAGCGTTACAAGTTACAAGTTAAATCTGGACTTGTTTCCACTGTAGGTCAGTATTTACATTTATTATGATATAAATGATCATAGTGGTGGTCTCAGCTCAGTGTATTGTGTCACACGCTGCTCCTGTTAAAGACACTGAGGAAACCTAGTGAGAATTTATGAGGCAGGAGGCTCAAAGTCATGATCGCAGTAATTTTTACTGGATACCTGCTTTAACCTCATGTCACCTGACACTGTAAAACACAGGTGTCAAACTCAAATCAGGCACGCCACCTCATTTTATGTGGCCCATCAGTTCTTTAGCGTATAATTTGCTTATAATATAATTCTATGCCAACTTTCCAGAAGAACAGTGTCCATAAACTACATGTCCCACAATGCGTCATGATTTTGTTACCTGTACACTGAAGGCATCTACCTGCTACATATATACATGTTTGTGCTTAATGTTGACAAGCTGGTATGTCTTCTTTGCTACAAGGCAGT